>JAKOOJ010000014.1:6679705-6884705 GCA_022577455.1 Arizona elegans
CATTACTTTAGGCTGCCAACCTGTACCCAGATAGCTGGGAATAAGTCTTGCTGAGATTGCTCCCTTAGCAGACACAGCAGGGCTGTGCTGTGAATTTTGCAAGTTACTATGTTTTGCATACACTTTTGTGTCCTCCCCATCCCTCCCCTCCACCACCACCCCCCCCGCTTCCAAAATCCAAATTTAAACACCTGAAAATATTTTGTTGTTGTTTTTGTTCAATCTATTTGGTGTCTGGAAGGGGTGGAGGAGGAAGAGACTGCTAGACAATAAACATGTATGATGAAGAGATAACGGATTTACCTTAACCTTTGTAATGTTGTGCGATATTTAAATTTATGTTGATTCCCTCCATGTTACATGCAAGTAATTAATTTTGTCTTACTGACAGATGATTCTCAGTGACTGATTTTCAAGAGAAAATCCAGACAGGTATTTCTTTTATAAAAAAAATGAAATTTTGCTTTCATTCAAGATGGCTTGCATTTGTGTGTGGGGTGGGTGGGTGGAGGTTTTTTGTTTTCATTATGGGGAAAGGGGGCAGCTATTCAGGTGGCAGGCTGAATTCTCATTACCGTTAATAAATCCCTGATAGTTAATTGTGTGAAACCCTGCCAAGGGGAGGTAGGTTTGCTGCTTCAAACAATGCACTTGCTCCAAGATGTACCTGGATCTGAGTCTTAGAAAAGGCATGCAGAACAGAACAGAACAGAACAGAACAGAACAGAACAGAACAGAATTCTTTATTGGCCAAGTGTGATTGGACACACAAGGAATTTGTCTTTGGTGCATATGCTTTCAGTGTATAAGGAGAATAAAATACATTCATTAAAAATAAAAAGATACAACACTTAGTGATAGTCAAGGTTACTAATAAGCTATCAGATCGTACTAGGAAACAAATAAAAACAATATAATTGAAAGATACAAGCAACATGGTTATAGTAATAAGTGGGAAGAAATAGATACTAGTAAGAATGAGAAGAAGAATAGTAATACAGTCTTAATAAATTATTTGACAGTGTTGTGGGAATTAGTTGTTAAGCAGAGTGATGGCATTCAGGAAAAAACTGTCCTTGTGTCTAATTGTTTTGGTGTGTGCTGCCATTTTTACATTTGCTGGATTTTATACTTTAGAGTCTGAGCAGTCATATTTTGGATTGCAAAGGATTAACCTTTTGACTCTTCACTAGTTTACTTGTTCCCACTTGTCTATAAACTGGGAGAAACTCTTCCATTAACAGTCATATTTTGTTTCATCTCATTCTGGATATACAACTGGGTTCACTTGATGGAGAAGGCAGACTTTACCTTTTTATGATATACAGAATAAGTCTTAAGTAGCTCATGTGATAAACCCAGTTGAAATAAGCTGGGCGTAATCAATTATTTAGTTAACTGTGATAAATCCAGTTGAAATCCGGTTTAAATGGTACAAGACAGACCAAACAATTCAACTTCAAACTTTGGGTGATGATGGCCAGGATTATTAACTGAAAAAAATAAAGAAATAATTGTCAAAAGATGGGGAAAGAATGAACTGCTATTAGGACAAGCAAAATAAAAGAGTTTATTTTTTGTGGCTAGAGAAAATGACAAAATTTAAGGAAATAACCTTGGAATTAACCGGATAATTCCAAGGTTATTAATTATAGGCGATTAATTCATCAATGTGAGCTGCTGCATTTGGTGCTGACATCTCATATTTTTATCTAGATGAGGATTGGAGTATATGAGTATATCTTAACTTTCCCAGTGCTGGTACTTGGGCTTTTATGCTGACTCTCTTTGAAAATCCCACCTACTGATCTAGGGACAAATATTTTTAGTACTTTACTGTTTTCCCCATGGTGACTAAATGGATAGTGCACTTGAGTATATCCTTGAGTCCTTGATAGATCTGAAGCATCATTTAGTCTTAATGCCACACGGTATACTAAAGTGTAATTTGTTATTGTGTGTATGTAGGCAAGAAGGGACAAAATGCAGCTTTGATTGGCCTTCCTCACGTTCCTCAAAGTCTTTCCTTTTCTTCTCTCCTTTTTTTGTTCCCTTTCTCCTCCCCTCTCCCCTCCCCTCTCCTCCCCACTCCTCACCTCTCCCCTTTCCTCTCCCTCCCCTCCCCTTTCCTCTCCTCTCCTCTCCCCTCTTCTCCTTTTTTGTTCTTTCTCCTCTCCTTTTTTCTTTCCCCTTCTCCTCTCCTCTCTTTTCTTTTTTCCCTCTTCTCTCCTTTTTTATTTCCTTTCTCCTCTCCTTTTTTCTTTCCCTTTCTCCTCTCCTCTCTTTTCTTTTTTCCTCCTCTCCTTTTTTGTTCCCTTTCTCCTCTCCTCTCCTTTTTTCCATTCCCTCTCCTCTCCTCTCCCCTCCTCCCCTCCCCTCCTCTCTTCTCATTTGCAGTTCCTCAGAATTAATGTTCTCCTATTTTATTCTTTTTTAAAATTTGTTTCTGCTGTAGCTTCATCATCATTATCTTCTCTCTCGCTCTCTTCTCTCTTGTCTCTCTTCTGTGAAGGCATTAATGAAAGTAGCCCTACCGATGCTCTTCCTATTGTCCTTCTTTCCCACTGAAGTATGGGAAGTCAGGAAAATTTGGAAAGAGCATGATGCAGTAAAGGACACTCGGTGAAACTAAGTTAATGCAAGACCAACAGGCTTCACTTCAGAGTTTTTTTTAAGGAAAATTGTCTTTTCATTGCAAGATATTCTGGAAATATCCCCCCTACCCCCCAAGCTGAATTCATAGTACTAAGGGGGAAAAAATGCAGGAGAATTTTTCTACATGGCACAAGTTTATTTAAGGAAATGAGAGGTTGATTGCTTTAATATTGCGCTTTAAAAAAGTGCTACCTCAAAATATTATCCGAGAAGCCTTACTTGAAAGATACAATGGCGCTGATGATTTAAAAATAATATTGAGATTTCAAACAGTAGGAAAGCTATGCCTAGCTTCTTATTTTGAAAGAAATAGAGTACTGCATCTGATGAGCTTAATGTTCTGGAACAAATTTCAGGACAATGTCTAATAAAGTTTGCTCTAGTTTCCTTTGTATATTTTAATAGAAAATACTACTAAAAGTGCAAAAATAGCCAGCTAATACATACTGCATTTTTTTTTAAAAAATTAGTGTACGAAAAAAGAAAGGAAAAAAAAAAGAAACTAACAAAAGAATATATATTTTTTGAGAACAAAATAAAACTCACCTCATATAAAGCATTCCTGTCATGCTTTACCATTAAATTAACATTTAAACCAATTTATTTAACAATAGAACAAAAATGGGACATTAAGCATATTAAATAGTATACGTGGCCCCGTTTTTTTAAAAAGCAGTCCTTCAAACAGGACTTCTGAAGGTAAAATACTTGTTCAAATATAGAAACAGGGATGGGTTGTTCAGACCATTTTATAATTGATAGCTAATGGGTATCCTTCCGGCCTTATAGTATTTGTTATTTTGAATTTGTAAAAAGCCTGTGCACAATATTCATTACCGCTGTCCTCTTGTTAGTTTCCAGCCCTTTGGCATCGAGTTCAAAAGAACGTAAGCATCTGCAGAAACCAGCGAGTCTTTCAGAACAAAATTAATATGTAAAAATCACATCTGTCCAAAACGGAGCTGTATTTTATATCCATAAAACCAACGTAATATACCCAGACTGTGCTAACGGTTAAGATATAGTGGATAAGTATTAAGTAATTCTAATATGCACTTTGTCTTGAGAATATTAAAAAATGCTTTATGGCATTCTTTGCCATAATTTCTGCAATCAGCAATAGCAAGGCTATCCATTGAGGATTACAGAGTAATCTGTAGGAAGGTGTCGTCCGGTCTTTTCTACTGTAGAATCCAAGTCTTGGACATACCATAGGGTTGGGATGGCGAACCTATGGCACGCATTCCCAAAGTGGCAAACAAAACCATGTCGCCCGGCAAGTGCAACCTTGCCTGTTTGTCGTCCGAATGCATGTGAGACAATCAGCTATCCTTCATGCACACAGCAGTGCCAAAAAACGGTGTGCACATGCGCGCCGGCCAGCTGATTGTCAGGTGCGTATGCGCACCAGAACCCAGAAGTTCGGCTTTTCCGGAGCTCAACCCCTTCGCGTGCACGGCTGTGCCAAAAATTGGCCTGCGCCTGCACATCAGCCAGCTGATTGTTGGGTCTGCATGCGTGCTAGAACCTGGAAGTTCAGCTTTTCCGGAGCTCAACCCCTTTGCGTGCGCGGCTGTGCCAAAAATTGGCCTGCGCCTGCACATCAGCCAGCTGATTGTTGGGTCTGCATGCGTGCTAGAACCTGGAAGTTCGGCTTTTCCGGAGCTCAACCCCTTCGCGTGCGCAGCTGTGCCAAAAATTGGCCTGCGCCTGCACATCAGCCAGCTGATTGTTGGGTCTGCATGCGTGCTAGAACCTGGAAGTTCGGCTTTTCCGGAGCTCAACCCCTTCGCGTGCGCAGCTGTGCCAAAAATTGGCCTGCGCCTGCACATCAGCCAGCTGATTGTTGGGTCTGCATACGTGCTAGAACCTGGAAGTTCGGCTTTTCCGGAGCTCAACCCCTTCGCGTGCGCGGCTGTGCCAAAAATTGGCCTGCGCCTGCACATCAGCCAGCTGATTGTTGGGTCTGCATGCGTGCTAGAACCTGGAAGTTCGGCTTTTCCAGAGCTCAACCCCTTCGCGTGCGCGGCTGTGCCAAAAATTGGCCTGCGCATGGACATCAGCCAGCTGATTGTTGGGTCTGCATGCGTGCTAGAACCTGGAAGTTCGGCTTTTCCGGAGCTCAACCCCTTCGCGTGCGCGGCTGTGCCAAAAATTGGCCTGTGCCTGCACATCAGCCAGCTGATTGTTGGGTCTGCATGCGTGCTAGAACCTGGAAGTTCGGCTTTTCCGGAGCTCAACCCCTTCGCGTGCGCGCCTGTGCCAAAAATTGGCCTGTGCCTGCACATCAGCCAGCTGATTGTTGGGTCTGCATGCGTGCTAGAACCTGGAAGTTTGGCTTTTCTGGAGTGTGGCCCCGATGAGCATGCACATGTGTGATGTTTCGTCATCACTGCCATAGGGAATTTATATAGGTTCTGGTGAAACATTTACCTCCCAAACCAGTGGTGGGTTTCAAACATTTTTACTACCGGTTCTATGGGTGTGGCTTGGTGGGCATGGCTTGGTGGGCATGGCAGGGGAAGGATACTGTAAAATCTCCATTCCCACCTCACTCCAGGGGAAGGATACTGTAAAATCTTCATTTCGTCCCCAATCCAGGGGAAGGATACTGCAAAATCCCCATTTCCTCCCAATCAGCTGGGACTCGGGAGGCAGAGAATAGATGGGGGTGGGGCCAGTCAGAATCTTTACTACCGGTTCTCCAAACTACTCAAAATTTCTGCTACCGGTTCTCCAGAACTGGTCAGAACCTGCTGTAACCACCTCTGTCCCAAACCCTGGTGAGAAACAACACTCCAAATTTCTTACCCCTGGTCAGGATAATTGGAACTTCCATGAATGGTGGTTTAGCAATTGCAGACTTAAATCCTCAACAATTGTGTTGACTCCACTTCTGAAGAGGTGAGAAGCCGCAAGGAACTTTGATCTGAAAGATTTACAGTACAAACAAAATGTACAGTGGTACCATGGTACTCAGTTGTTTTGAAACTCATCAAATTTGGTACTCAATACATTTTGACGTGAATTTTTTTTCCCGGTACTCTTTGTTTGGTGCTCAACGCACAAGCTACAATCTGTCGGTGTCAGTTGCCTTATTCCTTATGGGAAAAAATTGTTTGGTACTCATTGTTTTTGGTACTCATCACACCTTCCGGAGCTAATTAATGATGAATGCTGAGGTACCACTGTATATCATGCGAGACTAACGTCTCGGTCAATGTTACTGAATACATCAAATTGACTGGGTTCATCCATCTAACTCTGCAGTGTACATGGTTTGCAAACCACAACAACTGTTTTTGCACATCATATTAAGCATGTTTTATGATCTCAGTTATTAAAAATGGTACTAAATGCAGAAAGGATAGAGAGTGACTTAGTTCTAAGGATTTTTTTTAAGGAAGCCAATGAGGTTTGCAAAGACTTTGTTAAGTCTTATAAAATTATATTGTGCATTTATCCACGGATGCCCACGAATTGATGCATCCATGTTTACGTTGTTGAGGAAGGCAAATGTCAAACAGATTGGAGTCTCACATGCAGCTGACTTTCATAAAAATGTGAATGGAAATCCAAAATATTTTCATACGTCTACAGATACAGCTATCATGATGAGGATTTTAGACAAAGATAAGTTTAACACTCTATGTCATGGCATTATATATTTCTTTTTCTGTAAAATGTCCTCCACAATGTTATGAAAAGGTGAACAGGATCTCTTCAAAGGAAAGTTCACACTGTCTAAAATCTCCATTTAAGTTTAGTGCATTCAGTAGTCAGTATGTCTTTTTTTTTTGAGTAAGTACTTCTTATTACCTTTATACTTATAATGGTCCCTTCTGGGGCCATTTCCTACATTGTCTTTGTCAAGAAATTCCATTTAAATTCCTTAACTGCCTGTTTCTTCTTAACATTACTTCATGCCCACTTGAGATAGGACACTTAAGATGCCATTAGCTGGTTCAAGTTTTCCCATTGTGGGAAAATGTGGACTTTTGTGGTGTCTCTACAAAATTTACTCAACTTGGACAAGATGAAATAACAAAATTGGTGATTTCTCATTTACATTTACATCTTCATTGTTTGCAGCATGCAAGAAATCCATCAATTTCCTATGGGAAAGCCTAAAACATACTCACTTGTACACCTAGTATACCATATTTGTTGTACTACTGTTATAATTTTTGTCTAAAGTCATATCTAACTTATGTTTATTTAACAAATCGGTATGGCCTTCCACGTCACACACAAAAAAAGTATCTCTGGGTGATATACAACACTTAATTTAAAAAAAATAAAACATTCATTACTAAAAATCTGTAAGAAACACAGATGATTTAGAGAGGATGATGTTTGCCACAGTAAGGAAGCCATCTTGAGATCTCCCTGGTCCCAAGGGAGCTCTAGGTCTGAAATTAGAGCCAGGTTTTGAGGGACCTGTGTAAAGTTAAGAAGGATGGAGCTAATCTCACTTTGGAGGGAAGAAGATTCCAAAATGCAGGTGCCAGGGAAGACCCAACTCTTGAGATACATCAAGATACATCAGCTGTCCTGATTTTATGATGGGTTTTTAAAAATTGAAATTGGTTTTAAATTGTAATGTTCTAAATTATGGGCCAAATTATTTAATTATTTTAAAACTATTTTAACTTTTGTATATAAAGTGTTTTACTTGGCTGTTCACTGCCCTGAGTCCGAAAGGAGAAGGGTGGTATAGAAATTTGAAAAATAAAATAAATAAATAAATAAGTACATATCCCAGATAGATGGGACCGGGGTGAAATCTACTTACCTTCCCTACCGGTTCGGAAGTGTGCGTGCACATCACGTGCGATTTTAGACCCTCTGCACATGTGCAAAACCTTCTGAGCATGCCCAGAGGGTCAAAAACAGGTTAAAACCAGGAAGTAACGACGTCCGGGTAGGTGGGCGGAGCCTCGTGCGGCTGCCGCTACTTGTTTTCCAAATTCCTTGTGTGTCCAATCACACTTGGCCAATACAGTATTCTATTCTATTCTATTCTATTCTATTCTATTCTATTCTATTCTATTCTATTCTATTCTATTCTATTCTATTCTATTCCATTCCATTCCATTCCATTCCATTCTATTCTATAATATGAAAAACCAAAGAGAGAGAGAGGGAGGGAGCAATTCAATTCCTTTATATCAGGGGTGTCAAACTCGCATCATCACGGCAGCATCACGTGATGTACTGCGACTTTCCCCCTCTTTGCTAAACCAGGTGTGGGCGTGGCCAATGTGTGATGAATCTAGCCCGCAGGCCACAAGTTTCACAGCCCTGCTTTATACTGTAGATCAGTCCAATGTTCTTGTTGTCCTGAATAAGGAGGTAGAAATTGGGTAGATTGTTCTGGTAGTAATAAAATCCAGAGGGCTATTAATTATGCTCACAGCATCCGTCTTCATTTCTCTTTAGCATGTGTGGGGCCCTCTATTTTTTCCCCCAAAAAATATTCTATTAGTTTTTGTTACGTATGATCTCCTTTTTGTGAATCCATGCTGAATATCTTTAATTAAATCATAACTTTCCCTGTTTTGTCCCTGATTAGTGTTTCCAATATCTTCCCCACTGCTGAAGTTGAGCTTACTGGTGTTTAATTTCCTTGATCTTCCCTCGAGCTGTTATTGAGCTGTTATTAAGCGTGTTACATCCGTGGCCCCCTTGCATTGCTGCGTGCTTTTTACCTTTACACTTTTAGAGCCCACTTTAGACTCCTTCACAATAGGTAGATGCCCTCATACATGCAAACACACACCTGAATTTAGATTATGTCTGGAAAACAATCTTAAGTCTTCGAAGGAGCACTCTCAAGTGAAGGAAACATCACCGTTTAAAGGACTCACAAAACATCTACAGCAAAATTCCTTCCATTTGCTTTCCTTTCTGGGTGCTTTGTGGATGCTAACCAGTGATGGGATTCAAGTAATTTAACAACCGGTTCTCTGCCCTAATGATTTCTTCCAACAACCGGTTCACCAAACTGCTCAGAAAGTTAACAACCGGTTCTCCCGAAGTGGTGCGAAACGGCTGAATCCCACCACTGATGCTAACTCTGTCCACACTTTCCTGCTATAAAGGCCAAGATTATTTGTCTTCAGCATCGTTTATTAAAAACAGTCAAAATCATAGTTAAGCCCTGTTGGTAGATTAAACGATATATAGATAGATATCAGCAAACAGCCATTGCCCACTTAAGGTGAGGATTTCGGATAGATGATTGACAGCTCTTCAGAAGGACTAAAACTGGCTTAATTCCAAAATCTTCAGATTAATCACCAGTTGATCTTTGGGTTAGTTCCCAAAATGCTTGCACGTTGCTGTGAAATTAATTCACATGATGATTTTAAGAAACATATGTACGGTCCCATCATTTGGTCTTTAACTCAACATGTTGGGCAGAAAAGGGAAAAAAATACAGTATAAACCAGTAGTGAAATCCTCCCCGGATTGCCACCGGTTTGCTGCCTGCGCATGTGTGCTGTGTGCCAAATGTGCAATGCACATGCACAGTGCACGCCAAAAGCATGTTTGGTGCGTATGCGCAGTACGGGCCAAATGCACGCATCACACAGAAGAAGGAGGCTTGGGAAGGTAAATAGAACAATGAGGAGGGGAACAGCTGTGCTGCGGGATTTAGCTTCGCTAGAAAGCAGGATTTCGTGTGACACAGCTGATCGTCGGAAATACCGGTTCGGATTAACCTGTAGCTTTTTTTAAATTACTGCTTTGCCTGAACCGGTGCAAACCGGTAATGTTTCACCCCGGTATAAACTCTTGAAACGAAGGCAACATACACCTCTTTCAGACACCCCAGAGTCTGGAATCTTTAACAGAATATTTTCTCTTTTCTTCTCTTCCAAGTTGGGTGGTGCCTGCTGTTATAATGACATTTTATATCTTCTGCTCCAGAGAGTATCATCCCAGGGAGCCACAGGTGTTCATTGGAATTACTCGCACATTTGTTGAATTGGCCATTCTGTCATTAAATGAACTTAAAACTAAAAAGCCTTTGGCTGGGGAAAGTGACCAATAGAGAGAGACTTTGGATTATCTGATATCCCATAACTTAATCATATGGCTTTTAAGAGTGGGACGCGAACAGCTGTGTCTCACTAATATCCCTGCACTATGTGTAAAGCGATAGGCTTTTGCTCTAAACTTATTTTCAGAGGAAGAAGGGCATTTCCAGAAGGAACATAAATATCTGGCCTTAACCGTTTTGGTTCCTCGGGACAAAATTATTCATCACCTGATATTTATTAAGATGGCTACCCTCTGTAATCTATAAATAAGCGAGATCCATCTGTAGGGTTATATTTCAGACTTGGAGTGAAAAGTTTGGAGATCACCATTCTTTTTTTTTTTTAATCTCATAGATACCACATCTGTATCTTCATTTACTCCTAGGAGTAGATGAGACAGTATTTGTGTTCTTTTAAACAACAACAAAAAAAGAACCCTATCTCCAATCCGATCACTGATATAATTGTCCTTTTTTCCCTTCCCGTTTCTTAACGCTCCGTGCATTTAATACGTGCATTCCAAATCTGTTCTTCCTATTAACTGTTAGTTTGTGCTGTTTTCATTGCTTATTACTCAAGAATGTGTGCTTTAATAATATTAAAAACTAAGACAAAGAAACTGTAGATTAGAGACTTTATTTTCAGGGTAAAATGATACGGATAAGTGAGCGTCAACTGACCAGAAATTATTTGCTTCTGTCTGTTAGACACGTAATGGAGTCATTTAACTAGTCAAATTAGGAGCTGTAGAAATGCACTATGCTTCATTACGGAGTTCGAATGGGCACCATTTTACATTTACGTCAAAAATTATCTCATAGCAAATTAATGTTTTCATTGTGCTGAAACACCAAAGCGATGCAGTATTAGCACCACCTAGGGGCTACTCTTAAAATAGTTGCATCGAACTCGGCAAACATATTTCCGTGTAGAGGAAGAAAACAAGGGTGAATAGATTAGCTTTAGGAGGTTCGAGGCCTTGAACCCCCTTTTTTTTCTTAAATTAAGACAATGCACCCAATGTGGGTCTGCCACGGTAGTGAATTTGGGAGACACACAACTTAATGTAAGCTGGTGGCAAAATAACTCTTGTCTGTTTTACCACCATCAATTTCGGAAATGCTGGGATGTCTTCCAGTTGTGAAAAAAAAATCCAGCTTTCTCACAACCTGCCCAGGGTCCTGAATGGGTCACACTCCAAACTCCAGACTTATCACATCCCAACATATGCACCACCCATGCAAAGCTCAACTAGATAAACAGATGAAAGGGCTGCAGTAGAAAGTAAGACAGGTAAAGGTAAAGGTTCCTCCTTGTACATACGTACTAGTTGTTCCCAACTCTAGGGGGCAGTGTTCATTTCTGTTTCAAAGCTGAAAAGCCAGCACTGTCCGAAGACGTCTCCGTGCTCATGTGGCTGGCATGACTAAATGCCAAAGGTGCATGGAACCTTTGTTACCTTCCCACCAAAGGTGTTCCCTATTTTTCTACGTGCATTTTTTACGTGCTTTCGAACTGCTAGGTTGGCAGAAGCTGGGACAAGTAACGGGAGCTCACCCCGTTACGCGGCACTAGGGATTCGAACCGCTGAACTGCCGACCTTTCGATCGACAAGCTCAGCGTCTTAGCCACTGAGCCACTGCGTTACAATTGTCTATTGAGAAAATGGAATCTTTGTCAAAAAAAAAAAAAAAGGCAAAACAGCTATGAAAGACCATGGTCCTGACAACTGTATATTAGGAGAACCAGTAGGGTAAGCTAAATAAAAAAGGGAAGTGCATATTTAAGATATTTAAGTAGTGAAACGAGAGACAAAGTCAAGAAGAAATGGGTGCTGAACAGATCTGAACTGAATATGAACATGCGTGATTGATCGGTACAGGGGAAGACTTTTTGGAGAGACAACAAATGAGAAACAAATTGCAAATACATACAAGAATAGTGAAGAGATCAAGACAAAGAAAGTTATGATTGGACCAAGTTAATAAAGAACCAGAATAGAAAGAAGTTTATGAAATTTGTAAAGATGGTGTGTAAGCTGGTTTTAGCCCGTTCTTTTCTTTTTAACTCACACTTTTTAATTTCTTTGGTTCATTGTCTTTTAATCATTTCCTGTTCTCTGCCTATGATTGATTGATTGATTGGATTTATTTGCCACTCATCTCATAGTGGACGACTCTGGACAATTGCTTTCCTTGAAAATAAATATCGTGGTATATATGCATATGTGTTGATTTGCACAATTAAATAGCTTTGGGTATACAATAGTTAGATGGCAGAGTTGGAGAACTGTTACACATTTCAAGTCTTTGACACAGAGTTAGGTTTGGCTTTCAATATTGGGATTGTGATCTCCTCCATTTTTTGACAAAAACAGGTTAGAATGGTTTAAACTTAGAAAATTCTGTGAAGGTTAGCCAGCATGTATGAGAGATCAAGCTGGCATTTTTCAAAATTACTTCAGGAAAAATGTAAGCCCTGAAGATCTACACTGTATATTGCTTGGATGTTGTTGTTGTTTTTTTGTATATCGAAGTAGGAATTGTCAAATTTGACCTTAGTCTAAGAAACAATAGTTTGTGTCACCTAAACAGCAGAAAGGTTTTGTTGATGTTTTCACCCAGAAAATGAAATGTGATATATAATAAGGACAATGATGTGTAAAATGTTGCAGGATGCAGGTTTCAATAATTCAATAATTTAGAATAATAGGACTTACGGGTTTTGAAAAACGGTAACTCCAAATTCCGATTTTATTCAAACTAATACAAGAAAATGTTGAATCTAATCCAGGAGCTTGAGGGCTCCTGGATTGGAGCTGAAAGGCAAAAGGGATGCAATATGCTCCCTCCCACATGTTGGGGTAGACCAGGTGCCTCAATAGTAACACACACACACACACACACACACACACACACACACACATCAGTATTTTCCGTGGGGGGGGAGGGTAGAATTCTCTTGTGAAAGCATGATTTGTGACAACTGGTATTTACCACATCAGGTGGACATTTTGGGCTCTAACAGGCTCCCCAATGTGCTAAAAACCACTTTTCATCATATAGAGGAGAGCTGCAGGCACAGACACAGGCACACACACACACAAAGAGAGATAAACTCCTTGTCATGATACCGATGCGCTAAAATAATATCAAGATGATTTGGCCACGAGAAGTGGCCAAATGAGGGACTCGGTTCTTCTGTGTGATGCGGAGGTGTAGAATAGAAAATGTACGTTCTTCACCTCATGAAAAAAAGGTTTGAACTTACTTATCTTTGAAAGAAAGTAAGAACCCTTCCATACTTTCCCTCTCAGAAACTTTGAGAAAAGATTGTGGGATGAGTAGATGCAAGAATGAGAAGCTTATATGCAATTGTTCCTTGTGTATGACAGAAAGATTCTATCTATCCTTCTCCTTCTCCTCCTCCTTTACATTTCTAAGTTAAGTGAATTTGGTTGTATGGGTATCCTCTGTATACACGTACAATGACAATAAAGTTGTTGTTGTTGTTGTTGTTGTTGTTATTATTATTATTATTATTATTATTATTATTAATTTCTAAAGTAAAATTTAGAGGAAACTTTTTTTTTTCAATTGGAGTTTGGTTCTGTCTTGCTTATGCCCATCATATCTTCAATTAAAAAAGAAAGCAATCCTTTTCCATTTCATTTTTGTTTAAAATTTTTCCCGTTAAAGATTGTCAGTTTTTTTTTTTTTTAATTGCAAACATATTTGCCCAGGAACTGAATGTGAATTATTTTGAATTTAGGAAAACTTTCTGAAGCCAGAAAATATGTGGAACAACTTGCCTCCAGAAGTTGTGAATGCTCCAACACTGGAAGTTTTTAAGAAGATGTTGGATAACCATTTTTGTGAAGTGGTATAGGGTTTCCTGCCTAAGCAGGGGGTTGGACTAGAAGACCTCCAAGGTCCCTTCCAACTCTGTTATTCTATTCTATTTTATATTCTACCACAGAGGGCAGGCCCAGTGTGGAAACTGGGATATAGAAAAAATACCTTATTGTGGAAGAGAATAAGGGAAGTGGAATCATTGTTGGAATGGTAGGCCCTCTGCTGGTGTTTGGTCCTTGGCAAATCCTCTACTTTGACATTCCCTGGAGCCAATCTCTTCCTCCTCCTCTTTTCTTTTCTTCATTCTTCTTTTCCTCTTTCTCTTTTTTTCTGATTTGCTTCTCCCTTCATTCTCCTTCTCCCTTCATTCTCCTTCTCCTCCTTCTCTTTCTTCCTGACCCCATCTCCTCCTCCTTCCTTTTCTTCATTCGTTTTCTGCTCCTCCTTTTCTTTCTCCCTGATTCCATCTCTTCTCCTTCTCTTGCTACAATTAAAAATCTTTTAACATCAGCTTTTGTTACTTAATCTGCAGAAGGCAGTTAGCTGTTCCTGCTGATTTTATGAATACTTTTATTATATTATTATTATGGTGAAACATCAGCTTTTTTTAAACCATTGAATAACAACATAAAACCTGACTCCTTCCTAAACATCTTAAATAGCTAACTGTTCCAGAAAACTTCTCAACCCATATGGTTTCTGCATTAAGGATGCCCACCGATTATTGGTAAATATTTAGAAATATATATCCCAATATTTTATCCAGTTTCTTTTTGGGGAAGCAGAATTTTGAGTTTGGTTTCTCTTACAAAAAAGAAAGCAACAATTCTTTGAGAAGTTTTTTTTTCTATACAGAATGCAATGGGCTCATAGTGTAAGGAACAATTTACAATTTTCATGGAACACATCTAGAATTACATTTATCTCTGACACAAACAATCATTTCTTCATTAAAACACTGCCTGTTAACTATAATAGGAAGACAAAAAACAATCATATTAATTGTGTCAAGTGCATCATTTGTGTTAGTACATTGTGTGTTTCTTTTTCAAAATTTCAACACAATGCTTTTTGCTGGTGAATGTGGGGATTGCTCCCTGTTTCCATACAGCTTATGCTACTGTGTTGGATGGGTGGGTGTGTAATTTTTTTCCTTTGTAGTTCTTTGACTGGTGTTAAACCAGACCAATAGCGAGGATGTTAGCTAGTCAGGTAATGAAATAATTTAACCTGAACTATTCTCTTCTATTGAATGATTGAACTGCTTATTCCAACTCATCTTTTTTCTGCCAATTTTTTGATAAATGTTTTAAACATTGCAAGTGGGGAAGGATTGGTCCAAGGCACCATGGGCCACTGGCTACAAATTAAACTCAAATACGGGAAGATCAGTATTTCCTGACATAATTTTTATTTAGGGAAGATGGCTCTAAGCAAGGTTCTTCAAGTTGATGTTCTCCAGAAGAACTCCGGATGAAAATATATTCATAATCTGATCTTTCAATTCTTGGTGCATTAATTGTCTCCGTAACTGAGTCCATCCATCTTCTGCTAACCATTCTATTCTTCTTTTTTCTTCCACTTTGCTCAGCTTTCAAGCCTTTTCCAGTGCACTAGGTCTTTGCATAATGTGTCCAATGCAGAAAAATCAGAATCTGGGTCATTTATGCCCCAAGTGAAAACTCTGAACTGATTTTTTTTTTCTCCAATGATATCCATCTATTTGTATGTCATCTAGATCATGGTTGTCCCAAAAGTGTGTGTGTGTTTAGGGTGGGGGGGATGTTTCCCTAAAAGGCAACTGGATTTTTTTCATGTTTTGTTTGAAAACATTTTGCTTCCTATCCAAGAAGTTACTTCAGTTCTAAATTAGAACTGAAGAAGCATCCTGGATGAGAACTGAAATGTTTTCAAAGAAAACACCTATTCTGACCTAGGCCTCCCAAGATCATGAAGCAGACTCCTCGTCCTGATAAAACCTCTTTTATTTAGGTTAAAGGGAAATTCCTCTCCAGCAAAGTCCCGGCACACAGTCTTTCATGAGATTTCACAACTACAGACCTTTATCAGGCTTGGAGAGTTGCCAGGCCGATATCTTCCAAACACCAGGCTGTAGCAGCAATTACTTGGCAAGAAGTCAGGAACAGATCTTCACCCTCACGAATTGAACTAATTGTCTCCTGCAAACTCCTCTCCCCTTTTGCTCCTCTTTATTCCCTATGGGAGGGGCCGTTCACCATATACCTGTGCCTTTACTCCTGAGTCGGCCCTTGTTCCTTAGCTGTTCCCTTCTCCTGGCAGCTCTGCGCATGCGCACATTGGGAACAGGCTCCAGCTGTTCTTCTGCCCCACTGATATCCGACTCCAAAGGCAGCTAATAACTATCGGATGGTCCTGGCCCCCTCTCTGCCTCTGACGCAGAGCCTCATCAGAGCCTTCCCCAGACTCCAGGACTGGCCCATGTTCCTCCCCAACCTCCTCATTGTATAGACTCTGCCACCAGCTCCGCTGGCTGCTGGCAGGCCACAACACCACCAAGAAAGTCCAGTTGGACTTCTGGGGATCCATCTGTTTTCTTGGTCATCCATGGTATTCTCAAGATTCTTCTCTTACTCCGAAGTTCAGAGGCATCACTACTTTTCCTATTCTGCTTCTTTCAAGTCCAACTTTTGATTCTGTACAGTGTCACGGAGAATATCAAGGCCTGCACAATTCTGATTTTTATCGTTATAGACACATTGGCATAACTTTTCCAAGGATTTCATGGCTGTTCTATTAATGGCTAGTCTGCAGCGTATTTGATAGGAGGAAATTAGCCCCCAATTAATTTCAGATTCAAATGTCATAGGAAAGACAAAAATGCTTCCCATGGCTATATGCTTCCATTTTGTTCTTCTTGCCTGGATATATGGCTTACCTACTGATGTGAAATTTGTCTGCCAACTCTGTGATAGTTCAGCTTTCCTGTTTACCAAGGCTAGACTGAAGGATTCAATGATTTATCATTATTCCTGTTGGGTTTTATGTAATAACTTTGAAACTCATATAAAGTAATGATCCACAAACTCTTTTAATGTTCATTATAAAATATGAAATATTTCTGAGAACCATTGCAATTATGTGACCAGACATAACTGTTTCACACATGAGCACATGCAGGGAGGTTTAACATAACTTTATTATCTTCTTGTCTTTCCCTTTCATTGATGTGATAATAGTATTTTAATATTTCTTCTAGAGAAAAGTTAAACAATTTTGGAATCTCTGCTGAGGCCTAGTTTATTGGTTTTTGCAACAAAGTATTCAAGGATAATTGTATTTATGATTAATGTATGTATAGAATAGATATGTGGGTATATATATATAGACCCGAATAACCAAAGACCTACATACAAACACCCGCGAAAACCTGAGAAAACAAATATATATATATATATTTTCTGAGGTTTTTGCGGGTGTTTGTATGTAGGTCTTTGGTTATTTGGGTTTTCTCCCGCGTAAAATTGGAGGTGTCTTGGCAACGTTTCGACGAAGTCTCATTCGTCATCTTTAGGCTGGTGTTTTCGGCTTCGTGCTTCTAGGAGTAATGTGTGTGATCGCAGCTGTTTCTTCCTTTTAACTGCCAGTGGGGGTGTGTTCTGATTGGGTGGGAACTTGTCTGTGTTCTGATTGGATGGGGGGTTGGACACATCACAGATATCCAAGGGTCACAGATACTAAGATGTTAATATCTTAACACCAAGATTAACACTAGACCAACAATCAAGAAGCAAACAAGAACTCCAATCAACAAACTACCAACTCATACAAACAAGCTAACAGTAAATAACAGCCCAATCAAGGAACCACCAAGTCCACTCCCATCAACACTAGTATATACCATGAATGCAAATTCTACTCCCTTATTAGGACTGATAATGTTACCTAGTTGGGTAATGAAATGTCTGCAAGAAAATAACCAAGCTTAGAGAGCATCAAGAACCTCTCAGCTAAACCCTGAACTACAAATATTCTCTTCTATCAATTAATATCTCAAGCTTTACACTTTACTCATCTAAATCACTTACTGTATTTTTCGGAATATAAGACGCACCTTTTTCCCTCCTAAAAGGGGGTGAAAATTTAGGTGCATCTTATACTCCGAATGTAGCCCCGTCCATCCACTGGCCCCCATGCTTTGGCCTCTGCCTCCCAGCAGTTTACCTCCTTGCAGCAAACAGCAAGAAGAAACAGCCCATTTCTGCTTCAGCACAGCCTAATTAGCACAAGTTGATTGGATCAGCCTCCCAACTCTCAGCTGTTTTGCGAGGGCCTCTGCTGCTTGCTGCAAGGAGGTAAATTGCTGGAGCAGATTTTTTTTCCGTTGTGCTAATCAAGCTATGCTGAAAACAAAAATTAAAGTAAAGCAGGCTGTTTGCTGTTTGCTGCAACGAGGCAAAATTACTGGGAGGCAGAGGCAGATTTCTTTTTCTTGTTTTCCTCACCAAAAAAGGTAGGTGCACCTTATAGACCGGTGCGTCTTATGCTCCGAAAAACACGGTAAATCACCACTTTACTGAAATATGCCTACTGAACTTCGATAACTCAGGACTGTTTTTCCTAGTTTCTGCAAGCTTTAATGTTGCCCTTTGAATCCCTTCCAAATTCCTCAATCTTCCCCAAGCCCCATCCTCTGAAGACCCCCCCTCCACCCCAAAAAAATCTTGGCCACATAGCATAATCCATTAGAAGCCCTGCAATCAGGAGCAACTCAAACAAATGAGAAGTATGCCCTCCCAAGCTTAAATTCCTGGTTTCCAAACGAAGTTTTCTTAAAGTTGTTTTCTGTAGCCAATTTTGTACAGTGGTTTGGCATGACAAGCGAGCTGTTTTCTGCCCACTATCTTACGGATTATGGTGGCATGGAAAGAACTATCTGAGAGAGACAGCTGGAGTGTTCAAACCTATCTCTGGGTAGAAACCATTGATGTAAATATATGTCTGATGCAAATAGAGACTTCTTTATTCACTTCTGAAAAAAAAAATATATATACATATATACTATATCTAATATTATAGCAAATGAGAATATTGCTGTTTTAGGAAGTTAAATAAATGCTTTCCCTCCAAGCCTCAAGATCAGAGGCAGGGATTTTCATCTGCCGGAGAGTTTGGGCTGTTGAATGAGATTACGTTTCCATGGAATTGTTCATGACAGACCGGATTTAGTGATTCAACTTAACTCTTGTTAAAATATACAGGGGACTTCAGTTAAACTGTGCCTTAAAAGTAGTAGAGCTAAGTTTGATTTTGCAGAAGTTCTTTTTAATTTATTCTCACGTGAGTCACCATCTCTTTGGGTGTGCATACATATGTGTAGTGTGGGTATGTGTGTTCTTCTACAAAATCCTTACAGCCTAGGTGGGACGTTATTTCCCTATCACTACATTTTTGTTGTTGCTGTTAAATTCAGCTTAGAAGACATTGTGAGGTGTTCCTTCGAATCATTGTTGATTCATGGCAATTGCCTAGACTAGTGCCTGTAGTTTTCATTGGTAATATTTGGGAAGGGGTTGGCCACTGCCTCCTTTCTAGGGCTGATAAAGAGTGGCTGGCCCAAGATCACCTGGCTGGCTTTGTGCTTAAGGTGAGACTAAAACTTGTGGTCTCCCGGTTTCTAGTCCAGAAATTATGGCTCGGTGGATATAATGATGAAAATATATAGGGAATATGTTGAATGGTCTAGGAAGAGACATGAGGTAGAGTGGGGGACGGAAGGAAGGAAGGAAGGAAGGAGAGGGGGAGGGAAGAGAAGTGGAGTGGAGTGGAGTGAAGGAAAGGAAAGGAAAGGAAGATAGGGAAGGAAAGAAAAAGAGGAAAGGAGGAAAGAAGGAAAGGAAAGAAAAGGAAAGAAAGGAAAGGAAAAGAGGAAAGGAAAGGAAAGGAAAGGAGGAAAGAAGGAAAGGAAAGGAAAGAAAAGGAAAGAAAGGAAAGGAAAAGAGGAAAGGAAAGGAAAGGAAAGGAAAGGAAAGGAAAGGAAAGGAAAGGAAAGGAAAGGAAAGGAAAGGAAAGGAAAGGAAAGGAAAGGAAAGGAAAGGAAAGGAAAGGAAAGAAGAGTGAAGGAGAGATGGGCCCAAGGTCACCCAGCTGGGTTTGCGCCTAAAGTAGAACTAGAATTCACAGTCCCTTGATTTGTAGTCTAGTGCCTTAACCACTAGACAAAATAAGCTTTCTGTAAGATACTACAGTTCTTTAAATAAAAATGCATATTGCACCGCAATTTTTTCATAAGTCCAGGATCAGAAAGTGCTTTTTTTGAGGCTGTTGACCTCCGTCTGCAACACATCAATTCTTATTCTTCCGTAAGGCAAGGAGGAACGTTTGATGGATTACTTACTGCCGTTTTCATTATGCCACCTTGAATTCCTCGCTTGTAGCCTTTGATATAGAAAGAAGCATCTTTCGTGCAATCCTCAACATCCCTTTGCTCCCGATCTCTGCAGAATTGTTGACTGTCAATATTTTTAAGTGTGCATCTGGCACACTCAGGTTAGCATGTCTCCAGTGCTCTCTCTTGAGCTTTAGAAGATGACACTCCTGTCTAAGTAGCGGTGTGATGATGCATCTTTAATGCCAGCGTGTAACACTTTGATGTGAAGGTGGCTTTGTCGTCGAATCGCAACGCCTGTCATTTTGCTAGGAGACTTAACATCCACGGCGTGTGGCAACAGTAGAGAAGTGATGCAAAAAATAAATAAAAATGTAGCAGTTCTCTTACAAGCCCTGAGTTATGGATAAGCAATCCAAATCAAGCAACATCATTTGGACTCATGGATACAGGTGGCACTTAACTTACGACCACAATTGAGCTCGAAATGTCTGTTGCTAAGTACGGTTAGCAGTGGTCCAGCGAGCTTTGCACCCTTTCTTGCCACGATGGTTAAGTGAAATCGCTGCATTTATTTATTAGGTTGATTTATATGCCGCCCTTCTCCGGAGACTCAGGGCGGCTTACAATGCATTAAGCAATAGCCTTCATACTTTTGTATTTTCCTGCTTAGTAGGGCTTTTTGGGCCCCCCTAAGCGGTGTTCTATTTATACAAAGTCAGCTTATTGCCCCCACAATCCGGATCCTCATTTTACCTACCTCGGAAGGATGGTAAGGCTGAGTCAACCTTGAGCCTGGTGAGAATTGAATTAACTTCCAACACTCATTCACAAGTGAATGGTTGTAAATCAAGGACTATCTGCCTGTATTCCTCTATATTTGTTGAGGGAAATACACTTCCAGTCACAATGCAAGACTTAGAAGTCTGAGCTTGGAGGGGTCATCTCGTACGTATCTGAAGTGAGATTAAAGTGGGTATGCAAGTGTTTCTGAGCTGGGTTGTTTACTTTATGGCGTAACTGGGTTCAGCTGTGGCTTAGTGTCGGGTGTGCTTCAAAAATTTTACCAAGGGGTTCTCTGCCTGGTTGCTGGGTGGGCGTGGCCATGGTGGGTGTGGCCTAGTCGGCCTCCAGCACCATGGGAGGGTGTTATTTGAGCCTCCAAAGAAGGCAAAAATGGCCTCCCCAGGCTCCAGAGGCCCTTTGGAGGCCGGAAACAGGCCCGTTTTCAGCCTTCCTGAACTTCTGGTAGGCCCATTTTTCACCCTCCTTGAGGCTCCGTGTGCACCCTGCACTTACCTGCATCCAAAATGGGCCGCATGGGGACTCCTAGGAGGGGCGAGGAGGGGTGGGTGGGGCCAGCCAGGAGTGAGATTTGGGGGTTCTCCGAACTGCACAGAATCTTAGCTAGAGGTTCTCCCGAAGCCCTGCGAACCCCCAGCCGCCCACCCCTGTTTAGTGTGTGGGATAAACCACTTATCCTGTCCATTCGTTTATGCCCAATTGTTTTGGGTTGCAAAGGACTTTAAGCAACGAACTGTTGTCCCTAAATTAAAAAAAAACCCAGTATCTTACTTTCCTCTAGCAAAATAAGATGCCTGCAGGGAAAGCAATAATAAAGCTGGTCCTCGGTTTGCAACACTTCATTTAGCAATTGTTCCAAATGACGACGACATTGAAAGAAATGACTTACGACTGAGTCCTTACACTCACGGCTAACACAGCATCCTCGGGTTCGCATTATCAAAATTTGTGTGTATTTACAAGGCTTTCAATCTCTCAGGGATACCATTTGCAAGCTTCCCGCAAGGAAAGTCAAAGGAAGGAGAGATGGATTTGCACAATTTACTTAATGACTGTGGTTTTGCTTAACGACTGTAGCAAAAAACGGGTAGTGAAATTGGGAGTGACTCACTTTGCAGTGAGTCCCCACAGTGAGCACAACTCAAGGATTATCTGTAACGGTTATCCCATAATCCCATATCTACACCGTGATGTGGAAGTCTACTACTCCCAGCTGCATTTAGTCTACAAAATCCATTTGGAGTCTGTATTTGAACTGTTATATTGTTGAACCAGTCTACTAGATTTTTGTCCTTTCCTTTTATCTTTTGCTTTTAACTCCGTTCCTGATGAAGACATCCAAACTCATCTGTATCTTTTGAATAGTTCCCATTTCTAGACATCTGTAGAATATTTATGAAATATAAGTAGATTGTGTTATTTGGCAGTAATCATTTGTCATCATTAGTAGGTCATTTTGTTGCTGTTGCAGTTGTCCTTTCCTTTTTCTTGAGACTACTGAAAGTTTTTGAAGGTAACTTAATAACATAGAGTCTAATCGCTTGTTGAGTTGGGCTTTTTATTTGTAAATGTGGATTTTTGTTTTGTTTTTGTTTTTAATATCCATTTCTCTTTCAGCTTCCCTTGTGTGCCTCAGAGTATACCTGATTTGTGATGATAAGTCACTGCACTAATTTCTTAATGCTTAATTATAAGATAGCAATCACATTTTTTAAAAAAAAAGAAAAGAAAGGAAGGAAGGAAGAAAGATTTGATTGTTCAATGAACTTGGAGAAGTTTTATATGCATCATTATCAATCAACACATCTTGTAATCTGAAGCACCAATCAAATAAGAGCTGATTTTTTTTCCCCCCTCCACCCTCGCCTGGCCAATTAGGGTTTGTTTTCTTAATCTCCATTGTGTGGAATTGCCCCAGATGTGAGGTTTGCATTCAGGGTGATTCAAGTGTCTTTTCTAAAAATTTTGCTTCTATTGTCCTTTGTTCCACTCACCATTATAAGCAACAGTTCTTCTGTAAATTGGAAAAGCTCCGAAAAGCATGAATTCCAGGGATGGGTTGAACAAGGTTGTAGGGACTCAATGTTCACGGCTCTTGAGCCATAATGCCAAGTCCAGGCTCTCTCAAGCTTTTGCAAATTTAAGCAAGAAAGAGAATGAATGCCCCTCTTCAAAAACTGTAAAGGACTATGAATCTAGAATAGCAGTATTCCAGTACCTCAGGGGATGCCACAAAGAAGAGGGAGTCAAGCTATTCTCCAAAGCACCTGAGGGCAGGACAAGGAACAAGGGATGGAAACTAATCAAGGAGAGAAGCAATCTGGAATTAAGGAGAAAATTCCTGATAGTGAGAACAATTAACCAGCAGAACTTCAAAAGTTGGCAGGCGCATCATCACTGAAGGTTTTTAAAGAAGAGACTGGACAGCCACTTATCTGAAATGGTATAGGGGTTCCTGCTTGAGCAAAAGGTTGGACTAGAAGACCTCCAAGGTCCCTTCCAGTTCTATTCTGATTAATTAATTAGACAAGGGAAGGGATGCCAACACAAGTCATCCTATCTTCTACTCTTTCACTTTTCTATTCTTTCCCCTACATGTTCAAAATGAAAAGATAGCAGGCTAACCAAAAGATACCTCGCAATTTAGGAGTTTGATTTCCTAGTAATCCAAGCTATTTTGGGATACTCACGTTTCTAAAAGAATCTCAGCAGTGCAGGTACAATCACATTCTATTTTATTCTGGCTTGCTGTGATTGCCTTGAATCCTAGGAAACCAGAATAAATAGATTCAAACAAATTTCCAGGGTGTTAAGATCACTACTTATTTTGTACTGCTGAGGTGCAGTGGTTTGTTAGAAAATGAAGGTGGAAACAGCTCTGACCCCTGATCAGATTACAGATACAGAATCAAGAGTCTTATGTGATTCAAATATGGGTTGAATTTACATATCATGCTAAACCAGACTTGAACAAAAATCACTTATGGGTTCTGTATCCGCCACATCAATTTCTGAAAGTGCAATAATATTCAGATTGGCAGTGCAGTTTTTCTAATGTCTTGGGCAAAACGCTAGCTGAGCAAAGTCATATCTTTGGGATAACTGATCAAATCAAATAAATAACCAACAAAAGACGAAACCCTCTAAAGCTCCTGAACTTTCTCTTCTTGATCAGCAATCTCAACCCTAGATTAATTTTCTATCTATCTATCTATCTATCTATCTATCTATCTATCTATCTATCTATCTATCATCTCTCTCTCCCCCCCTCTCTCTTTCATCTCTCTCTCTCTCTCCCTACCTATACCTATCTATCATCTATCTATCTATCTATCTATCTATCTATCTATCTATCTATCTATCTATCTAATCTATCATCTATCTATCTATCTATCATCTCTTTCTCTCTCTGTGTCTATCTACCTACCTATCTACCTATCTACTTATCTATTATCTCTTTCCCTCCCTCCCTCTCTCTATCTACCTACCTATCTACCTATCTATAATCTATAATCTATCTATCTATCTATCTATCTATCTATCTATCTATCTATCTATCTATCTATCTATCTATCTATCTCTATTTGCTATATTACTATAACCCCAGCCAGTTCAGAGATTTATGGTTGATGATTTAACCTCTTTCAGGCAAGAACAACTTGTTCAGCAAACCATGGTTAAGCAGACATTGAATTGGTGTGACATATGATTGGCAGCTAGTTGGTGCCTTCAGTCGGTTCTTTTCCTTTCTGGTCTTTATTTCCATTTGTAATTTATGCTACAAATAAACCCTAATAAAACTTTAAAAAAGAAATTTAACCAAGTCTTATTTACAAAGCTCCAGATCTGTTTGATGTAGCAGGGAACGGCCAACAAAGAAAAATGGCAATTGACACAATTGCCTTTGAAACCTAGATTTCCCCCCCCCCCCCCAGGTTCTCTACCAGGTGGCAGAATCAAGTTCAACAGACACTGGTCTTTAACAGCCTTGGTAGGAATAAACTGTCTTTCCTTTGGTTGTCAATCCCGCTTCCCTTTCTCCTTTTCCCTCTCCCTCATTCCACTTCGAACCCATAACTGTGATCGAGTTAGTTATTCCTGAACCCAGTTTGGTGGTGGAGATTGTGTAAAAGGAGTGGAACAGTTGGGTGTCTTCACTATCCTTTCGGAACAAGGGATCCCAGGCTTGCAAGAATGCAGACAAATTCAGTAATCGGTGCGTAATGATTTTTCACATTGAGGCTCAGCTTTGCTTCAATGTCTCCGTAACCTAAGAACCGTCGTTTTTGCGCATTCCGATCCCATTATGTGACATTGTTCCTGAATACAGAGTGATATTATGTTGCTCCTGCAAAGGCCAAAGTGGCCAGAATTTTATCTGCTGAACAAATCAATGTGGATTATGTCAGTTGAAAAGAATTGTGGACAGCAATCTCTAGCAGAGGATGGGGGTGGGTGGGAAGGGGGGGAGGCTGCGTTTTCCCCCACCAATTCTTCTTCTTCTTTTTTTTTTAAAAAAAAATGTTTCTGTTGGGTTTCTCTGAATGCCCCAACTAAGATAATACTTTGCAGGGACGGAGAAAGAAAGAGGGAAAGTGAGGATTTTGTTTCCCTCTTGCTTTGATTTCACTTGATTTCATTTGATTTCCCTCCCCCCCCCACCTCCCTCAATGCAGGCTCCACCAATTATCATTTCAACATTAAGTATTAGGAGATCAATTTGGAACGGAATGCCTCTCTCTCTCTCTCTTCCCCCCCACTCCCTTTCATGTTAATACAGTGTTTTCTTTAAACCCTGTTTGAAGGCTGTCTAGGCTGTGGGAAAAAGGCTGAGTAAATAAGGAGGAAAATCTTTGGGGGGGAAAAAAGAGAATGGGTGGAGTTTGGCAAAGGACGTGGCTATTCATCAACAACTCTAGGAGGATGATGGAAATAATAAGAGCCCCTTAAAGGGGAGGGGGGGAAAGGGGAAAAAAAAAACCTCCTCCTTTTTATGATACAGATTTCTTTTTTTTTTTTTAAAAAAAAGAATATTTCACTCTCTTTCTTTTTTAAAAAAAAGTTTGAGAGGAGTCCCTTTTTCAACTTCCTGAAATCAACAAAAGCAGAAAAATCAAATGGGGGTGTGTGTGTGTCTTTGAAATGGATCGCAGGTTACAAGCAGAGAGAGAGGGAGGGGGAGAAGGGAGGGAGGGAGGGAGAGGGAGAAGAGAGAGAGAGTGGGGGGAGAATAACATTCTTTTTGCAAAAACAGAGTCTCGTTTCCTGTCCATTCCGGCAAATTTCTTACTGTGTGACATTGTCATTTAATATCTAAAGAACGTTAATGTATTTCTTTGGACGCAGAAAAGGGAAGGAAAAAAAAACCCCCCCAAAGGAATCCCTTGTGTGAAATAATTTGTGTGAACTTTGAACCGAGCAGGAGTCTTGCTGTTATTATACTCTTATTTATACAGTACTGAAACTGTTTGAAACTAAATACTGACATGGATCTAGTGTATACATTCAGAGCGATGCTTAAAAAGAAAATAACTTCCTTACGTTTTTGCTGTGTGTGTGTGTGTGTGTTTGTTTCCCTTTCTCCATTTAGAAAGCAGCAGACCATTGTGACCAACAAAAATAAAATAAAATAAAATAAAAATGTTTATCTTCCAAATGAATACACACACTTTTTTTTCTTTTTTTCTTTTTTTCTTTCTTTTTTTTTTGAAGCGCTTTGAATTGCTGGATTTCAACCGAGCAGATCTAATTTCGCCATCTGCAAAGTTCCTGATTTTATAATACTTATAAGCTGTTTTTAATCTATTTTTACTGCCATGTTCTGTCCTGAAATGTCAAAGAGCGCAAAATAGGTCTCAGAATTAACATGACAGTTAAAAAAAACTTGGCAAGGTTTTACAGCAGATTGTGACATTAATGAAATACAAAGGAGAATTGTGAAATTAACATTAATGCATGCTTGCAGACATTATAAAAATCTATATGTCCATGATCGGGGAGCTAAAAATAGAGATTATTTTTTTTTCCCCTTCCCCTCCTGTTGATGCCATTAAATGCAGCTCTTGGCTGTGAAAAGAAATTTCCATATGAAAAGCAACTTAGTAAAAAGTAATGCTGTAATCCCCCTCTCTATGTTGAATAACAGGTTTATGTAATCCTAGGTCAAGTAAGCATATGGTTCCTTTTTTTTTTGTCTGCCAATTTTTTTGTCTGCGTTAGGCTTTTTGAATCTATGATGAGGCTGCCTTAAAAGCATCAACAGCTGCAAAGGCAGTAAGATGATAGATGGGGCCCTATAAGTAGTGGCAGTTATTAAAATTCACAGATTGAGCATTAAATCATGAGGGGTGGACTTCTTCTCCTCCAAGCAAGGATCCTAAAAGCTGTCCTAACTCACCAAAAGTCCAGAGTCGCTTTTGACCCATTCAATTGGACAGTAGTATCAGCCCTGTCCGAAGCTTCCCTCTGCATGCAAACTAGGGGTGAAATCTAAAATTTGTTACTACCGGTTCTGTGGGCGTGGCTTGGTGGGGAGGGGTTAATGTGACTGGGTGGGCGTGGCCATTTTTTTTTTTTTACACTTTTAAAACTGGCGAGGAGGTTGTAAAAAAGTGCTTTCAAAAGGCTCAGACGATCCCAGCTGAGTTGCCTGATCGGCAGAGACTTTTTTTCTTTTAAATGCCTCTGCTGATCAGGCAACTCAGCTTGGATCGTCAGAGACATTTTTTAAAAAAGGGGTTTTTTTTTCTTTTAAAAGCCTTTGATCATCCCAGCTGAGCTGCACGATCATTAGAGGTTTTTTTTTTAATTTTAAAAGGATTTTTTTGGCTGAAGAGGTTGTAGAAAAAAATGCTTTTAACAGAAAAAAAAAAAGCATCTGACGATTGTGCAACTCAACTGTGCATGGGGGGGGGGGGGGGCAGGGATTTTTGCTACCGGTTCTCTGAACCACCCGCCTCCCTCGCTACCAAATCAGGTGATCTGGTCTGAACAGGGAGAATTTCACCCCTGATGCAAACTCTTTGCAGGCTGCAAATGCATAATTTTAAGACTTTTAATCTCTCTCCTGATTTGTCCTAGTATAACAGAGCCTTAATGCATTGTTCAAATCATTAAGGGTTGCGGTAAAGCCCTGGAGAAAAGATGGAAAAGTCTAAATATGTCCAGATGTATTTAGTTTGTTGAGTTGAGTTGAGTTGAGTTGAGTTGAGTTGAGTTGAGTTGAGTTGAGTTGAATCGAATCAAATCAAATCGAATTAAATTGAATTGAACTGAACTGGATACTTTATTTGGTCAAGTGTGATTAGACACACAAGGAATTAGCCTCCAGTGCAAAAGCTCTCAGCATACATGCAAAGCAACATCATCATCATCATCATCATCATCATCATGAGCCTGTCTGGATCGAACTCCAGACTGTGGGCAGAATTTGCCTGCAATACTGCATTCTAACCATAGAATAGAATAGAATAGAATAGAATGGAATGGAATGGAATGGAATGGAATGGAATGGAATGGAATGGAATGGAATAACAGAGTTGGAAGGGACCATGGAGGTCTTCTAGTCCAACCCCCTGCTTAGGCAGGAAACCCTACACCACTTCAGACAAATGGTTATCCAACATCTTCTTAAAAACGTCCATTGTTGGAGCACTGCACCACCTTGGGCTCCTGAAATCTTGCCATCTGGTGGGCTCTTGTAAACATGCCTTTCCTGGGGCTGCCCCTACCTTATGAACTCCCTTCTCCCAGGGATTTGACAGAGCTCCATCTTTTTAGTCTTTCAGAAGGCCATCAAAACCTGGCTAGTTATCCAAATGTTGGGCTAGAATGACCATATATGGAGCTATTTGTTGGGCATCCCAAGCGGGTGATTGAGGTTCTGGATTTTTGTTTGTTTGTTTTTATCTTATGGTTTATGATTTTATACTGACTGGTTTAATTGTTGTGAATTATCCAGAATTGTGTTTAAGATGGTTGTCCATACAAATAATTTCAGGGGGAAAAAAAACCCCTGGATCCTATTGATTATACGGAATCAATATATAGGATTATAAGGAATGGGGTGAGGTCCACGGTAGACAGTTTAAGGTTGAAGCTATGAGGGTTAGAGGATGTGACAACGGAGTCGGGTAGTGCATTCCAGGCATTGACCACTCTGTTGCTAAAGTCATATTTTCTGCAATTGAGTTTGGAGCGGTTTACCTTGACTTTGTACCTATTGTTTGCCCGTGTATTATTGTGGTTGAAGCTGAAGTAGTCATTGACAGGTAGGACGTTGTAGTGGACAATTTTGTGTACTATGCTTAGGTCAGACCGAAGGTGGTGCAGTTCCAGATTGTCCAAGCTCAAAATTTCAAGCCTGCATGATTTAACTCACCATTTTGAGGCTGGAAACACAACGAAAATAAAAATGCAACATGAAAAGGAAAACAATAAAAGAAATGTCCCCAAAGTTATCCTTCTAATTTATTAATTTTGGAGGGGGGGGCAATCTTGCCCTTTGTATCACTCATGAATGTGCTACGCTTCTCTTAAGTAGAATTGGAAGAACAAAACAACAGAAAAAATAAATAAATCCTTTTTTTTATGGCTGCTGACCAGCATATTGTACAACTGGACTATAAAACACAAAGAGGGATTAAAAGGAGGAAAAGGAAGACATCACTAAACGAGTGCATCGAAGTGCAAATACAATAGTCTCCGAATACTATAAATACGGACGTTATGGCATTAAGAAAAATTAAGAGCTAAATTACCGTCATCAGTAATGAACTCCTACTGAAATCTCCTGAAATGCTGAAAGACTAAGCTGCTATCTATTAAAATAATATAACATTAGAATAATATTTAATATAACTGCTACTGGATGCCAATAATCTCTTAACAACTGCTGTGACAAGCCATTTGATGTATTCAGTAAAAATCCAGAGGGTAGAGTATCAAAAGATGATAATCACTCCCTTCCCCTAATCTCATCCTTGTCTATAAAAATTAGACAGGAAGGGAAAGAAAACAGAAACCCTTGGATGAAAAGCCAAGTTTTTAAAAATCTGGCAAAAAAAGGCTGTTGTCGGACTCAAAAGAGCACAACGCTTGATGGGAATTTTCAGTGAATTGAACCACTGTTCAGGAGGGAAGACTAGATAATATAAGTGAATAGCAGGGAAATATTTCAAATATCTCTTCCTTCTGAAATGAGGGATTTTGTGTCCCCTTCCCCCATCGCTGCTATTTTGTTTCCCACTTAGATGAATATACGCCTCTGTTCTTCATTGGTTTAATCATGAGAAACGATGGCCCTTCTCTTCCTCATCTCAACGTATTGTTCGCCGTTACAAATAAAAATCTGTCTGCAGGCCTTCGCGAAGTAAAATTAGGACAAGACAAAAGAGAGCTTTATGTAAGAATATTTATATTTCGATTTTCCTAGCAGGCCTCCCTTTGGGCGAGGGTTCGTCCACTAAAACGAATGTAATGGAATGAATGAATGAATGAATGCAGTGGAAATATTTTTCCGCGGCTTTTAATAGCCAGATGGAAAATCTTCATTTGACCACATGGGGGAGCTGGTTACCTGGGAACACGCAAAAGAGGAAGGTTCCCCCCCCCCCACGAAAATAAACTAGTTTAAAACTGGGTGAAGGTCTTTCTCTTCCTGGGTGGGAGGAACGGGAATTATTTTTCTAGAAGTGACATAAAAGCAAAATACAACTGAATTAAATTGTCTAGTCTATGTTCTTTTATTTTATTTTTTTCAGAATAAAAGGCAGAAAGGAAGGGAAGACTTGGCTGCAAAGCATTAATTTGGCAGCAAATTCCATCATTTTTAGATGTGACTGTAGAGATTCTCAGTCATCCAAGTCACGGTTGTCCCAAAGGTGCTTTTTCTGAGCTGAAGAAGCTTCTTGGATGAGAAAGCGAAACGTCTTCAAAAGAAAAAACAACCACAAGGAAGTCCAGTTGCCACCTTAAAAAGCACCTTTGGGACAATTTTAGGTATGTTTTTTTGCTGTAAGAATGAGGCTGCTCTTTGCTTTTTCATGATCCAGGCAGACCTCAACTTATGACCATTCGGTGAACAACTGTTAGAAATGATGGTGGACTTGCTAAATGAAGGGAATGATGACCCTTGCCCAAAGTTACGGCTGCTGCCACACCCCTGCGGCAGTGGTGAAATCCAAATTTTTTTTTTGCTACCGGTTCTAGCTTGGTGGGCGTGGCAGGGGAAGGAATATTGCAAAATCCCCATTTCCTCCCCACTCCTGGGGGAAGGATATTGCAAAATCTCCATTCCTACCCCACTCCTGGGAGAAAGATATTGCAAAATTTCCATTCCCACCCCACTCCTGGGGGAAGGATATTGCAAAATCTCCATTCCTATCCCACTCCTGGGGGAAAGGATACTGCAAAATCCCCATTCCCTCCTCACTCCTGGGGGAAGGATACTGCAAAATCCCCATTCCTTCCTCACTCCTGGGGGAAAGGATATTGCAAAATCTCTGTTCCCACCCCACTCTGGGGCCAGCCAGAGATGATATTTGCCGGTTCTCCAAACTGCTCAAAATTTCCGCTACCGGTTCTCCAGAACCTGCTGGATTTCACCCCTGCCCTGCGGGGGGAATGCGGTGTGGGGGGGGTCGCGTACGCATGCACAAAGGGGTGGGGTGGGGATGCATTGAATTATGGGTGTGGGCATGCGTGCGGACGACCCCCCCCACGCTTCCCCGCTTTTGGCACGCGACGGCAAAAAGGTTAGCCATCACTGTTATATCCTGTCAACTTCAGGTGCCAATTAACACCGTACAGTACAGGCTCTCCTTTCATTTTATAAGTAAAATGATTTGTCAATGAACACTTGGCCCTGAGCCCAGGACAGCTTGTTTGTTTGATCCAGTTTCTTTTTCAAATCTGTCACAACCATTTGATGGGAATCTTGCTTCTTCTCTTCTGTTTTATGAAAAGTAAAGATGTTGATCCTAATCATCTAAAAATAAACATCCTTTGAAACTAGCATTGTGAATTATTCCCTGAAGAAGGTGACCAGGGAGAGTAGATTCTAACTCAAGACATTTGTAGATGTTTCTATGAAAGATCTAGCCTCATTTCTGGATGTTTACAAAATAAATAAACCCACTGGTGTTTTAATACGTAATGAAAACTGGAATGCTTGTATTGCAATCCAAAACATGCATTCTCGGGATTAAGCATCAACCAGTTTTATTCAAAGGAAGTCAGATAAGACTTAGATCAAATATCAACCCAGGAGCCCAATATCAAACTCCCCTCCATCGCATGAGAGTAAGCACAATCAAATTTAATAAAAATTGTATCTGTGTAGTATCTACTGTACAATGCCCCCTATCCTCACCAATCCATTGCATGTTCCATTTATCTCTTTGAAATAATTTAATTGGATTAAAAAAAATGATTTATATCAGGGGTGAAATTCAGCAGGTTCTGACAGGTTCGGAGAACCGGCAAATACCACCTCTGGCTGGCCCCAGAGTGGTGTGGGAATGGAGATTTTTCAGTATCCTTTCTCCAGGAGTGGGGAGGGAATGGGGATTTTGCAATATCCTTCGCCCAGGAGTGGGGAGGGAATGGGGATTTTGCAGTATCCTTCCCCCAGGAGTGAAGAGGGAATGGGGATTTTGCAATATCCTTCCCCCAGGAGTGGGGAGGGAATGGGGATTTTGCAATATTCTTCCCCCAGGAGTGGGGTGGGAATGGAGAATTTGCAGTATCCTTCCCCTGCCAAACCCACCAAGCCACACCCCACCAAGCCACACCATGCCCATCAAGCCACGCCCACAGAACCAGTAGTTCAAAAATTCAAATTTTTGAAATTGAAATTGAAATTCAGAAAATTGAATTCTACCACTGGTTTATATATTTAGGATCCTGTTCTTAGTCCCTCTAGCAATTCTGCCTTACAACTGATTTGCTATGTGACAAGAAAGAGCTGCCATTGAGAGGGAGGGAGGGAGGGAGGGAGGGAGGGAGGGAGGGAGGAAGGAAGGAAGGAAGGAAGGAAGGAAGGAAGGAAGGAAGGAAGGAAGGAAGGAAGGAAAAAGAGAAGACCAGCAAAGGTGATTAGGGGACTGGAAGCTGAAACATATGAAGAACGGTTGCAGGAACTAGGTATGTCTAGTTTAATGAAAAGAAAGACTAGGGGAGACATGATAGCAGTGTTTCAACATCTAAAGGGCTGCCACAAAAAGAGGGGGAGTCAACCTATTTCCCAAAGCACCAGAGGGCAGAACAAGAAGCGATGGATGGAAACTCATCAAGGAGAGAAGCAACCTAGAACTAAGGAGAAATTTCCTGACAGTTGTAACAATTAATCCGTGGAACCACTTGCCTCCAGAAGTTGTCATTGCTCCATCCCTGGAGGGTTTTTTAAGGAGAGATTGTGCAACCCTTTGTCTGAAATGGTATAGAGTTTCCTGCTTGAGCAGGGGGTTGGACTAGAAGACCTCCAAGGTCCCTTCCACCCCTGTTATTCTGTTACAGGAGGAGGAAGCGGATGTTTTGCGCTTTGGGAGGTTGTAGCATAGGGTCAATTTTGGTGCACCGGTGAGTTTGGGACATTGGGGGGTGGGGGGGGAGGAGGCAGAGGATTCCTGATAGTAAAGTGCCTTCAAATGTTCAAGGCTGCAAATTAATCCCTGCCCTCCTTTCCTTATGCTTCTATTCCTCTCTGCTTCCAGTCATCTGTTCTTCCTTTCTCACTTTTGACCAGATGGTGCTCATTTACGCTGCCATTATGCCAAAATAACTTCAATACAGTCAATGTCATCTTTTCTTCAGGGTTATCTTTTCCTCCTTCCCAGCTGCTCTCCTCTTGACTTATTTCTGTTTGACTCTCTGAAAGCAATTTTTTTTTTGGGTTAGTAGCCTTGTGTGTGTGTGTGTGTGTGTGTGTGTGTGTGTGTGTGTGTGTGTTTCATTCACATGAATTGCCTCCCAGAAAACAGGTTCTGTCTCCCCACCCTCCCTTTTGCAGAAAATGGATTATCCTCCATGGATCCCCAATGTAGAAATGAACTATTCCATCAAACCTATTTGGAAATTAGCAGACCTATCATTTCCTTGTTGATCTCGCTTTGCAATTTGACGAGATCTGGACATGAATGGTGTGAATGGGTTTTAATGTCTTTAATGTTTTTAATTTTTATGTGTTTTTTATAGTGATTTTTTTAGTGTATTGTGAGCTGCCCTGGGTCTTCGGAGACGGGCGACTTATAAATTGAATAAATACATACATACATACATACATACATACATACATACATACATACATACATACTACCCATTCGGATTTCTAGTGTGATTTTAATTAGATAAGTTTTGAGGAATCTCTCCGGCTGGACGTTATATTGCCTTGGGAAAATTCTGGATTTTTTTTCTAGAAGCTTTAATTTCTGAATTCAGGGGCATCACCCTGGACCCTCCCGAGTTAGCGCTGACATTTATGGAAGATGTCAGTGAAAGCACCTGCTTTGTATAAAGCACATCAAGAGTAACGTCTGCATTTCATGTAGGAATGCGAAAAACCTCTGACAATAATCTGGACGTTAATTATAATCTATGGAGTAGAAATGAGACTTACCTGGCCCTCTGATATTCCTGAAGTCATAGTTCTGACATCTTTCAATGTTGCTCTTGATGGGCTGGGATGCTGGGAATTGTGGTTTTAAAACCTTCTGGTCCGCTGATCCTTGTTAAAAAAAGAGTATAGACAAGTCGAAAGATGTTTGGTTTTTTTTAAAAAGACATTACTAAAAATGATCTGAAAGTTTTTTTCAGGTTGATATTTCAAACTGGGAATGCCAGTTTGGTGTAGGGGGTTAAGATCCTGACCTAGAAATCAGGAGACTGTAAATTCTAGTCAATGGGATTCAGCCGGTTCGGGCAAAATTGCTAAATTGCTGGTTGGCTCCGCCTCTCCTCGCCCCTTCCAGGAGTCCCCACGCGCCCCATTTTGGCTCCCAGGTAAGTGTAGGGAGGCCTTCTAGACACAAAATGGGCCAAGGGGGGCGCCGCATGTCCCCCCCTCCCCCGTAGCCCATTTTTGCTTCCAGGGGTGTGTGTGCAGGAGGCCCAGTGCTGCCTGTCACACCCCCTGGCCACGCCCACCATGGCCACACCCACCCAGCCGTTCATTAGAGCAGAGAACTGGTTGTTAAATTATTTGAATCCCAACACTGGTTCTAGTCCTGCCGTAGGCATGAAAGCTGGGTGACTTTGGGCCAATCACCAGGAAATGGTGAGTTCTAGTCCTGATTTAGGCATGAAAACTGGGTAAGACTTTCAGCCTTTAGCTGGCTAAATCATCCAAGCTGATCCACGTTCACTGCCTTGAGTTACATAAAAAGCAATCACAGTGGGAGAAAAAAATCGACTGTAATCATAATTCCATGGGGCTAAATCCCGAAAACCAACCTCCAAAATTCACTTAAAGGTCAAAAGAAAACCATTAAAAAAAAAAAACACCTTCCTTTTTCAAGATTCCCAATCAAAACCAATAGTGGAGAATTCAGGACCCAAAACATCCTGAATTGATTTCACTTTTTAAGGAGCAAGTAACCCCGGGGGGGAGGGGGGAATCATATTTCCTCTCATAGGCACCTTCTAACGATGTGGGTTGTCTTCAGATTCGATTCTGAAAAAGTATTTCAGAGGACAGGATGGATAAGGGGGGGGGAACATGGTAGTGTAACATCTGTCTGCAACTATCCATAGCGGTTGTAGCATCATATGGCAGCAGCAGAGGGCAGATGTGTGATGCTGAAAAAAAAAAAGATTTAGCTACTTTAAAGAAGCAGACAGGTGCTACGTTCGTGCCCTCACACACTTGCAAATATTTTTACGATTTTTTTTCCCCCCTCTGAAGTATTAGGAAAAACGTATTTTCTCAATGATCCGAGTCCTTAAGGTTCGTTGTTCGGCAACGTTGTTTTATGGATAGGTAGTAAGCAGAGGGACTTCTTCACTGGATCCCTTGGATTGTAGAATGTTACTTTAGGGCTCAGTGGTGAAATGTAAAATTTGTTACTACCGGTTCTGTGGGTGTTGCTTGGTGGTGGTGGTGGTGGTGGTGGGGTTAATGTGACTGGGTAGGCGTGCCCAACTTTTTTTTTTTTTTTTAAAACTTTTAAAAGCATTTTTTCTACAACCTCTTCGGCCAAAGAGGTTGTGTAAAAAAAAAGCTTTTAAAAGGCTCTGACGATCCCAGCCAAGTTGCCTGATTGTCAGAGGCTTTTTTTTTTCTTTTAAAAGCATTTTTTTCTACAACCTCTTCAGCCGAGAAAATACTTTTAAAAGTAAAAAAAAAAGCTTCTGATGATCACGCAGCTCAGCTGGGCATTGGGGGAGGGAGGCGCGCAGGGATTTTTGCTACCAGTTTTCCGAACCACCCACCGCCATCGCTACTGGATCAGGTGATCCGGTCCAAACCAGGAGCATTTTTTTTTTAATTTTTATTATTCATATTTCTATGCCGCCCACTCTCCGAGGACTCTGGGCGGCTTACACCAAAGACAGTATACTAAATAGCATCTTGCCCCCCAACAATCTGGGTCCTCATTTTACCCACCTCGGAAGGATAGAAGGCTGTGTCAACCTTGAGCCGGTGAGATTTGATCCGTTGATCTGCTGAACTAGCAATCAGCTGAAGTAGCTGCAGTACTGCACCTTAACCACTGCACTACCTCGGCTCTTACATTTCACCCCTGTTAGGGCTCCTTGGTGCTCTCTGAGTTTGCTTGCTTTCTTGTTTACCTACCCAAACTAGGTAACATCATCAGTTGCTAGTAAGGAGTGCACTTTGCTGTTAGTTTATATTCTGGTATCTTGCCCTGTCAGTGTTGGTGGAAGTGGTCTTAGAAATTCTTTGGTTGAGCTGTTTACTGTTGACTTCTTTGGCAGTTTCTTGATTAGGAGTATTGTTTACTTGATTGTTAGTCTGATGTTAACCTTGGAGTTCATCTATGCTGATCAGGGTGCTGATTGCTGGTGGGCAGGTGCTGGGGTCTTTTTGTTCCCTTTTTGGACTGGGTGATAGTCTCTTTTGCATAGTCAAAGATCTATGCAAGATTGCAGAGATCAGTGGTGGTATTCAACTGGTTCTATCCGGTTCAGGCAAACCGGTAGCGGCAGCTGCGAGAGGCTCCGCCCACCCGCCCGGATGTTCATCACATTCCGTTTTTGATGCTTGCGCATGCGCAGAAAGTCCTGTGTGTGCACAGAGGTGGTGCGTGCACTCCCATTTGTGAATACCACTACTGGTTACAGATGTTGTTAAAGTCTATGTGTCTATCGATGGCTGATTTGGCAGAGTGCCAGGCTTCTAGAAATTCCCTGGTGATACCCCAAGGAAGAAACTGCCAAAGTAGTCAAGGACCCCCTCAGGTCAACCCTGAGCTACAAATATTATATAAGAGTGTTACTTCGTTATTGCTTTATTATTTATAATCGCTGTGATTATCAACCAAGTTTGCATTTGAATGTCAGCCCTGCTCTCTCAGCCCAAGGAGGGTAACAAGGGTGAACCCCCTCCCCAAGAAAACCTCAAGGACTAGTCCAGGCAATCACCAGGAGATGAAAATGGACTCAAAGTCGTAGACACACACAGGTTTTGACAACCGAGGCAGCTAAAGAGGCACCAAGAGCCTTGGTGGCACAGCAGATTAAAGTGCTGTTAAGTAACACGAGCTGCCTGCAATTACTGCAAGTTCAAATTTCACCAGGCTCAAGGTTGACTCAGCCTTCCATCCTTTCAAGGTAAGTAAAATGAGGACCCCGTTTGTGGGGGAAATAAGCTGACTTTGTATAAAAAAAGAACACCGTTTTGGGGTGGGGCGAAAGCCCTACTAAGCAGGTATATACAAAAGTATGAAGGCTATTGCTTAACGCATTGTAAGCCGCCCTGAGTCTCCGGAGAAGGGTGGCATATAAATCGAACCAATAAATAAATAAATAAAAACCAAAAGGCTTGAAATCAAGCTGGTGAAGGTAGTCCTTCCTCACTTGCTCCACATTATAATACCCCGTCTGAGCCTTTGTGAAAAGCTCTCTCCGTGTGCGTTTTTAAGCCCAAAACACAATTATTCTGAACAGAAAATGTCGAAGAGCTGCCTTCGTTTATATCTTTGATTTTGCTTGCCCATTCAAAAAACCCTGAATGGTTATTTCAGATGAACATTCGGTCAAACTTTCGAAATGAATAGATGTTCATCGAGAGCTTTTCTCTCAGCCTGTCATTTCCATGTTAATTGAATGCCTGTGTTAATCTAATAGAGTTTAGATTTATGGCAGCTTCTTTACCTTGTCATATCATAATCGATATATATTCCAACATTTAGATGGACATCTGAGGAAATCTGCCTCCTGTCAGCACTTCTATTCTATCAGCTGCCAATAATTCCTAATTTTAATCTTTCAGATGATCAGATTTATGGGTTTTAGTATATTGCATTAATCACAGAAATTAACTTTTGGGGGAAATGATGCTAAAGATCAAGATCTTGGGTGGGCTCAGTCTGTTCCTTTGCATTCAGCTACACAGAGACACACACAAAAGGATGTGAATATTACTCGAGAAAAACCTTGCTGGTGGTCGTGTCATCTCTATAGTTATTGTATTGTCAGGGAACAAAAGGTGAAAAGCACAGAAAGTAGATGTGGCTAATATGGGAACACCAAGATACTTTATAACAGAATAACAGATTTAGAAGGGACCTTGGAGGTTGTCCAATCTCTTCTTAAAAACCTCCAGTGTTGGAGCATTTCCAACTTCTTGAGGCAAGTCATTCCACCGATTAATTGTTCCAACTGTCAAGAAATTTCTCCTTAGTTCTAGGTTGGTTCTCTCCTTGATCAGTTTCCATCCATTGTTTCTTGTCCTGCTTTCAGGTGCTATGGAGAATAGGTTGACCCCCTCTTCTTGGTGGTAGCCCCTGTGATATCGGAACCCTGCTATCATGTCACCCCTAGTCCTTCTTTTCACCAGACTAGACATACCCAATTCCTGCAACCATTCTTCATGTGTTTTAGCCTTCAGTCCCCTAATCATCTTTATGGTTAGTGTGTTCAAATCATATGGTTTGAGTAAAAACAAATTGGAAAAACCTGGGTACCTAGACAACCTCTTACATACTTCACATCCAAATATAGCAATAGCAATAACACTTAGACTTATATACTGCTTCACAGTGCTTCTACAGCCCTCTCTAAGCAGTTTACAGAGTCAGCCTATTGACTAGGCTGTTTACAGAGTCCGGTTTACAGAGTCAGCCTATTGCCCCCAACAATCTGGGTCCTCATTCTATTGACCTCGGAAGGATGGAAGGCTGAGTCAACCTTGAGCCTGGTGAGATTTGAACTGCCAAACTGCTGGCAGCCGGTGATCAGCAGAAGTAGCCTGCAGTACTGCACTCTAACCACTGCGCCACCGGGGCTCAATATATTGTTTACTGGAGAGCACTCACCTATAACTAGTTAACAACATTAACCACAGCACACCAAGGACTAGCAAACCTCAAGGTCATATAATTCTAGCTTTATAAAGGCTCCTGGCCATTTGATTTTGCCAAGAGTGCACTTTCCTGAAGCTTATGAGGTTGACAGAAGTAGCGTAAACTGAATCAGAATTTTTCCTGTGCAAACAATACAAAGGAAGTTTTCCTCTCTCCCCTTTCCCCGGCCATCCCCCGGTTATCTGTAAATGTCCAATTAGGTGCTTGTATATTGTTTAGGAAACGGGTTCTTGATAGTTGACCTTGGCTGGCTGAAACTTCTCACAAGGTGCAGCTGGGCTTCTGTTCTCCCCTCCCCTTCTTCCTTGTGTTCCAATCCTTCCCCACCACCATTGCTAATGTCAGGCTGTCAGATCATGAAGCTTGGATAGGAGAGATGCAGCCATGACAATCCTATTTCAACCTATCTGGGTTGACCATGATAACTTTCCATGTCTTCTTAACCTGCCCTTAGTAGCAATGGAAGACATGGTCAACATTGAGTTTGCTTCTTGTCTCGTTTTTTTCCTGACCTTTTCACTTCATTCTTTTCATCCCATTCCGGCCTTCTCATTTCCTCATTAATTTGTGGAAAATCTGAACACTTTGGTGCACTTTTATCCTATAACTAGTTAGTATTTCATTCATCACCTTCATTATTATGAATGAATAATAGGTTCATCTGCTATCAGTCAAGAAGCCCAGCTTCTTGTTCTAACTTTATGAATGAAAGAAAGAGCATATTTCTATGCTACTCTAGATATACTTTTACACATCTATTATGGATTAGGATTACTGATTTCATTATTGTCACAAATGTTGGTTTCTCCTGTTTCAGAGAGTGACTTTCTTATGTAGAAACCTTTAACCTAAAGAAGACGTCTGTATTTTTAGCTATGCTATATTCATGCAAATCTCTTTTTAAAGGCATTTTTGCCCAAGATACTGCTAATAAATGAAAGTAGCATAAAATGCAGGTTTAAATCAGTTTAATAAAATTATTCACATGGATTTTAAATCATTTTTACAGCTGATTTAACATTTGCAACAGCTTTATAGATTATGATATAGGAGGGCGTTTGCATCTTTGCAATTTTATTCCAATTTGGAAACAGTACAAATATTAATTTTTGCTCTGATAATGGAGCCTTTGAGAATTAAGCTTGTCTCTTCCTTATACACATTTTATGAGAATGCTTTAAATATGATTTTTAATATTTTGGGAGACTTTATTGCAAATAGTTTTTTTTTTCCTTTTAGAAAAAAAAAGTGGGATTCAGAGCTGTATCTTGATTATGAAAGTTTATGTTCATGCAGATGTTAATATGATCTGAGCTACCTATTGATTACATGGGTTTGTATGATGCATCATCAAAATTCTAGGCAGATTGAGTTTCATAAAAAATATAAAACTATATATTAAAATAACACAGTTAAATAGCATTGTAACACTAACATTACACAACCAGTCATGATCCAAACAGCTGTTTCAAATTATGTGGCACCATTCCCTATGTAGGCATTACAAAGGAGCATCTATTAACCCCATGCTGATTATTTTTGGTGAAAAGATGCATTTGGTAGAGATGATGAAGAATTGTAAAACAGCATAACGTTGAGCAGGGGTGAAATCTAGTTACCTTCCCTACCTTTTCGGAAGTGCGCACGCCATCGTCAGGTCTGATTTTTGACTCTCTGCGCATGCTCAAAGTCTTCTGTGCATGCACAGAAGGTCAACAATGGGTTACTTCCTGGTTAAAACCAAGAAGTAACAACATCCGGGCGGGTGGGTGGAGCCTCGCGCTCCCGCCACTACCAGTTCGCCAAACCATGCGCCACTGCCGCTACCAGTTCACACAAGCCGGACAGAACTGGCAGGATTTCACCACTGATGTTGGGTCACATTTGAGCTAATAGAGCATGGTCATTAAAATTCTAGAGAAGAGTTGATGGGACTCAATCTTTATTAGAACAGACAGCAATAGCACTTAGACTTATATACCGCTTCACAGTTTGGCTTTATAAAAGACGTTGCTAAAAATGATCTGATTTTTTTTTTTTCAGATTGATATTTCAAACTGGGAAAGCCAGTTTGATGTAGTGGTTAAGGTCCTGGCCTAGAAACCAGGAGACTGCAAGTTCTATGTCAGGGCTTTGATCGATCCCATTCTGGCTCTGGGAAGATCACCCTGATTAATTAGAGGATGGACCGTGGCTTCTCCAAGTTGCAATATTCTGAAATAAAACCCAAAGAAAATAATCTCTAATAAAACTCATTTATTTGTTATAAAGAAAATAAAACATCTCACTAAGAAAAGTAATTGTTACATTTTGAAATAGAGTTCGTGCCAGCTGCTTTCTCAGCAGCCGACACCTCTGGCAAAAGAACAAAGGAAAAAGTGTGAAGGAATGTGGGTGGATGCGGATACACGTAGCTTACTGATAAGAAGTTGGCAAGCTACGGAAAGTCTGACAGTCCAGAAATAATTAGCTCAGCTGGTAAATAAAAAACGTCCTGCTTTAGGCATGCAAGCTCGTTGGGTGACTTTGAGCCAATCACCAGGAAAGGGTGAGTTCTAGTCCTGACTTAGGTGTGAAAGCCAGCTGGCTGACCTTGGGCCAGTCACTCTTTCTCAATCCAACTGAAGCTGGCTTTACAGCCCTCTCTAAGCGGTTTACAGAGTCAGCCTATTGCCCCCAACAATCTGGGTTCTCATTTTATCGGCCTCAGAGAAATCTGAGTCAACCTTGAGCCGGTGAGAATCGAACTGCCGAACTGCTGGCAGCCGGCAGTCAGCAGCAGTAGCCTGCAGTACTGCATTCTAACCACTGCGCCTCCACGGCTTTTGGTAACTGATAACTGATTAGATGTCATAGGACCATTTCCTTCAGTGCAACTGAAGCAAACTGAAAGCCACTTTGGTCTAATGGTTAAGACACCAGACTAGAAAGTGGGAGACCATGAGTTCAAGTCCCACCTTAGCCATGAAAGTCAGCTGGATGACTTTGAGCCAATCATCAGGAGACGGTGAGTTCTAGTCCAGCTTTAGACATGAAAGCCAGCTGGGAGACTTTGGGCCAGCCACTCTCTTTCAGCCCAACTCACCTCACGTTGTGGGAAAAAGAAGAGGAGGGGAAGATTTGCCACCTTGCATTATTTATAAAAAGAATAAAGATGAGATAAAAATAAATTAAAAAATAAAATAAAACCTATCCCTTAGGATTGTTGTTGGGATAATATAATGCTGCCTTGAGCTCTTAAAGGAAAGTCAATCAAAAATCAAAATAAATGAAGGACTGCAATAGTCCATGGTCAATATGCTACAAGAATATTCACTCTTTCCTTCCTTCCTTCCTTCTTTCTTTCTTTCTTTCTTTCTTTCTTTCTTTCTTTCTCTCTCTCTCTCTCTCTCTCTCTCTCTTTTCCTTCCTTCCTTCCTCCCTCCCTCCCTCTCTTTCTCCCTCCCTCCCTTCCTTCCTTTCTCTCTCTCTCTCTCTCTTTCTTTTTCTTTTTTTATTTCTTTCTCTCTCTCTCCCTTCCTTCCTTCCTTTCTCCCTCCCTCCCTTCTTCTTTGGTACTAGCACTGATGATGTTACCTAGTTGGGTAATGAAACGCCTGTAAGAAAACACACAAGCTCAGAGAGCATCAAGGACCCCTCATGTCAACCCTGAGCTAAAAATGTTCTTTTTCTTTTTCTTTCTTTCTTTCTTTCTTTCTTTCTTTCTTTCTTTCTTTCTTTCTTTCTTTCTTTCTTTCTTTCTTTCTTTCTCTCTCTCTCTCTCTTTCTCTTTCTTTCTCTCTCTTCCTTCCTTCCTTCCTCCCTCCCTCCCTTCCTTTCTCTCTCTCTTTCTTTTTCTTTTTCTCTTTTTTCTTTCTTTCTCTCTCTCTCCATTCCTTCCTTCCTTTTCTCCCTCTCTTTCTCTCTCCCTCCCTCCCTTCCTTTCTCTCTCTCTCTCTTTCTTTTTCTTTTTCTCTTTTTCTCTTTCTTTCTTTCTCTCTCTCTCTCTCCCTTCCTTCCTTCCTTCCTTCCTTCCTTCCTTCCTTCCTTCCTCCTTCCCTCCCTCCCTCCCTCCCTCCCTCCCTTCTTATTTGCTTACTAGCATTGATGATGTTACCTAGTTAGGGTCATGAAACGCCTGCAAGAAAACACACAAGCTCAGAGAGCACCAAGGACCCCTCATGTCAACCCTGAGCTACAAATATTCTCCTCTATTAGACTCCTACATAAAAAACATCCTGCAAACCTCTGTGTAATTGGTGAAGAAACCGTCCCCTTTGTTGGCTCACAATAAGGCAAAAAGGAAAAGAAGCCACTGAACTCATATCACTTTGGGATATATTGTTTTTCAATAGCAAGCAGCTCTGTTCTTGAATTCTTGGGAAACACCCCCCCCCCAATCTTTTTCTTCTCAATAAATCTTGTTTAAACAGAATCCGTGGGAAACTCGCTTGGAAGAAGAAGGATTATTTTCCGTTTGAATAGTAGACTAACCACGGCTCACTTGGGCAGTAGATGGGCAATGCTAGCTTTTAGCCCTAAAACATAGACTGACATTTTCAGGTGCAACAGAAGATATTGCTCTGTTACGGGATTCAACTCCCGATGTGGATGAACATAGCAGGAAGGAAGCCCCCTTACTCCCTTATGCCCTAAGCAGCCGAAGGCCTAAGCTGGCCCTGTCAGACAAAAATTACAGGGTAAGGAGTATAATCAAAACCTTGTTCCTTTGCTTCCCCCCTTAATGCATGCCGAAATCTCCACTGACCACATAGTAAAACATGTTACGATGCTGCTTTTCTTTTCTTTTCTTTTCTTTTCTCGTGGCGCTGGAAAAAAAAACAAAAAAACACCAAAAAGGCCACTGGGTTATTTGCACGAACATTGGAATTAGATGCAGCTGATGGAGTCAATAAATATTATGCCTTGAACTTGCATCCGTGAAGTCCCGAGGATACCGCGTGTGTAGGCAGGCATGATGGATTTCCCTAAGGAAGTGTCCAGTTCTCTGGTGAGACGCCGTTATTACCTTGTCGTGTTTACAAATGTTCCCTGACACCGGGCGAAACTTACTAGCGATAGAATAATGCGACCCATTTTTTTTTAAAATAAAAAAATAAAACTTGAGGTTCCATACAATGGTCACCTTCAAATAAACATATTTAAGTTGTTGTCCTTGTGGTATAATGTCTCGTAGTGCAGCTGTAAATCAGGACCGATCGGGGCGGATTTGGTGTGTGCTTTAATAATAATAATAAAAAAAGCTAACAAACAAGCTTTAATCATGGAATGGAAAGAGAGAGAGAGAGAAAAAAAACCAGAATGGAAGTAAAGACATATTTCCAATATTCAAAAGGCACAGAGAGGCCATTGAATATGTAAACCATTTAAATTTCTATAAATGTGCACTCCAATGTCGACCGATTTCCTATTTCAATAATTCTCCCTCCATCCCCTGATTTTTTTTTTTTAAAAAAAAACAGAGCTACACAGGGAACTTGGAAAGGTTTCCAGGAGTTTCCAGTGTAAACTAAGAAACGGGGAGATATTTCAAGATAAAAGCGGAAAGGGAAGGAAAGCACTGGGAAAGACTATTTAAAGCAGGGGTCCTCAAACTTTTTAAACAGGGGGGCAATTCACAGTCCCTCAGACTGTTGGGAGGGGGGGCGGACTGACTGGGTGGGCGTGACTAGGTGGTCATGTGACTGGGTGGGCATGGCCAATTTAGCAGTCCATTAAACAATACACGCCAATTAAACTCTAATTTGTTATGCTCCTGGAGGTGGAAAGGTGGTTAGTGAAGGGAAGTGGCTGCCTTGGTGTGTGTGTGAGGGACTTCTCTGTGTGTCTATATGTCTCCTTCCCTCCCTCTCTGGAGGCTGGGGAGACAAAAACGGGCCTGTTTTTTGCCTCCTGAGGCCTCCAGAAGGCAGGTGGGGGCTGGCGGATAGGTGGGGTGATGTGGGCAGGACAACCTTGTGGTCCCACACGGGCCAGATTAATGGCTTCAGCGGGCCATCCGTATCTGGCCCGTGGGCCATAGTTTGAGGATCCCTGATTTAAAGGGAAGAAAAGAGGTAAAATTGTTCTTACATTAGGAATGCATGAGCTTGTAAGAGAGGCAGTTTATGGAAAGAATCCATATTTAATTCAAGGACTCTCCATTTAAGGACCTTCCTTAAATTCCTTGAAGGATAAGACATCGCCAGCTTCTTGGTGAGACCATCTCTTCTCCATAGCAAAACACCAAGGCTGCAATTTGTCTAGTGAAGAAGCAACACGATTAACAGAATAGCAGAGTTAGGAGGAAGCTTGGAGGTCTTCTAGTACAACCCCCTGGTCAAGGAGACCTATACTGTTTCAGACAAATGGTTGTCCAATCTCTTTAAAAAACGTCCAATGTTGGCGCACCCAAAACTTCTGGAGGCAAGTCGTTCTACTGGCTGATTGCTCTCACTGTCAGGAAATTTCTCCTCAGTTCTAGGTTGCTTCTCTCCTTGATTAGTTTCCATCCATCGTTTCTTCTCTTACCTTCTGGTGCTTTGGAAAATAGATTGATCCCCTCTTTTTTGTGGCAGCCCCTCAAATATCGGAACACTGATTAGCTCGCCTGGATAACTTGGAGGGATGAAAGAAAATATGGTGACAAAAGCAGTTGGAAAAGCGAAAGATAGCCTCTTCTTGATTTGCTCAGAAGTAACCAAACACCGTTGTGAACTGCCTTTTAATTTGCAATGAGCATGATGGTTGGTTGCAGTCAGCCAGATGTTTAGACTGGATTTGGCATTTTTTTTAATCCACCTATCGAGTCCTTCCCAAGAACTTGGGATAGGGAGATGTTGTTTGATGATGTTAAAGGTATAGTTGCAGGATGTAAGCTGTTCTGAGTGGAGCTGCCTTTTGCAATTGACCGATAGCGATATTGTCAATGCCGATGATGTTCACGATGGTCACAAAGCTTACATTTTACAACCTCTTAACTTTGAATAGTCACTAAATGAGGCGTTTGGTAAGTGAGGGCTACATATACTGTTTATTGATCCTCATCCTTTTCTGAGCCTGATGCATCGCCTCCCAAGTATTATGGTTAGGTACAAAGCAGGGGTGCTAATCAGCAGGTTCTGACAGGTTCTGGAGAACTGGTAGTGGAAAATTTGAGTAGTTCGGAGAACCGGCAAATACCACCTCTGGCTGGCCCCAGAGAGGGGTAGGAATGGGGATTTTGCAATATCCTTCCCCTGGAATGGGGTGGGAATGGGGATGTTGCAATATTTTTCCCCTGCCACACCCACCAAGCCACGCCCACAGAACCGGTAGTAAAAAACAAATGAATTCCCCCACTAGTACAAAGTAAAGCAAAGAGCTAGACAATGATTCAGATGGGCTCCGAGATTCTATTTCTCTGCTACCTGGATATCACAGTTCAGTAGGAGAGATCAATATAACTCAAATTATGCCAGGTATATTTGGAACTCAAACCCAACTGGTCTTCCTGTGACATAATAATTCTCACTTTAATCCAGTTAAGTATATTGTGCGACCAGGAGCTAACAGTCTATTTTTTCAAGACTGAGCCATGCACTCATGTCATCGAACGGTCTTCTAGTCTATTGCTCTCTTAAACATGGCATGTTCGCTGGCATCTGGGCATCTAAACATCTTCAAAAGAGAGAGATAGAGAGCTGTCTACAATATGTGCCACTGTTTTATGTGTCCTCCCACTGGTCTTCACACTGCCCACCGGCCTCCTCTAGACCGCTCCACATTCTTGCATGATTAACAGCTCGGTCCAAACCTGCCCTGATCCAGCTGTTTCCTGCAGATGTTCAGAAACATGGCAGGAAGGGGGAGGCTCTTGTACGTTTCCCCCCTGTTAAATACCCATAGAGTAAAATCGATGTTATAGCATCCCCTGGTCAAAAGTCTCGCAGAACTTTTGAACAATGTTCTATGAATGCATCGAACGTACTTGACTTCCCAGTATGTTTATTTTGTTCCATACCCCCAGTTCTGTCCAAACAAAACCACCTACCGGAACCCTCTAAGATGCATTTACATGACCCAAAGGCACAAATCACCCAAGACTAGGCTTCCCGGGCACCTGGTTTTTGCCTCAACCTTTCATCTCGGAAGACAGATCTTGTCTTCTGCCCGTGCTATCTACGCTTGCCAGCCAAGTCATCTTCCTGACCTTCCATTTTATTTTATTTTTATTTTTATTTTTATTTTGGTATCCATGACGACATGACCGAACACATGTAATTAGCTCAATGATGTCGCAGGGCTGATTTTCTTTTATTTCTAAGGCCGTGTGTGATTTGATATCTGCAAGCATGTTTATGATGCGCGCGAGGTTTAGCTGAAGTCTGCCAAGAGTTCTAGTGAAACAGATGGTGACCCCTGTTTGAACTTGCCCTCTCGTTCAATTATTCAGCTGTATTTAATTTTCCACCATGTGGCAACAGTTGTCATGTGACGGCGAATCCTCTAGGTGGCGCCGAAGACCACTTTTACAGCCCTGGGTTCCCAATCTCTGGCACACAAACACAGACACACAAAATACACAGACCAACAAACATCCTTTAGTATATATATATATATATATTAGCGATCAAACTTGTTTGCGGAAGTGGATTACCGAGTTTGATCCTTTGAACAATGGTCTCAGTTTAAGATCAGGGAAGAAAAGGGGACTTTATTTTTAAGTCAAAAAGTAAAGGAATAAGGAATGAAGCTCAAAAATATCTTGCATTTTAATGAGATGCTTGATAGATTTTTTTGTTTGTTTGTTTGTTTCCTATTTGCCCGAAGAATTATTTTTGAAGCCTTTCCTTATTATGCACTTTGAGGCTCTGTCTGCAATAGTTTGGGTCTTTTCTTTTTTTTAAATAAATTTTATTCATAAACACTTTTTTTTTTTGAAAAACAGTGCATTGTCAGGGTATACCATTTACAAATAAAAAAGACCAAAAAAGAAGAGTGATGTTAAACATTGATATACAAGCTAATAACAATAATAATGATATAGTAACAATAGTAGTAATATAACCAAAAAGCCTCATTTCTTAATGTTTTTAGCCTCGTTCCTAAATAATTTGTATTCACATTATTAGGAGTGTCTTTGCTAAGTTTAAGTAAAATATTTTTTTTCCCTCAAACAAGGTATTACTTTTAGTTAGTAATAATTATTGACAATTGCCATGCAAAAACGGTTAATGCATCCTTAGAAGAGGTAATACGGATATTTAAAAAAAAGATAAAGTTCATATGAAAACAAGGTTATGATTTTATGGCATAATATAGTAGCACCATTGGTTATAGCCTAAAAGACAATTAAAAAAAAATCAGCAGCTGTCCGATAATATTCAGTTTTTTAATTGTTTCATTCATACAGCTGAATCTGAATATTCAGGATTTGGAGATAAGATGGGTATATATTTCATCAAAGTCCAGTTTTACCAAACCAGACTTTATTTTTCCACTGTTATTTTCTTTCTATGATGTCAAAATCATTGGTTCTCACCAAAAAAAAAAAAAAAAAAAAAATCGTTTCAACTGGTATGTTACCCATCAATGTTTTCCAAAGCAGGTGGCAACATTTTACCTTCCTCAAATGCCTATTTTTTAACAGGCGGTAAAAACATTTATTTTGAAAACAGAACAGAGGAGAAAAATATTGATTGTTCTCAAGAACTTAAACCTGCTTTCATCTAACTGTTCACCTTAGGTAAGACAGCCGAAACAGGAACTTAACTCAAGCCTTGTATGAAATTTTCTTAAATCCAAAGGCTTCATTCTCTTTAAATGTAAAAAAAGAAATAATTTGGGGGTCACCTGTATTGAATGAAATTTTTAGCATTGGACGAAATAAATTCTCTTCCAGCATTTATTGTTTTGTTAAAGATTTAACAGATTAATCTGGCTGGCTATTGAATCTTAGCTTTCTGAACATTTCAGTGTATTTCTCCATTTAAAAAACAAGAAAGACCAGCTGCATATAAACCATACCAAATTGATTCAGAATGGAGTAAAGAAGAAGAGAAAAAAAAACAAAACACACACACACACCAGGTTTCGGTTGGAAATCGAAAGCAGGCAGATTTGTTGCAGAATGTAGAAAGAGCCACATTTACAAGCGATAATGTCTTATGCTAATGCCTCATTATCATTTCGGATAAAATTATTTATCTCCAAGATTTTGCATAAATACACAACATTATGGTTGCTGGGTAGATTTTTTTTTTTTTTTTTTTTTTTAGGTTCCTTCCATTTCTCCCCCAATAATGGAAAAGGAATATTTTCCATGCATGGAAAAGCTTAAACCAATTGTTTGGTTTTTTTTAAATATCCCAATCCTCTAGATTAAGTTAAACTGGGGGCAAACTGAATGGACTTGGAGAATTATTGAGAATGCTGAATCTGGAAAAGGTGTGTTGAAGCTACATTGTGGGTTCTGGGTGGCTATAGATCAGTAGTGGTGAACCTTTTACTCACCGAGTGCCGAACAGGTACGCACTTCATGTGCTTTGTGCTATCCGCAATGCTATCCGCACTGACGCGTGGCTCCCCCATGCGCTGTGCACGCAACCATATCTGCACATGCACACGGCTTTCACGGGCAACCCTGTGAAATGCACGTACAACCGCACCATCTGTTCATGCGCGCAGCTTTCACGCTCCTTGTGCAATCACACCATCTGCACATGGCCATGGGTTTTGCGTGCGCAATCCATGTGCGCGAACGCCATCTTTGCATGTGTGGGCTGCGCGCAAGTACTCTCTCATGCATGCGCAAATGTGCAGAGGTCCAAAGACCAGCCGGTTCCCCTGAATTGCACACATGCGTCCTGGAGGCTCAAACACCAGCTGCGGCATGCACGTATGCATAGCTGCAGGTGAGTTGGGCAACAGCTCGCGTGCCTGGAAAGATGGCTCTTGTGTGCTACCTTGGGCACGCGTGCCATAGGCTCGCCATCACGGCTATAGATGAACATATCTCCCCCCCACACACACACATTTATATCAGATGTCCTGCTTAGATTTCATGTCTTATTTATTTATTTATTTATTTATTTATTTATTTATTTATTTCATCAAATTTCTATACCGCCCTACTCCCGAAAGACTCAGGGCGGTGAACAGCCAAGATAAAATACGGATAATACAAATATTAAAAATCCCTTAAAATTATTAAATATTTTGGCCGAAACACAGATTAAAACACCCAATTTATAAAATCACGAATTAAAAATTTAAAATTTTAAAAAATTTAAAAGAGGGGAGTTAGGCCAGGCCAGCTTGCTGAAATAGAAAAGTTTTGAGAGCACGGCGAAACGTGCGCAGGTCCGGGATCTTCCGTATCTCTGGGGGGAGCTTGTTCCAGATGGTAGGTGCCCCCACAGAGAAGGCTCTCCCCCTGGGGGCCGCCAGTCGACACTGTTTGGCTGACGGCACCCTGAGGAGCCCCTCTCTATGGGAGCATACTAGTCGGTGAGAGGCTATTGGTAGCAGAAGGCGGTCTCGTAAATACCCCGGTCCAATGCCATGGAGCGCTCTAAAGGTGGTAACCAAAACCTTGAAGCGCACCCGGAAGATCACCGGGAGCCAGTGCAGCTCGCTCAGGAGGAGGGTCACATGGGAGCACCACGTCGCTCCCATAACCACCCGCGCGGCCGCATTCTGGACCAGCTGGAGCCTCTGGGTGCTCCTCAAGGGGAGCCCTCATGATATAAGCAGTGGTGGGATTCAGCCAGTTCGCACCTATTCGGGAGAACCGGTTGTTAACTTTCTAAGCAGTTCGGAGAACCGGTTGTTGGAAGAAATCTTATTTTGTTTTTTTCCACTTTACAGGGCTAATCCTGTAAGGAAGGCAGGAAGGAAACATTCTGGTGTTGTTTCTAGCCTAATCTTTATTGCCCTCCTTACAGAAACTGCCTCACTGGTTAACCCTTATTACATTGTAACGGCTAAGATGAAGTGCCTATCGACATGAGTGACGTTGAGTTGGCCATGCCCACACAGTCACATGACCACCAAGCCATGCCTACCCAGCTGGTCATTAGGGCAGAGAACTGGTTGTTAAATTATTTGAATCCCACCACTGGATATAAGTGAAGTAGCATATAAGTCTCAGTGCTATTGCTATTGAGGTGGATAGAATCCTAGAAATAGATTCGAATACTACATAGTTATTAGTTATTATTAGTAACAAGCTAATAATAGTGTAACAAGATAATTAATATTTAATTATCTTTAAATATTCATTTAAAGATAATATACCTCAAGTGTAACAGCCACCTGAAAATTCTCTGCCCTTCAAAGTTTCTTCCATAAACTTTCTTAGACACATGTTACAATCATCCTTCATTTTCCATTTGGATCAGTATTGCAATTAGTGGCAGCTTATTCCCTCTTTGCCTATTAAATCTGTGGCACCACTCAAAAGGTTTAAGGTAGCATATCATTTACTAATGCCAGCCATCACAAATATATCTAGCTTAATGCTACGTATTGATTTCTTTCCCTGTTTTCGAACCACGGAGACGTTTAAAGGTCCGTTTGTAATCAGAAAAGTTCCTTAGCTCTGACATTCATTTATAGATGTAGGAGTGTCATGCTTCCATGCAGATTCCATGAAAATCTGTGGCTTCATTGTGTTTTTCAATTTTCATCCAAAGCAACTGCATACACACAGCCACAGCCACATATACATATGCCTGGACTGTAAGTATGACTTGCATTTTATTTTATTTTATTTTATTTTTAATATTTATTTATATCCCATCTTATTTTTACAAATAATTCAAGATGGCAAACGTATCCAACACACCTTCCTCCTTCTATTTCCCATAACAACAACCTTGTGAGAAAGAGAGCGAGAGCGATTAATCGAAAATCACCCAACTGGCTTGCATGCCTAAGGTGGGACTAGAATTCAACATCTCCTGGTTTCTATGGTAGCACCTTAACCACTACACTAAACTGGCATTTAGGCACTAACACTAAATTTACATGAACTTATATGACTTGCACTATACATACATACATACAGATTACGTTCTGTACATATAGTCTGTATGAGGCAGCATAATGCATTCAATCCATTTCATTGTTTTACCCATTTAAAATATTTTAATATTTTTTAATATTTTTATTTTAAATATTAATATTAATAAATATTTAATATTTTGGACTAGATGGCCTACAAGGTCCCTTCCAACTCTGTTAATCTGTTAAATATATGTTAAATCTCCCTCAATCTCTCTCCCTCTCCCTCTCTCTTAGTCAGTCAGTCTGTCTGTCTGTCTGTCTATCATCTATCTATCTATCTATCTATCTATCTATCTATCTATCTATCTATCTACCTATCTATCCATTCATCATCTATCAGCCTGCCTCCCTCCCTCTCTCTCTCTCTGCCTATCTGTATATCCATCCTCCGTCTGTCTGTCTGTCTCTTTGCCTCTCTCCCTCTCTCTCTGCCTACCTCGTTTGTATATCCTTCCTTCCTTCCTTCCTTCCTTCCTTCCTTCCTTCCTTCCTTCCTTTCTTCCTTCCTTCCTTCCTTTCCTCTCTTCCTTCTCCTCCCTCCTTCTTTTCCCCCTTCTCTTTCTCCTGAAGGTGGCAGTGAAAGAAAACACATCCCATTCCTTCTTCAACACTGGCCAAAATCAAATGGGCCACCCCATCTTTTACCCCTGTCTCCTTATACCCTGGACCATCCCCAAGGAAAAAAAAACAGATGCCCCAAAACCCAAGTGTAAGGAGGAGGGAAATGTGGCTTCCTTTTCCCAGCCTCCTGTTTCCCACCAGCAGATCCCCCCTCTCACCCTTACCCCAGCTGTGAGCTTCCTAAATAAACGACTGGGCTGAACCACTTTGGGTCCCCCCTGCCCCCCCCCATGCCTTTTTTCCAAGATAATTGAGTATCATAATGGTGGGAAGGAATCACGGCAGTCATTTGCTGCCTGTCAGATCTCAGAACTCATCTTCATGTCATCAGTCACCATTGAATCGGCGTGTCATTTTTTCCCAGCCTTCAGCACGGCTCGTTCACATTCCGTTCATTATCTCCAGCCCCGACCGAGCCCCCCCCTCCTTCCTTCTCTTTCTCCCTCTTCAAACCCCCCCCCTTCCACAACCCCTTAAATGCATCTTTGTGCGACTCTGAGTCGTCTGATTATGAATCGATGATCATGTGGTGTAAGAGAGATAGATGGCTTTTAGTTCCATCTTGTCTTCTCTAATTGTAAAATATTAGTTACATTAGACTGTGTCTTTTGATTAATGGAACTTATTTGGAGTGGCCTGTCCCAGCCCTCCCCCTTCTAAAGTCCTCCACTGACTTTTGAGAATTGAGTGATTTCACTTAAAGCAGACAAATAGGTTCTTTAGCAAGACGATAGCTAATATCAGGAGCAAAGGAGGCCGGGGAGACGGAGTTTCTCTGTGTGTGAATTTGGAGGGGAAGGAGGGGAGGAAGGATTCTTCTCTGATTAAACATACGGGCCATTTATGAATACATATGCATCCATGCTCATTTGCAAAATCCAGCAATTTTCTTCCCTGGCTAGGATAACAGGGGACCTATGCAAGAGTGGGTTCTACTTACTTATTTTACTACCGGTTCGCAACGGGGCCGCGTGAAGCTTCCGTGCATGCGCAGAAGCTTCTTGATGACATCGGAGTCGGTGGGTGGAGCCTCCCACCAGTTTTACTACCAGTTCTATAGAACCGGTCCGAACCGGGGGCAACGGCCGCGAGGATTTCAAATGGAATTAATCCGAGAGAGATGAATTAAAAGTATCTTAGGGTGAAGATAGCCGGTGTGTTGACGCTTTGATGTACTGTCCATCAAGTAGAGATGGACAGTATGTAGAGACACGCATACACACCCACACACCCACACACCCCTACTGATTTACACAAACACACAATGTTATCTCAAACTCCCTCTTATTATACTTTACGCAGGATACGCCATCAACAAAATGCCTCTTTCCCTGTATCTCTGGCACTGTTTAAACATACGCCTTAGACTTGTCCTGTAATACAGAATTTATCTTATTTGGCACTATTTACTTAAACATGAGTCTTATGATAAAGTCCTTGCTGTACAATTGGAATGGCGTTGGGTAACACTCCTTTATTATAAGTAATCACGCTCTATCTTTCAGTGCAAATTCAAGGACATGTTCACTTTCAGGCTATCAGTTCAATTAGGAAAAGTCTATTTGCTGTCAATGTCTATATCTCATACCAAAAGAACGCACCAGTTCATAAACAAATCAAGGCTCTCTCTCCCCCCCCCCCCCATACCCCAGCTTTCAACAGAACACATTAGAACGCCTTTGAATTATACACAAAGAATTCAAAACAACAACAGCGAAGCAAAATCTCAAATCTTTTGGTTTGGTTTGGTTTTATTTCCAATTTCCAGACTGAATTTGGACTGTTATTCTTTCATAGCAGTCATAATACTACGACTTTTGTCTTTTACTCTTAGCATTTGTTAAAAAATATATATATATAAATGCATTTAGATATTATCTTTATTGAGGGTTTAAACTTGCATTGGATTCTATCTGTAGAGTTCCCAATAGAGTTGATGGTATTTCCCTTTGATGTTGGCAAAAATACTAAAACTTCTTTTTAAAAAAAAAAAAAAAAATTAGGATCGCTTGGAATATACTGATATTCTGAATTAATTAGCCATGGTATCCAAACACTATCATCTTCATACCCATTCATTTACCCTTATGAAAGATATATTGACTCTGTGAATGAGATGGGCCTTTCTTAAATATGACAAATGAAATAAGAAAGAAAGAAAGAAAGAAAGGAAGGAAGGAAGGGAGGGAGGGAGGGAGGGAGGGAGGGAGGGAGGGAGGAAGGAAGGAAGGAAGGAAGGAAGGAAGGAAGGAAGGAAGGAAGGAAGGAAGGAAAGAAACTTCTCAGCTTGCTATAGAATATTCTACAAGCAGGGATATCCAACCTTGGCAACTTTAAGACCTGTGAACTTCCAACTCTCAGAATTCCCCAGCCAATATGGCTGGCTGGGGAATTCTGGGAGTTGAAGTCCAGAAGACTTAAAGTTGCCAAGATTGGACACCCTTTTTCTATAGTGATAACTTTAATCTTCCAAAAGAGCTGCCTCTATTATATTTTACATATTATTTATGTAATAAATAATTACAAATCTGACATTTGGCCAAGTGTGGTTAGGCACACAAGGAATTTGTCTTCCTTGTCGTTCAGTGTACTCACAAAACAACAACAGCATCAAAATACAATTATACTAAATACTAATAATACTAAATACTAAATAATAATAATACTAAAATAATACTAAATACTAATTATTGCTCATAATTACCAAATAAAGGAAAATTCAAGGGGACGTAATAGGGGATAATTTCTGGCAATGATTACTTTTTTGTTTTTGATAATGTTCACACCCTTTCCTCCCATGCCTTCCCTTCAACATATTCAGCATTTTTCCCCCTGACTGTAATGTGTTTCAAATAGTGGGATTGCATTTTTTTTTTCAGGCAGCAAATTTCTCCTTTGTTATGCAAGAACCTCAATAAATGAAACTTTAATATAATTCTGTGTACAAAGCTATGCAGACATAAAAATCAACCATGCATAGAAACCACTGCTGTCTGGGAAGTTTTTTTTTTTTTTAAATCTTAAAAAAAAAATAAAACCCTTAGTGTTTTTTTAAAAAAAGAAACTCCAAAGTCTATCATCTTTTTAAAAGGAAAAACATAACTAACACTGTGAAATGGCAATTACTACACCCACCCTTCTCCAAAGTTATTTTTAAAGACTGTTTCATCTTCTTTATCTGGGATAGATCAACACAATTCACCCCATTTTGGGGGAATCAGCATTGCAGTGTGCTTTTGACACAGGCAATCCTTAGCAAATGAAAACTCTCGTTTATCACCAAAACCTGCATTCGATTTTAGAGTTAGAGGCTAGAATTGTTTGTGGAATGGATGGGTTACAAAATGGCTTGAAAGGCCTCGATCATGGATGCTCAAATCTCTGACATCTGAATGGTTATTTTTTTTCCCCCCTCTAAAACACCGATGCAGGATCAGTCAACACCTTGAACCATAAACTCAAAGCAAGGGCTTGTGTAACGAGAGAGAGAGAGAGAGAGAGAGAGAGAGAGAGAGAGAGAGAGAGAGAGAGAGAGAGAGAGAGAGAGAGAGAGGGAGGGAGGGAGACGGAACAATGGATGGATGGATAGATGAATGGATGGATGGACGGACAGACAGACAGACACACTGATAAGCAAGCAAGCAAGCAAGCCTCACCCAAAATAACCAAAGTTGCTATGTTATGTGAATGCTGGCCTTAGGTCTTTCTTTGTTCTGATTTAAGCATGAAGCAGAAACTGAAGGTCATTCATGGATTCATTGGGTGCATAGGGCCACTAGAGGTGGAGCTCTCACCTCACAATCAGGAGGCTGTGAGTTCGATCCTAGGTAGAGGCAGATATTTCTCTCTCTGGGCTCAATGAGAATATATCTGCTGAATAAAACTCTGCATTGGTGACAGGAAAGGCATCTGGCCAGTAAACACTCAGCTCCATTCAGTTGTCCCAACTCCACCCTGATGCAAGGGATTATGGGGTCATTAAAAGAAAACAAAATTGGGTGTGTAGGGCCACCCAACTCAAACAGTGTAACTCTAGGCAATGTACAACCAAAACAAAACATAATGATAAAATAAAAAAAAGTTAACCATACAACGTTGAAACAAAGTTAAGAGTAGAGCATGCAAAATCAAACATGATAATTAAAAAGTAAAAACAGGATTCATCGTCTTATGAACCAGGATCAAAGGCATCACTCCCTACTAGTTGCTTGTATACGGTGGATGGAAGTTATGTCCTGATAGCTCCATGAAAACTATAATAATACGCATAAAACTAATTGTTTGATCTGCCTAAACAATGCTCAGAGAGGTGAAGTTAGGAGAAGACAAAGATTTACTTACTTATTTATATGTAGTCGTGTGGATGCAAAGAAGGTGATATGTAACTGAGAACCAATATATAATGGGATCCGATCATGCTTTCCTATTTTGCTTTGGTCTCGGTCTTCTGTTCAATTCTTGCTCCACTGTAATATAGTCAGAAAAAGGGAACACAAATGATGAGCAGACTAGATACCAAAACATCTGCAGGAAGATTGAAGGAAACCAAAGATTGGTTTTGGAAAAAAAGACAGCTAAGAAGGCATATGATAGCCCCTTTCAAATACTTCTATGGAAAAGTTTAATAACCAGATTCCTGAATATAAGGAAGCAAACATTCAAAGCTACTTTGAAGGCCAATTTCTTTACCTCTTTTGAATTTCCTTTTAAACTTTGATCAAAACTACCAAGAGCCTTGGTAGTACAGTGGTCTAAAGCACCCTGTTATTAAGACCAGCTGCCTGCAATTACTGCAGGTTCGAATCTCGCCAGGCTCAAGGTTGACTCAGCCTTCCATCCTTTCTAAGGTAGGTAAATTGAGGACCCAGTTTGTGGGGGCAATAAGCTGACTTTGTATAAATATACAAAAGGATGAAGGCTATTGCTTAACGCATTGTAAGCCGCCCTGAGTCTCCGGAGAAGGGCGGCATATAAATCAAATTAAAAACAAAAACAAAAACATGGTGGCACTTCTTTTCATAGAGACAAGGATGGGTTTGTCTTTTTTTAAAAAGGGATTATTGCTTACCAAAATATATATCAATTCTATGAAAGCAGAGCTGACGTGTATTCTGGTAGAGTCCGTAAACTCTAAGTATCTTTTAGGTCATCTTTATTTATTTTATTTGTCAACAAGTACGAGGAAACAAGTAACAGTATAGACATAGACATGGACACATGAAAAAAAAATGGCACAAATAAAAGGAAATAAATAAGCAAAACATAGCCATAAACACATAGAATGATTACATATAAATGGGGACAGTAGGACAGGGACGATAGGCACGCTGGTGCACTAATGCATGCCCCCTTAGGGACCTCTTAAGAAACGTGAAAGGTCCACGGTAGACAGTTTAAGGTAAAAGGTATGGGGGTTAGAGAGACTAACAACAGGATCAGGTAGAATGTTCCAGACGTTTACTACTCTATTGCAGAAGTCATATTTCCTACAATCAAGATTAGAGTGAATTATATTGAGTTTGAATCTATTGATAGGCCTTGTGTTATTGCGGTTGAAATTAAAGTATTTACAGTATTTGAAATTTACTCATTTACAGGTAGGACATTATGGTAAATAATCTTGGGTACTAAGCTTAGGTCGGAACATAGACGGCGTAACTCAAGCCTAAAATTTCAAGCCTGGTGGGATAGGGAATTTTATTTCGAGCAGAGGATTTGAGAACTCTTTTAGTAAATTTTACTCTTCTAGTAAAATATCTTGCAGGGTTGGATTAAGCATTGATCCCTCATTCCTGTTGGAGGCAGAATTGGGAGGTCCACCTCTTCTTATGTTGTTGTTGTTGTTGTTATTATTATTATTATTATTATTATTATTATTATTATTATTATTAATTTATTATTTATTTATTATTTATTAAATTTTTATACCGCCCCCTCTCCCGAAGGACTCGGGGCGGTGAACAGCCAGAATTAAAAACACACAATACAAATATTAAAATACATTAAAACAAAATTAAATTATCTTAGGCTTCTCCAATTTAAAACCCCGTTACCCATAAAATTCACCCAATTAAAAATGTTAAAGACATCTTTTGATTAACAAGAACTTTGGAACAGTTTATGGCTGGGGAACTAATGTATGTCCTGATGTTCAAAATCCATGCCATGGAATCCTATGGAGGACCACTGAACATGTCCTCCAACTCTTAGTGTCCCACTGTTGATGACCAATTGGAGAGTTGCTCAGTGGAAGAGGAGGGTGCAACTGAAAGGAAGTGAAAGCAGGGGTGGTATTCACTACCGGTTCGGAAATGTGAGTGTGCACCTTCTGTGCATGTGCAGAGTGTCAAAAACGGGGCGTGATTACATCCGGGAGAGTGGGTGGAGCCTCCCGCAGCTGCCGCTACCGATTCGCCCGATCCAGATAGGTCAGTCTTGAGTACCACCACTGAGTGAAACCTACGGCCTGGGAGAATCAACAAAAGCGATTCCCGTTCACTAGCCTATTGCTAGTGCAAGCCCATAATTTGGGATGGTTGCACACTCAATCATATGTAAGGCTTCAGAATGCGCAGGGTATTTTTTTTTTTTTTTTTTTTTTTTTTTTTTGAGGCCAGATGGTGCCGTGTGCTTTACTGCTTATTCCTTCTGCGGCTTCTCATATGCACGGCTGATGTGCATCCTGAATTCTTTGTGTCTTGCTAAAATCTCTAATCTAAAACAGGCAATCAAGCACAGAGACGGCGATTCAGAAAGCACAGCCGTAGCTTTTAAAGAAAGAGGTAGAAGGGAGGGTGGGTGGAAGGAGGTGAACAAATCAGCAGTTAAGAAGCAGATGTTTGCTGGGGAAAAAAACAAAACAAAACAAAACACAGAGGTTATCAGAAATAGCAAAATTGGGACAAATATATACAATTAGGCAACCTCACATATTTCTGTCCCAGACAAGGTGACTATTGATTGAAGATTCCTGAGTAATCTTCTGGAACAAGATCGTACAGACGGAGATGCCCAAGGAGAGACACAAGTACGCAGGCGTACACGTACGCACATAGGCAAACACAATTTGAAAAGAGATTCCTTTTCATACTTTTTATATTGCTTTACTCAGGAAACATATTACACCGTCGGGCGGCTACACCATTTCAACCTCGGTTCCTTTTTATTTATTTATTTGTTTATTTGGCATTGATATCCATTTGGAAGCAAGGCCACCTTCGGAGCGCAATTGCCTTGACGGAGAGGAAGGAAGGGACCAGGGGGAAAAACAAACAAATAAATAAAAGAGTCGTTATAAAAATTCTCCATCTCTCTCTCCATTTCTCTCTCCATCTCTCTCTCTCTCTCTCTCTCTCTCTCTCTCTCTCTCTTTCTCTTTTCCCTCCTTCGCCATTTTTTTTTAAAACAATCTTTGCTTTCTTTAAATATTTTTTATTTTATTCCATAGCTGGCATTTCTGCTTCTGAAAGCATCTGAAAGTCATTAGAGATTCTCCAGTCTATCAGGTGCCGATATAAAGGAGCTGAGCAGGATTCTAAGCAAGACATGGGGCATTTTTCTCCTATGGTGTGTATGAGTATGGGTGCGCGCATCATTGAAGAGCAAATCCAAAACATTCGGCAAATGAATGATATTAGCAACACCGATAATAATGTGAAAAGCCTGCTTCTTTTCCTTTTCCCCCACTCCCTCCTCTCCTGAGCACTCGCTTCCTCCCTCATTTCTAAGAGAATGGCTTTGCCGGCGGACGTGGGTGAAACAGTTTTACTCACAGATGGTACTTCTGGCATCAGATGGAATTTATATAACAGTAATTCTGATACTCTGCCAAAATACTACTGAAAACACCAGGGAGATAGTACGAGGCAAGTCATGTGGCTTTGCCAAGCTTGTTGTGGGAAGGTTTCTTTCTTTCTTTCTTTTTTCTTTTTTGGAGTAGGGGGAGGGGGGTTGTAGGGAGGAGGAGGAGGAGGGAGAGGAAAAAACCCCTTTCACATTCTCCTTTTTTTTTTTTTTTTTGGTATGTTATGGTTTTAGCCTAAAGGGCCAGAAATGGCACTCAACTTTGCCATAAGCAAAAAATTCTCTCTCTCTGTCTCTCTTATAAGAGAGCTTCCCAGATGTTGAAGCTGCTGGCAGGAGATGAGGAAGAGGCAGAAGTGCCCTTACATGGCTTCTGAGGGTATCTCTGGCTTTACATGGATGAATGATGAGAAGGTTCAAAGATGGCGGCTGTAGTGTTTTCAAAGGAGAATGTTTTCCAGGGTACTAGGCTAAGTTCATTGGCCTTTTCTGGCACAAGTCAATGAGGACTGATTTTTTACATCATCATCATCATCATCATCATCATCATCATCATCATGATTATTATGATTATTTAATCTTCAATTCATTTCACTGTCTGGGACTGGTAAAAACTTAACAGTTCAAGTCCTAACCAAGAACCTAAGAGCTATTAAGGTAACATCTGAGTATATAGGCAGTTCTGAGTAAGAGGTTTTTTTTTTTTGTTTTGTTTTTTTGCAAAGTCAGAATATTCAGGTCTGATAAATTCAAAATTTCCATGTATCTAGGCAGCCCTTGGGGTATTGCTCCAATGACTTATTTTACTATTGGTACAACCATTGATTTCTTCCTCCACAGTCGCTGAACTTCAATTTGCAGATCACAGTATTTCATTGTTTTTTTTTTCTAGTTGTTTCTCTTCAATTCATGTATCATTAGGTATTATTATTATTATTATTATTATTATTATTATTATTATTATTATCTCTTTTAGTCATTAAACATGAAACTCAGTCAACTGATCATTTAAAAATGTGACACAAATACCATTGACTGGTGCTAATGGTTAATATGGATTGCTGCCAGTGTCCTAGGTATCAACCAAGTATCTTCTTAAAATATATGATATTCCGAGTAGCACAGTTTTTTGAAGTTCCGCTGGTGTTATTGCAGGAAGCTGCAATTTCTTGATGCGTTTTGTAAAATTCTTGGACATGGTACCAAGTGCCCCAGTGACAATGGGTATCACTGTTACGTGTTTCATCCACAATTGCGTACTTTCGATGGCCAGGTCGTGATATTTTGTGATGATGATGATGATGATGATGATGATGATCATCATCATCATCATCATCATTATCATTATGTGCACAACAATGTGAAATCACAGCTGCCAATTCCTTTAGCTGGCGTTAGTCTCCATATGCATTGAACTTTTCCTAAGAACCTGGTATTCCCAATATTATTATATCTTACAGCCTTCAGGCCACAGAACAGCACCAATACAGTGTTTCTTGACCAGCCTGTAGTAGAGATGCATAGGTAGATCTCCTCAAATACCAAAACATTGGATCTTGTCTCCATGTTGTATTATACTAAAGAGGAGGAGCGAAAGGCCTCAGACTTGAGGTGCCCCACACTATAGGAACTTTGACCTTGACCTCTCACCCTTCACCCACACCAACTGGGACTTGGCAGAGAGAAAGGAGGAGAAGCATTGTCTCGGCCTCTCAAAATCCAAGGGCATTGTTCATTCCCGCAGGTCAAAATCGCAGGTCTTTTCATTCAGGCAAGGCAGATGTGGGCAACTTATTTGAAGGTTTCGTGTAACCTTCAGCCTTATTGCAAATGTCATTGGCAGGCAATTGGTGCAGATCAGCTAGGCAAAGAAAGGGCTGTTCCTTCTACTAGAGCAAATGGAATGAATTTAGGACACAATCAGTGGAGCTACCTTGGAGCTGAGACTCCAGATTCAATATCTGGAAACCATTTTCTGAGAAATGGTTTATGGCACGGGAAAATATTCCAAAATCATTTGAAAAGAAACACATAGCCATATTATATGCTGTTACAACAAAACTTCTCTGCTTGCCCTTTCTTTGGGTTCTTCCAATGCACCATAAAATCAGGGTCCAATCAGGGTTGAACTGAATACAGAATAAGGGAGTTGGAAGAGATCTTAGATGTCTTGAAGTCCAATTCTATGCTCAAGTAGGAGACCCTGTACCATTCCGACAAATGGTTGTCCAATGCCTTTCTGAAAACCTCAGTGATAGAACACCCAAAAGTTCCAGAGGTAATCCACCAATTCGACTGGTTAATTGTTCTCACGGTCAGGAAATTTCTCTTTAATTCTAGGTTGGCTCTTTTCTTGATGAGTTTCCACCCGTTGCTTCTTGTCCTGCCCTCAGGTGCTTTGGAGAATGGGTCTATCCCCTCCTACATGTGACAGCACTCAAATATTGGAAGACTGCTCTCATGTCACCCCCAGCCCTTCCCTTTGTTAAACAAATTTAGTTCTGAAATGGATCTTTCTGTTTGCTATGCTGTGTCTACAAGAAAGCCTTTCCGGCTACGTTCCCGAGATGAGAAGAAGCAGTGAAGCATTATGAAGGTTTTATATTTTAAAATAGTTCAAATACGGCAAGTTCTCTCTCTCTCTATCTCCCTCCCTCCCTCCCTCCCTCCCTCCGTCTGTTAATCTCAGGGTAATTCTCAACATCTCCACCACATTTCGTTAAATGTTAAAAACCAGAATGAAGCCACTTATTTGTTCTTCCCGTCCTTCTACCTGTGTTGTAAGAACCATTTCAACCATCCAGGAGACAGTGTTCCAATATCTCAGGGGCTGCTCCAAAGAAGAGGGAGTCAAGCTATTATCCAAAGCACCTGAGAGTAGAACAAGAAGCAATGGGTGGAAACTAATCAAGGAGAGAAGCAACCTAGAACTAAGGAGAAATTTCCTGACAGTGAGAACAATGAATCAGTGGAACAACTTGCCTCCAGAAGTTGTGAATGCTCCAACACTGGAAGTTTTTAAGAAGATGTTGGATAACCATTTGTCTGAAGTGGTGTAGGGTTTCCTACCTAATCAGGGGGTTGGATTAGAAGACCTCCAAGTCCCTTGCAACCTGTTAGTCTAGTCTAGTCTAGTCTAGTCTAGTCTAGTCTAGTCTAGTCTAGTCTAGTCTAGTCTAGTCCTATTCTATTCTATTCTATTCTATTTCCAAGGCAACCTTTCCCCTCAGATGCAAAAGTTACTCTTTTTGCTCTAGTTTGGCCAATAGAACTTTATAGAATATTGTTATTGAGTGAGCAGGATTTTTTTAACACCTCTTTGGTTATCCCTGGGAAACGTTCTCATCCTAAAAGCTCCTGAAAACTTTCATTATGGGAACGCAGTCAGTAGGAGCCATTTCAATGGGTCTACCAATAGGGGAGAGGGCTTAATCCCTCCTCCCCCTTTTGAAATGTATATTGTGAGACTCATAAAGCAGAATAGCTTCATCAAAGCCATTATTGTATATTGGACAAATGCATTTATTCAGCATTTTCCACCATCCATATTATTATGTTCCTGCTTTAGGGCCATTCTGGACTACTGGGTAATATATACAGTATTTGAGAATATTTGCTGCGCAGAATAAAAATATGCCAGAAGTTTATTGAAGAGAGGGGTGGGAAATCTAAATGCACAGCAGTAGTCACTAGCCACGTTATCGCTTGTTGTAATGTGGTGCCAGATTTGGAAAACGGGAACAGTTCCCAAAGACCTTCTTATTTACCATTATGCTTTTGAACTTCATCCCTGGCTTTGGGACATGGAATCACAGGTAGAAGTATCGATGTTCCCCTCACAAATGGTGGGAAGTTGAGGAAATGGTTGACCTACAAGGTGAATAAGTCATCCGAAATGTCTTGTTTAACTCCTTTTCTATGTGCTGATCTCACCCTGTGAATTCCTCTATTGCGTTTTTATTTCTTTTTGTTATTCTTTCAGATGGGCTAGCTAGACAGTTACAGATCTGTCTTGAAGATTTCTGTGAAACATTTGGTAATGAGTGCGTAACGACTTACATTTCCCTTCTACCTCATACAGTCAGATTATTGATTTTGTTCTCACAGTTTGGAATTCTTATAGGAGAACCCATTTGTTGGTGGTTCCCTTCTAAAATTTCTTCAGGAACAGATGTACTAATAGATGATGATGATGATGATGATGATGATGATGATGATGATGACGACGATGATATCTATTCATTCATGTCCATCTCTTAGTGATTCCATGGGCCAGGTCTCTCCACATCATCTGGGGTGACCTGATAGCAGTGTTCCAATATCGCAGGGGAGGGAGGGAAGAGGGAGTCAAACTATTCTCCAAAGCACCTGAGGGCAGGACAAGAAGCAATGGGTGGAAACTAATCAAGAAGAGAAGCAACTTAGAACTTAGGAGAAATTTCCTGACAGTGAGAACAATTAATCAGTGGAACAACTTGCCTCCAGAGGTAGTGAATGCTCCAACACTGGGAGTTTTTTAGAAGAGATTGGATAACCATTTTCCTGAAATGGTGTAGGGTTTCCTGCCTAGGCAAGGGGTTGCATGAGAAGACCTCCAAGGTCCCTTCCAACTCTTCTATTCTATTCTATTCTATTCTATTCTATTCTATTCTATTCTATTCTATTCTATTCTATTCTATTCTATTCTATTCTATTCTATTCTATTCTATTCTAGTTGCTTTAAGTTTTTCTATGTTCTGGCTGGTGTCAGCTTTGAGGGCATTCTTTCTAATTGAGTTTATTGTCACTTCCTCAACAGTGCAGTTGATCAGATGTGTGGCTTCGTTCAGTGCCAGAATTCTCAACTGCATCCATGCTACTTGAAAAATTTCTCTGCATTGAAATCCTCACCTCTAAAAAGCACGAGGAAAACTGGTTGATAGCATAGATGTTTCGTTCAAGTGATTTGTGCTGTTATAGGAACTTCCACTTGAGTTTCTAAAGTCACCTTACCTTGTGCCAAATCACTACTTGGCCATGCTTGATGCTTTTTAAGAAATGGGTAACCTGGTGCCTCCTAGCTATTTGTGACGATACATCCCACAGCTCTTTGCCTTGGGCAAATCACATTGATTTATGTGAACTTCAAAACATCTGGAAAGCAAATTGTGACTGAATGTTTTCCTTCTGGGACGAAACTTCCAAATAATTTTGAGTACTGCCAAAATAATCCTGATAATAACTGGAAGAAAAAAGAAAGAAAGAAAGAAAGAAACCTAGAGGGTAAATTTTGCATTTGTCCGCACGTTTCTAATTTATTTATTTGCTGGTTTACATTGTATTGAAAAGAAATAGATATCCTCTGGGCTTTGATTTATTGCCCCTTTGATAGCTTTTAATGCTTACGGCAGGACAATCCTTATTTCTTGGGTCTTTCTCTGAATCTTAGCATCAATGAATGTTTGCATGTGTGATACGTTTTCTATTTGCATCTGCGTGTGCAAATAACATCCACACAAATACACAAAACAATAAAACACAGCATAGCGGGATGAGCAGAAGGCTTTTTGAGTAATGGGCTATTGGCATTTTTTCTTTGAAATTACCGTTTCTTGCTGTTTTGGGAGCGAGCCATGATTTTGCTGCTATTAGTACACCCGTAACAATCTGGAATTAATTCCTCATCTCAGCCATATGACTGTTCTAATGGTCTTTTTTACACTTCTGAACAAACCCTACATATGTGCCTTTTAATATGACAAAGATTAGGGTTTTTTTTCCTGGTGTAATGGGATCTGGAATTTGGACCCAGACCAGATATTCATTATAAAAAAGTCAGAATTAATTTACCTTGACCATGGAGATAAACCACCTTTAATGTTGATTACCTTTACTGTCTCTCATATGTAGGTAATTTAGAATTTAGAATAACAGAGTTGGAAGGGACCTTGGAGGTCTTCTAGTCCAACCCCCTGCTTAGGCAGGAAACCCTACACCACTTCAGACAAATGGTTATCCAACATCTTCTTAAAAACTTCCCGTGTTGGAGCATTCACAGCTTCTGGAGGCAAGTTGTTCCACTGATATTTCTTTGTTGTGCATTAAAATAATGGCTGCTTATTGATACCAATAAATTAGTAAGTATTAGAATTACAGGAGGTGATCTGTTGATTCTCATGAAAATTTGGATGCAATTCAGAAATGGATGTATGCCCTCGATTATTTTCTCCTCCATGAAGAATTTTCTCAAGTAGACCATTATGGATTCTGAAGATTCCCAAGAATACAATGAGTTCTTTCATCAAAAGAAAGATCCATTGGTATAAATAATAGATCAGGTTGATCAGAATGAATTTCAATTAGTCATCTAGCTATCTAAAATAGACAGATGCAATTATACATCAGTTCATGGGTGGTCAGTGACTGATAGCAACATAATTTTGGCAACTTTCATTGTAAACTTCATATTAGAACTTCCCTGCCATTTAATTTTGTTGTTGTTGTTGTTGTTAGTTGCGAAGTCGTGTCCAACCCATCACAATCCCATGGACAATGTTCCTCCAGGCCTTCCTGTCCTCTACCATCCTCTGAAGTCCATTTAAGCTCATGCCAACTGCTTCAGTGACTTCAGCCAGCCACCTCATTCTCTGCTGTCCCCTTCTTCTTTTGCCCTCCATCGTTCCCAGCATTAGGCTCTTCTCCAGTGAGTACTTCCTTCTCATTAGGTAGCCAAAGTATTTGAGTTTCATCTTCAGGATCGGGCCTTCTAAAGAGCAGTCAGGGTTGATCTCCTCTAGGACTGACCAGTTTAATCGCCTTGCAGTCCAAGGGACTCCAGGAGTCTTCTCCAGCACCAGAGTTCAAAGGCCTCAATTCTTCGGCGCTCAGGCTTTCTTATGGTCCAACTTTCACAACCATACATTGCAACTGGGAAAACCATAGCCTTGATTATACACACTTTTGTTGTCTCTGCTTTTTAATATGCTGTCTAGATTTGCCATGGCTTTCCTCCCCAGGAACAAGCGTCTTTTAATTTCTTGGCTGTAATCCCCATCTTGGAGCCCAGGAAAATAAAATCTCTCACTACTTAACTAGAAGTCATCAAATCATTTATGTAACTATAGTTGTAACAGCCTCTTTCTGACTCTTTATAAAAAATGGTCTTTCTATCTATCTGTCTGTCTGTCTGCCTTCCTGTCTATCTATGAGATGATGGATGGATGGATGAATGGATGGATGGATGAAGATAGATTAAATAGATAAATATGAACTCCCTAATTATTTGGTTGTGCAGAATCAAGGACCTGAAATCTGCAAAGGGAACAATCTCGTATTCAAGAGTAGATAGAAAGAACTTAAGTCTTAAATACATTCTATATGCATTGTGAGTTCAATAATGCTGCCACTAAGAAAACATCAGATTATCACCTTAGATGTCTTTGGTATGTAAGTTTGAGACCTATACTTGTCTTAGTTCTGTTTAGCATCAGCACAAAGAGGCATGTTCTTTTTACATGGCATCCATAATCTATGGATTATTGCACACATTATTTTGTCTAATATGTCATATTTTTTTGCAACTCTTTTCTTGTAATCATATTTAAATCTGTAGTTCTGAGCTTCAAAATTCTGTCTCTGCTAAGATGAGTTTCTTACAAGCATATAGCAATTGGAACTTCGTCTTCAGACTGTGCCATTCTTAAATGTGATGCAATTTTTGGCTCAAGGAAAAGTATCAAATTATGTTTAAAAAGTGTGTGCATGTAAATAGATATTTAAATATGGATCACTGATCACTGATAAAAGCTGAAAGCAGGGATATTATTTACGTACCTCTTTGGTACATTCCCTGTGATGCTTAATTGCATTCACAAACCAGGGCAGATGAGACCTCCTTGAAATGATCAAAGGAATGTTTTTTTCTGAATTTATTTCTGAAGCAATCCACCTAAAATGGAAAAAGATGAATGAAATTGTTTTGAAAGGGCTACGACCGAATGTGTCAAGTAAACAGCCATGACTTCTTGCTAGGATGTGGAATTGTTGGGGAAGGGTCTTTCTTCAAAACAGAAACTCCATTTTGGAAAGAGAGTTGGGCAAGGGCATGCCTTCTGTGCATGTGCTTTGCACATCCGCGCACCTTCCTTGCATGTGCCCGACTTTGAAAAGGTGGCAAATAGGATGGCATTATACCAGGGCGGGTGGGCAGGTTCAGTGCTATAGGTTCGCCCGAACTGGTATGAATCGGTACAAACCGGCTGAATACCACCTCTGCTTCTCATGTTTGGGTAGTCCCCTGATGCTTGGACTTTCTGTAACTAGCATAATCTACTGCTGATTTCCCTTACAGAAGGGGTCCCCTACTCCCGGTCCATGGAATGGTACCAGGCCACGGCATGCCAGAAACCGGGCCACACAAACAAGCGAAGCTCTACCCACGTGATGTAGGCAGCACGCAAAACCACACACAGCCCTCGGGTCCCCAGAAAGACCTCTCTCCACGGAACCAGTCCCAGGTGCCCAAAAGGTTGTGTGGATGCTGCCTTACAGTGTCTTCCAAATGGCTGGAACATAACATCCTAGCTACTCTATATGTGATCTACTACGTCTTGAAAAATAGGAGCCCACAGCTCCCCAACTACCATCTGATAAAAATGGTATAAATTACTTGCCTCCTTATCTATGCCTGGTTATTTTAAGATCTTGCAGCCCACAACCAGTTTTGAGCAGTAATTAATGGCCGGTGTTACCCAGGAGAAATGGGCACTCTGCTCTGGCCCCTAGTTACGAGCCAATTGCAGATTGTTGTTATCTTCCGTAACACAGAAGATCTCCAGGAATATTTTTTTTATCCCCTTTTCTTGTGCGAACTGGTGCTTCAACAACGCACCACACTTCTATCGCTCTTCTACTTTTTGACCCTCACTGCGTATACATATCTATATATTATTCATACCGGATTAAAAATTGATGTGCTCTTTACCGCTGTGGCAGAGCACAGTGACAATACAAATTAAGTTATTGTGTACTTAACTTTTCACAATGTGAAATTTGATGGCCCCCAAAAGTTGGGGATAGGAAAAAAACAACAACAACAACCGAGTGGAGAGTTAATGCTTTTCTGCTCATTTAAGACAGTCAAATTAATCAGCAACAACTGCCATACATTTGTGCAGACAGTTGTCTTCGGATGCCTTTGTAATGTGGGTGGGGGAATGTGAAATACCAATGCTGAAGTCTTAAGGATACTTCTTGGGAAAATATGGGGCTCAATTCCAAGTAGAGGTGCAAAGGAAAACATTTAGGGTTATGATAAAGTACTGCTTAGTTATCTGTCCCTCCCACTTCCCCCCCCCCCAAAAAAAAAACTTCTGGGTAAATGCTTAACAAATTACAGCTAATCTGGAATAATGTTTGCTCTTGATTAAGTTTGCTCACTCAATTATAGTCACTGGCATCAATTAGCTAGATCTAGAAGGCTGGAAATAAATATTGAAAAATACAAATAGAAAACAAAAATTGCTTTTTAGAGCAGGCCACCAAAAGAGGGTTGGGTAAATTTTTAATCCATAGTGGAACTTTATTTATTTTGCACTTTGTTTATTAAGTTGCTGAGTCATGCATTTTGGATGCGTTGTAGACGTAGAAGTTTATTTTAATTTCTAAGCCTATTCCAAGACTGAAAACATCTCCAAAATAAACACAACCTCAAATGAGTCCAATTGGATCAGCCCCCACCCCCCAACTACAAAAACTAGATATATTAATACTACAGTTCAGATATAGTGAAGGATGGGAGGGAATTTGAGAGCCTTGGTGGTGCAGCAGACTAAAGTGCTGTTAAGTAACACCAGCTGCCTGGTGTTGCAAGTTCAAATCTCACCAGGCTCAAGGTTGACTCAGCCTTCCATCCAACTGTTTATGATGTTACTTTCCCCATGTTCTTTTACAACTATATTTGTATTTTGGTCTGTGACCGCAAATAAAAGTCATTATTATTATTTCAGTTTATTATGATATAACCTTCATAACCATACTCAACTTTAATAATGAGAAAACTGTAATTCGATGAAAAATGAATTAACATATGAATGAAAGCAGATGAAATGGAAATGAATCAGAAATAGACAACCTCTTATCCTAAAGCCAAGAGATCAATCAATCAATCAATCAATCAAAACGGAGCTGGAAGGAACCTTCAAGGTCTTCTAGTCCAACCCCCTGCTCAAGCAGGAGACCCTGTACTATTTCAGACAAGTGACTGTCCAGTCTCTTCTTAAAAACCTTCAGTGATTCAGCACCCACAACTTTTGATGACAAGCTGTTCCACTAGTTATTTGTTCTGTTAGGAAGCTTCTCCTTAATTCCAGGTTGGTTCTCTCCTTGATTAGTTTCCATCCATCAAGATATCACCTTTGGAAATAGTAAAAAATGGTGTATGGTTGCATAAGCTTGGCAAGCCATAGTTTAACATGGAGTTGTTCCCTGTTTGTTTTGGAGATGGACATGCAGTTCACAAAAGGCACTAATTCTTCCTTTTTCAAGAAAATTCCATCCATGGAACAATTTCATCTAGGAAGAACTTTTATAACCTTTATAACGGCTTGCCTTCAGAAGTTGGGGATGCTCCATGACTGGAGGCTTTTAAGAAGAGGCTGGACAGTCACTTGTCTGAAATGATATACGTAGGGTGTCCTACTTGAGCGAAGGGTTGGACTAGAATATCTCCAAGGTCCCTTCTCTCTCTTATTTTGTTATGTTAAGCTCCAGCTTGCTAAGCTTATGTGTATCACCTTGAGCTCCTGAATGAAAAGATGGAATAGGAACAGTGGTGAGATTCTGCTGGTTTAACAACCGGTTCGATGATTGCGTATTTCAGGCACTCATTGAGTCATTATTGAGTCTGTCATCTGCCCCTCTATAACTGTCTGGTTTGGTTCTGCAACCCAACAAGACAGACACAGACTTCAGAGGATAATTAGAACTGCAGAAAAAACAATGGCTACCAACCTGCCTTCCATTGAGGACCTGTATACTTCACAAGTCAAAAAGAGGGCTGTGAAAATATCTACAGACCCCTCACATCCTGGACATAAACTGTTTCAACCCCTACCCTCAAAACGACACTATAGAGCACTGCACATCAAGACAACTAGACACAAGGACAGTTTTTTCCCGAACGCCATCACTCTGCTAAACAAATAATTCCCTCCACACTGTCAAACTATTTACTAAGTCTGCTTTACTATTAATCTTCTCATCGTTCCCACCACCCATCTCCTTCCACTTATGACTGTATGGCTGTAACTTTGTAGCTTGGATCCTTATGATTTATATTTATTGTTTCCTGATTATTTGTTCCCTATGACTATCATTAAGTATTGTACCTTATGATTCTTGACGAACGGATCTTTTCTTTTATGTACACTGAGAGTGTATGCACCAAGACAAATTCCTTTTGTGTCCAATCACACTTGGTGAATACAAAAAAAAAAATGCTATTCTATTCATGCAAAGTTTTGACTAAACTAAACTTCCGTGTTAACTTCTGGGGACTAACACAGCTGAGGTGTGGCAATCCACTCTGCCGCACGAATCAGCTAAGAGGATAAGGTAAGTAAGGCACATAGGGGTGGTTGGGCGGGCCCAGCTGATCGTCGGAGCGAACTGTTCACTCCCAGCTGATCGTCAGAGTTACCGGTACACACAAATCGGTCCGAACCAGCTGAATCCCACCCCTGAACAGGAATCAAATAAATATAGAAGTGAGGAGGTTCATTCTTCTCTGTAACATAGTTGTTAAGGATATGCTTCCCTGCATCTGCGCAGAGAGCCCAAGAAGGAACAAAGGCAGATAACTCTTCCTCATGTGTGGGAAATAGATCGGGTTGTCCAATAGCCTTGGCGTTTTATGTAGATGGTCAGGCATATTTATTTATTCATTCATTTCAGCAAATTAAAGTAAGCTAAGTGCATTTGACCTCAGATGGCCCCGGTTTAAGTTAATTTGAGAGACAAAGCTTATAATGTTCCAGTAAAACACTTCAACCAGCTTCCCAGCATAGTAGCAATTGAAATGTGATTGCTGAAACATAACCTCTCAAGCCAGATACATGAATTTTTAGGCTGGCCCAGAATAATCTCAAAGAAAATGTGGTCCAGGCAAGAAGCAAACATATGAAAGGACTGCACTGTGCATTAGAACATAGCTCTTTTTCTTCCTGCGCAGACAATTTCTATCTATCCGGGGACAAAGAAATTGGAGGTGGCAAAACCATTTTACCAAATGATTTTCAGGAAGAAGAGAAATTCTACAATAGCTCTCAAAGATTAAGTACGTTATTAGTAGTACATCTGGCATAGCTTTTTTTTTTTTTCTTTCTCCCAGGATTGTGAGCCAGGGAAATTTGTGTTTCTTCACAACACTTTTTGGATAAGCTCAGCACAAGCCAAACCCATGCTAAATTAGCGTGGAAATGTCCATGGTGTTATGGTCTTCGTTTTCCTACCGTTTGCATTTTTGAATGTTGCAGTGTGTTATTGGTTGGCTTTATTGCTCTCTACTTTGGGATTACTTCTCGGTTAGAATCGTCTTGAAGGTTCTTGTAACAATAAACTGACATTGTTGCATGTGGAAAAGACCCTGATGTAGGGGAAGATTGAATGCCAAAGAAGAAGGAGGTGGTAGAGGATGGGATGGTTAAATAATATCACTTGACACAATGAACCTGAATTTGGGCAAACTCTGGGGGACTGTGGAAGACAGGGGAGGCTGGCATGCTGTGGTCTATGGGATTGTGAAGAGTTGGTCATGATTTAGCTAACTGAATAACAACAAAACATGATGGTCTCTGTACCCCATTGTCCACCTGGCATGGTAGCCATCAGTTAGATGCATCTTCCAGTTTCCTTCCTGATTAATGGGTTTCAGGGAAGGGAGGGGCAAGGATCAGGCATGGCTGCAAAGTGAGAATGTCCATGATATGGATGCTTACTTTTGTCTGCCATAGAGAACCCAAACCCCAAAGGAGACAGGGATGGCAGAGGGTGAGATGGTGAGATATGGTCATTGACACAATGGACATGAATCTGGGCAAATTCTGGGAGACCATGGAGGACAGGGGAGGCTGGTATCTGTGATCCATGGGATTGTGAAGATTGGACATGACTTAGCTACTGGATAACAACAAAGCACGATGGTCTCTGTACCCCACTGTCCACCTGGGATGGTAGCCCATCAGTTAGATGCATCTTCCAGTTTCCTTCCTGATTAATGGGTGTCAGGGAAGGGAGGAGCAAGAAACGGGCATGGTTGCAAAGTGAGAATGTCCCTAAACCATGATATGGATGCTTAACTTTTGTCTGCCATAGAGAACCCAAACCCCAAAGGAGAAGGCAGAGGGTGAGATGGTGAGATTGACACAATAGACATGAATTTGGGCCAACTCGGAGGGACAGTGGAGGACAGAGGGGGTCTAGCGTGCTATGGCCCATGGGATCAGATGTAACTTAGTGACTGAATGACAACAATTAAAGCTGCATGTGAAACTGAGGACCTGGGTGAAGAGGGGACAGGCAGACAGTGGCCATGTATAAACCTAGACTAAGAAGCAATGATCAGCTCAAAAAAATAGGTGTATGAAAATGGAGAGACTCTATTCTACACTCCTCCTCTACAGAAAAGTAAAAAAAAAAAAAATGTGAGCATCAACTAATCTGATCTTTGTCTGTTGCACAGGTCACAGGCCTTTCCAGTGCAGATACTGCCCTTACAGTGCCTCTCAGAAGGGAAATCTGAAGACCCACGTTCTCTGTGTCCATCGCATGCCTTTTGACAATAGCCAGTACCCTGATCGCAGGTTCAAGCGCTCCAGAGTTGACTCCGAGACTTCCGGGACTTTAGAAGAACCTTCCGCCGTCAAACCCGGCAGCTCAGCGGAATTAACCGAGGAAGGCAGCAAGTCTCACGAATAAATGCAACCGGATCGCTCAAACTTTGTGCACTGCAATATTTACTTTACAGTCTTACAACACGCATTGGAATCACAGAATGCGGGCTTAAAATAGCCTTCTGTGGACAGCCTTTCCTTCCATTTGTGCAAATGCTCAGAAGCGTATACAAACACACACACACACACACACAAACACACCCCTGTAAGTATGTATGTATGTACTGTATGTATGGTGTGGGGCGAAAGCAGGATGGGGGCATCCGTTCTTTGAAAATGGCTGTTCGCCAGTTAGCCAGCAACCAATACTTCCAACCAAGTAAGTGGCTCTTAAATCAAATGGGTGTATCCTCACACCCTCAAAATTGAGGACATTGCAAGATTTTTTTTTTAAGAAAGAAAGAAAGAAAGAAAGAAAGAAAGAAAGAAAGAAAGAAAGAAAGAAAGAAAGAAAGAAAGAAAGAAAGAAAGAAAGAAAGAAAGACATTTCCAATGTGAATATGGATGGGTTGGCTTTTTCTCCCCCAGCAATAGTGCTCTTACCAGGAACAATAAAATGGATACCATTGGATATTGATTTCCCGTGGCCTTGAAGATGGTGGGAATGTGTATGCGTGTGTGAGGAGTTGTGTTTTCAGTGCTGAAAACACCTTTTTTAATATGACACCAACCGCTGTCATTTGCCTAGCATAATAATGAGACGTGTGGGTTGACTGAAATGGTGCCAGGCTGACCGGAGCTGTCACTGCAGAGAAAATCAATTTGGCTGCACTACAGGAGAAATTCTAGATTGTCCATAAGCCACGGTCAGTCCTGACCTATATTGAAAAGGATTGTGCTTTTATGTTTTAATGTTCAAAAGCTACACACCAACACACACACAGGCAGACCTACAGACACACTCACCGACAGCCGACCAGATAAATTAGTGGAATTTAGAGTGAGGGGAAAAATATTTTAACCAATAAGAAGCTGTTGATCTATTGTATACTTTCTTTGGGGCTGGGGTGTGATTCCACCTCCCCCAACTCAACCTGCGTATTGATGGGAAAATGTTTTTTTCCTCCTCCTTCTTGGCTTGTTCCTTTGTAACAAAATAGGTTGCTAGAGAGGGATTTAGAGATGTCTATTGAAGAACATGGTTAGGGCAACTAGTTAGCCTTATTTAGAGGAGAGATCAGTGCAGATAACTAGTTCTTCCATAAAAAAACTTGAATGAAGAAGTCCCACCTCAGATTCGTTTTCACAGAGGCTTATTTCTTCTTGTCAATAAGCATTTTGGTATTTTGAGAAAGGTTTTTGGGGGTTTTTGTTTGTTTTTTTGAGAAGAAAATTTCCCGACCATTTGGTTCTGAACTATGAATTTTGTCTTGGCTGAAAAGAAAGGAAAAAAAAGAACAAAAATGTATGGAGGGGAAGTGTTAGAAATATTTCTTGTTTTTTCTAAGGGAGGGGAAAGGCATGTTCTATATTTTTTGCAAATTTTAGCTTTTTCTACTAATTGGCCCCTCCAAATTGAATCCTGTTGCTTCTCATCTAAGAAGCTTTGGGTGTAATTTTAATAGAAGTCTTCAGTGGACAGGGGGAAAAAAAACAAAGGGAAAGAAAGAAGAAAGAATTAAGCAAGACAGTTATAAGTTATTTACGGCTTCGGTTGGAATGACAAAATTATGGAGCCTTTTCAGGCAGTTCCTTTGTGAAGGGGTGCAATTGGTGTTGCTCCCAATGACAGACACGAGTATTCATTTCTCCTCAAAACAAAATCGTTCAGGTAAGAAAGAAAGAAGGAAAGAAAGAAAGAAAGAAAGAAGATATATTCTTGGAGGCTAAGGAGCACAGATTAAAACACAAGAGCCTTAAAAGACACTCCCCAAACAGCAAAAATGTAAATAAAATTCGTAGCAGTCCTGAGACTGAGAAAGTAAAGGGGAGGGGGAAAAGAAGAAAAGAAAGTTCTCAGGTTAATAAGGAATATTGTTTGCAAATTGTTGTCAGAAAAATGAAATTGAATACAACTGACACCCATCCTACTAAAACTCCAGTTAAACTGAGGTTGCCTTGCATAGCTCCTGTGGTAAAGGGCAAGCTGTTTTTTTTTTCTCATTTTAGCTTTAATTTTGATTTGTTTGTTTTTTTTCCTAGTCTAGTTCTCACTGCCTTACTTAAATCAAGTCGATCGACTGAATGCAACTGTTTCTTACGATCCCAAGGAAAGGATCATGGTGTAAACAGAGGACTTTCTGACTGTAGTAAGCTTTAGGGTTTTAACTGCACTACTGTGTTTGGTGACTGTGATTCGGTCGCTTGCTTTCTTCGTGTCTTTGACGCCTTCAGTATCTTAGCGAGAAAAACAAAAAGAGGGAATAGAATAATAATAATAATTTTTTAAAAAAATCCCACATTCCATTTTCTTGCACTTTTTTGCAGCTCCTTTCATGGTTTCTGAGCATTTTCAGATACGACAGGCAATAATTCTGTTTGTGACACTGGAAACTTTACTTCCTGTTCTTTGTGATGTGTGTGTTGAATCCACTTAGTCTGGTGCTACTGTCCTCATCGTTTTTTGCCTCCGACGTTCCCCCATTTTTTTCCCACCCTGGAACATTTGTAACTTGGAATACAAACGAGTGACAGGAGCAGTGAAATACTGTCAGCTTCTGAATATCATCATGCTTCTCATATCTAAACATGTCAAGTTTTTTCCTCTGTAACTTCTGTAGTCTGTGATATTGGTCAAAATACTGTCTACATTCCTAAGCAAAAGAAAAAGTATATATATATATATATATATATATATATATATATATATATCTTGGAGAGATTCTGAGATTGATAGAGTAGAGGGTTTTGTTGCTATGCTTGTAACAATTAGGAAAAAAAAACCTTTGTATTTAAAGTTTATTCTTGGTCATTATTTATTATTATAAGACATCAGTTGACAGAACTTTATTCTGGTATAGAAGTATTAAAAGTTATTTCCCCTTGCCAGAAAATGACTGTTTTTATTTTATTTTCTTTCTGCTGTTAGAATAAAAATGTCTTTGAAGCAGTACAGTTTTATCCAGTGTTTTACGCAATAAAACTTCTGCCTCTGGGGAAATAAAGAGAAGGGTTTTTTTTTCCCCCTCCCAACTTCTTTATGTTTATTAGAAAGTCACAGTTTTCCTTTCGCTTCTGTTTTGTACAATTTGGGAAAAAGGTAGGTAACAGTCAAGTCACAGTTGGGCCATTCAGTGACTTGCAAACTGTTCTATCTCATTTTTTTTTTATCAGAATAAATCTATACAATATCTAAATCCGTCTCTTTATATAACAGGCACATAGTTATATCTTCATTAAAAGATTGTTGAAATTCTAGTACACGGTAACAATTTTTGCAACGCTGCGTCTGTATTACAGGAAAAAGAAATCGGATATTTCAGACATTGACAATTTTATGTAAAAGATACATTTAGCTTTTGAAAGTAAGGGGGTTGCTGTGATGTTGCAGATAAATTAAACTCCCATCCATTGTAAAGCAATCTACGACGATAGAAAGTTGTAAAATCTTAGAGGCAGCTCACTTTTTTCCCCTCATTTATCCTATACATAGTCTGATTCAGAGATAGCTAACCTTTTTGCCATCGCGTGCCAGGAGGGGGAACGGGGGGGTGGGGTCACATGAACGTGTGCCCTCACCCATAATTCTATGCGCCCTGCCCTAACACATGCATGTGTGATCTCTCCCATGCTCCCCTCACTCCTGGCGTTTTTCTTTCTCACCTGACTCCAGAGCCTTTGTAGGAGTCTAGGGACAGCAAAAACAGCCTTCCCCACCCACCCCGGAGACCCGAAACGGCCCATTTGCCAACTTCCGGTGGGACCGGAAGGCCTGTTGTTTGCTGTCCTCAGTCTCCAGTGCCTCTCTAGGAGTCTGGGGAGGGCAAAAATGGCCCATTTGCCAACTTCCAGTGGGACTTGCGTGCCCACTGATATGGCTAAGCGTGCCACCTGTGGCAAGCGTGTCATAGGTTCGCCATCACGGGTCTGATTTCTGTACAGGTACTCCTCGACTTACATTTAGTGACTCTTCAACGTTTACAATAGCACTGAAAAAGTGACTGATGACTGTTTTTTCACACTTATGACCGTTGCAGCATCCCCATGGTCCCCGTGATCAAAATTCGGAAGCTTGGCAACTGGCATGTATTTGTGACGGTTTTAGATGGTTGATTGGTTAATCAAAAATACAGTACATTCTTCAATTTGATGCTTGGTGTCCAAGCATTACATGAAGTTGATTTGATTTGTTGTTGCTTCTAAGTCCAAAAAACCCCTATCCTAAATTATGAAACTGAAGTTTGAACTTCAAAGTTTACATAATCCCATTCAATGCTGCAATAAATGTAGGATAGCTAAGTTATTTGGCTTCTGCCAACCTAGCAGTTTGAAAGAACGTAAAAAATGCAAGTAGAAAAAATAGGGACCACCTTTGGTGGAAAGGTAACAGCGTTCCGTGCATCTTTGGCGTTGAGTCATGCCGACTACATGACCACGGAGACGTCTTCGGACAGCGCTGGCTCTTCGGCTTTGAAACGGAGATGAGCACCGCCCCCTAGAGACGGGAACGACCAGCACATATTTGCGAGGGGAACCTTTACCTTTAAGTTATTTGGGGTGGGGAGATTGAAGCCATTCAGAAATGGGGTATCTCCTATTTTGGAGCATATAAACATATCGTCAGTCAGTCAAAGAATTACCAATATGTGGAAGACCTGTTCAGAATTGTTTTCAGAAACAAAATTTTCAGTCCAGAACACAATTCAGTCATTGGGTTGGATGCAAATATAGATTAGACTGATAAACATTGATGGGGATTAAATTAGTCAAGTCTAATTTCTCCAACTGCTTAAAAAGTTTATTCTGCACATGACTAGCCTGGTTCCAATCCATTGCAAAGAACATCCTTCATCAAAAGATGGAACAGCCATTAATCGAACCCGGAGTCCTGTTTAATTCAGCAGGGCTTCCATCCAAGTCGGCATGTCTAGTACTACAGCTTTACTCAGTTATGTTGTTGTTGTTTTTTACCAAAATCAATTGAGCAATTCTGTAGTTTGAATGCCTGAAAGAATTCTTTCTACAAATAGAAAGACAAATTGACAAATGGTGTGGCATTCATCTTGAACACAATTTCTATTGTATTTAGTAAACAATCCTTTCTTACTAGAAAACTGTAAGTCAAAGACAAATATAGTAGTTGGAAAAAGTGGGTAATTCCAGTTCCATTGTCCACCTGTTACATCTTTCTTGGTAGATTAAAACTGAATTTTAACCTTGCATGTTCAGCATGTGAACTGAATACAGGCAGTCCTATTGATCCCAAAATGTATGTTGCTAAAGTGAGAAATTTGTTAAGTGAGTCTTGTCCCCATTTTACGACTTTCCTTGACTGCATTTGTTAAGTGAATCATTGTAGTTGTTGAGTGAGTAACATGGTTGTTCAGTGAATCTGGCTTCCCTGTTGACTTTGCTTCTCAGAAGGTCGCAAAAGGGGATCACACGACCGTGGGACCGTCATAAATGTGAGTCGGTTGTCGAGCATCTGAATGTAAATCACGTGACCATGGGAATGCTGCAATGGTCATAAGTGTGAAAAATGGCCGTGAGTCGCTTTTTTGCAGTGCAGTTGTAAGTTCGAACAATCACTAAGCGAACTGTTGTAAGTCAAGGACTACCTGGAGTGATCTGGCCATACATCGACGTCTGTGCATGTGGTGTACCACAATTTTGTTCGTTAAATGATGTCTAGGGTGTTTCACTGCCTTTCCTGGCTAATTATCTTTGGTGAGCTGTGATCTTCAATGTGATAATTGCTATTATCACATTGATAACCTGAATGTGTGAAATTGCTATCACATAACTTTGCCTCTTTCTCACATCAAGCAATTATTCAACCATGGGAGATGGTCGTGGAGTATATGAGATTTTAGAGGAGATCTCAAATGGAACAGGTGGATTTTTCATTTCTTTACCCAGTGCTGGATTTATTTGGAGAAGAAGAACTCACTGGGATCCAAGTGCTGTTCTGAAAATGAAGGCAGATCATTCATGGCTGCTGCTGTGAGCAACTGAACATACTCTCCATATTCCTAGGAATGTTCTAGGTGGATCACAGGGGACTCAGATATGTGTATGTGAAGGAGAGGGAGAAGGAGGCGAGGGAGAGGGAATTTGACTTTTACAAGTGGTTTGATCAATGAGGTCTTCCGTTCAAAAATAAGGACTCTGAAGGTTATTTATTTGTATTTTTGGACAGCAGAATATTGAGGAAAAAGGAAAAGAAAAAGGAAGGAGGGAAGGAGGGAGGGAGGGAGAGAAACAAGGAAGGAAGGAAGGAGGGAGGGGGAGAGGGAGGAAGGAAGGAAAGGAGGGAGGGAGGGAAGGTGGGAAGGAAGGAAGGAAGGAGGGAGGGAAGGAAGGAAGGAGGGGAGGAAGGAAGGAAAGAGGGAGGGAGGGAAGGAAGGAGGGAGGGAGGGAAAGAAGGAGGGAGGGAAGGAAGGAAGGAGGGAAGGAAGGAAGGAAGGAGGGAAGGAAGTAACGAGGGAGGGAAGGAAGGAAGGAGGGAGGGAAGGAAGGAAGGAGGGAGGGAGGGAGGGAAGGAAGGAGGGAAGGAAGGGAGGAAGGAAGGAAGAGAGGGGAAGGAAGGAAGGAAAGGAGGGAGGGAGGATTTTAGCTACATTGGCATCTTTGCTGTGCAGAGGGTGAATATCTTGAAAAGACAGTCTCTATCTAATTCCTAAATAGCTTAATGTTTCTCGTTGAATGTTGTACAAGGCCTAAAATCCCTCACTCATCTCATCCTTCTAGGAAGCAAACTTCTCCTTTCTGTTTAACCTCTGTACTCCAAACCTCCAGTACGAGAGCATGACCATTTGTTTCTTTGGGGGGACAGGGAGATCGTAAACGCAGTTCCACCAAAATTGTGCTTAACTGTGGGGTTCTTGCTTCTGGATGTCCTTGTGGGACAGAAACCATGAACAGAGGGAAGAACATCGGTAGATATAGCAGGACAGTAAAAACTACAGTGGGTGAGCTAACCTTTAAAAAGAGAAAAAAGCTGAAGGAGATGAACAAAATCGCAACAGCCGAGGAATCTGCAGCTCTTCACCTGTTGGTGTTGCTAAAGGCATATTCAAAAAGAAAGGGAGGGAGGGAAAGAGAGAGAGAGAGAGAGAGAGAGAGAGAGAGAGAGAGAGAGAGAGAGAGAGAGAGAGAGAGAGAGAGAGAGAGAGCTTCAGTGGATAGGGAAATCGCAGGAAAAGAGGAGGGAAGAAAATTTAAATGATCCCAGAGTGAACTGTTTTGCTGTTAATACAGAAATACAGAGCAAGACACATTTAATGGGCTGTATTTTTTATTATACTATGCTGAATAATTAAGTTTGAGGCTAAGTGTCACATAGATTTATCTTTTAATTAAAAAAGCATGGTTCACGCATATTTGAGTGGTAGTCCAAATAAATGCAATATAGAAATTTATGTTTGTTTATCTAGGTGTTAATTACCTAGAGATTGTTCTGGATTACTTCTTTTTATAAAGTGTCATAGGCTCGTGTCAGAAGTAATAAAGCTTAACGGAGGAACCTTATCAATTTGCTAACTATAGCGCCAGTGTGACCTGAAAGAGGCTGGAGACGTGTCTCTCTCTCTCTGTGTGTGCATGTGTGTGAACTTTGCAAAGGTTCCTTATAAGAGGCCACTCAACATATAACAGGCCCTTCCTTGCAGAGGGCTGTTGTTTTCATTGGCTTGTGACAACAGCCGTGCAGCTGTGTTATATTGCTTCCCAACGTGCAATTTTTATACTCATGCTACAAATTGCCATTTGCATGAAAGGCAGGCTTTCAATGAATGAAGTGCCATTTCCAAAATCAGTACATTATAGTAGCGCTGTCTGGGCTCTGAAAATAATTCTTTATTGAAAAGCCGCCGGGAATACACTAGGGCTGATTTTTTTAGTGAGGGAATATGCAGCCTCACCTGGTGAAATCAGTTTTTGCTGTAATGTGGATTTGCAAAAGAAATAGGACTGGATCTTCTAGGGTTGTTTTTTGGTACCAGGTGCCAGCACCTGTGTCACGTCCACTAAGGATGCTTTTTTTTACAGAAGTCCTATAAAAACAAAAACCAGAACACCAAATACAAGCTGGGCGGATATGACCTCATAGATGACCCTCGCTCTGCCAAGGATCTAGGAGTACTCATCTCAAAGGATCTAAGCCCTAGAGCCCACAGTAACAGCATTGCCAAAAAGGCATTAAGAGTTGGTAACCTAATCTTGCGAAGCTTCTTCTCCGGTAACATTGTACTGCTAACTAGGGCATACAAAACCTTTGCCAGACCAATTCTTGAATACAGCTCATCTGCCTGGAATCCACATTGTATATTGGACATTAATACAATTGAGCAGGTATTTCAAGCAGAGGTATTTCAAATCAAGCAGAGGTATTTCATGAGAAGAGTCCTCCACTCCTCTGCTCGCAATAGAATATCTTATGCTACCAGGCTCGAAATTTTGGGCTTGGACAACCTGGAACTATGCTGCCTATGCTGCCTAAGTATAGTATACAAAATTGTCTGCTACAACGTCCTACTTGTCAACGACTACTTCAGCTTCAACCGCAATAATACACAGGCAAACAATAGATACAAACTCAAGGTAAACTGCTCCAAACTCAATTGCAGAAAATATGACTTCAGCAACAGAGTGGTCAATGCCTGGAATGCTCTACCTGACTCCATTGTTACATCCTCTAACCCCCACAGCTTCAACCTTAAACTGTCTACTATGGACCTCACCCCATTCCTAAGTGGTCCATAAAGAGGGCGTGCATAAGTGCACCATCATGTTTACCGTCTTTGTCCTACCATCCCCATTTATTTGTATTCATTTCTTTCGTTCTGTCAATTGTTTTTTTTAAAAAACAGACACTTATGAACATTTTTAGTTTTATTTTGACAATGGTTCATTTTATAAAGCATAGCCAAGATTTTAAAAGCAAGATGGACAAATCAGGAATGTGGTGGACCTACCACTTAGCAGAGGAAAGTAACTTTCATTGGGAGATTGTTGGGACTTCCTGAAATAGTAGTATTTTGATATTACTTTTTTTTAAAAAAAATTCCAGGTTGAGAACAACCAATTTTGCCTTATAGGGAACAATGGAGTATTGTAGATGGACAGAGGGATGTATGCTTTCTTGCTCAAATAATGAATTATCTTGGATTGGCCCTTAATGAAGAAGTCTAGATAAAAGATCTAGAGATCTAGAAATAAGGAATAGGCAGAGCAACTTATATTTAAGACATACAACCTCTTTAATTCAAAACCAGGAATGACAAGGAACTGCTGTAGTAAACAAACAAAGAAAGAAAGAAAGAAAGAAAGAAAGAAAGGGAGGGAGGGAGGGAGGGAGGGAGGGAGGAAGGAAGGAAGGAAGGAAGGAAGGAAGGAAGGAAGGAAGGAAGGAAAGAAAGAAAAGACTTCAAATAATTCAAGCATATTGGGAAATCTAATCAATTACTGATATCAGATTGAATAATTTAAAGGATAAAAACATGAGAACAAATCTACCTTTGGTAGAAGTCTGTAGAGATTCTCAGTCATCCAGGTCATGGTTGTCCCAAAGGTGCTTATTCAGGAGGCAACTGGACTTTTTTGTTTTTTCTTTTGAAGACATTTTGCATTTTGTTCAAGAAGCTTCTTCAGCTCTGACAGGATAGTGGGAAATGGAAGGTTTGGTAGACTATTTTTGAAGACGACATCTTAAAAGCTAGATGAGATTCACAGTAACATTCACCTTCTCCCATGCAGAGAGCTAAGGAAAAGCTATAAATAATTTTCCGCATATGGCTCTAAATTGTCTCTACTGTAGTCCACCAGGTCAGTTTAAAATCTCATGGCAATCCCATTTCCAGTTCATCCCATTGCAATGATCTTGAGAAAGCATTCCTTGCATGGTTGTGTCCCCACTTAAAAATTAACTACAACCTTCCCCCCCCCCAACGTTCCAAATGATTCAACCGAGGTGAATTGGTTGCTCATCTCAAATCTCTATTGCAATCTTTGTGCATCTCTTTGTGTCTCTGTGTTTCAATCAGAGAACCCCAGGCAACTACCATATTTTTCAGAGTATAAGACGCACCTACCTTTTTTGGTGAGGAAAACAAGAAAAAGAAATCTGCCTCTGCCTCCCAGCAATTTTGCCTCATTGCAGCAAACAGTAAACAGCCTGCTTTACTTTCATTTTCATTTTCAGCATAGCTTGATTAGCACAAGAAAAAAAAATCTGCTCCAGCAATTTACCTCCTTGCAGTAAGCAGCAGAGGTCTGGGCAAAACAGCTGAGAGCAAAACAGCTGAGAATCGGGAGGCCAATCCAATCAACTTGTGCTAATTAGGCTGTGCTGAAGCTGAAAGGAGCTGTTTCTTCTTGCTGCTTGCTGCAAGGAGGCAAATTGTTGGGAGGCAGAGGCCAAAGGGTGGGGGCCAGTGGGTGGGCAGGGCTACATTTGGTGTATAAGACGCACCTAAATTTTCACCCCCTTTTTAGGGGGGGAAAGTGTGTCTTATACTCTGAAAAATACGATACATTAATCCGGAGCACAACATTTATAGTGGTTTATGTTAAAATGTAACCCCGAAATTTATCCCCTAATTTTCAATGCAAATCCAACCCTTTGCCTGTGATCTTTTGCATTTTATGGAGTGCAGGAAAACAAAGGTGTATATGATGAAGTTGGTGCCACTTTGCTCACTTGAAGTCACTGCCAACCTATGCAAATTTGAACCTGTGACCCGGAGACAGGGAGATCAATATCTCATTACCCATGGCTTGAAATGTTCCCTGCTCCATATCTTGCAGGGTTTACTATCGAAGCTCCTTTAAATCACGTCGTTGGGAAACCTTATGTGATCAGCATGAATCCTAGCATCGGTAATGCGGGGTGGGTATAATATACAAAACATGGCTTTAATGTTCCTCTTCCACCTATTTTTTTTTCTCCCTTTGGCCAGCATTACTTCGGAAAAGGCTTAATCTTCAAAAATCCAATTTTACAAGTGGTTAGACTTTAATGTGGACTGTTGCTTTTCAGTCATTTGAAGACAGAGAAATTAATGGCTGGGATATTTAATTTTCAGGCACAGCCACTGCATGTTTAAAGTGTCCCTCAATGTTTAATGCAATATTTTTTTATTGTTCATAATATTGTTGAAACATTGCAAGAATGTTCCTCATGCTTATTCCGGGATGGGTGTTCAGCCTCTCTCCAAAATCAAAGATTCAACTTGTTCTTGAGTGTCTTGTGAATTTCTTCCTTCAAGAAGGTTTGGAAGTTGTCAATGATCTTTAGGCCTCAGGTTCTAAAAATGGGTAAGAAGGTGGGATTTTGAGTTGCGCACATGCGGTCCGAGAGCTGGGAAGGAACAGATGGAAGTGGTAAGATTCAAAATCATAGTACAACTCATGCGGAGGTACCTTCTCTTTCTCAAATTTCTTCTTCAACTGTTCATTCACTGAGCAACCGAATTTGTTGTTGTTAGTTGCAAAGTCGTGTCCAACCCATCACAACCCCATGGACAATATTCCTCCAGGCCTTCCTGTCCTCTACATCCCCTGGAGTCCATTTAAGCTCATGCTGACTGCTTCAGCGATTCCATCCAGCCACCTCGTTCTCTGTCGTCCCCTTCTTCTTTTGCCCTCAATCGTTCCCAGCATTAGGCTCTTCTCCAGTGAGTCCTTCCTTCTCATTAGGTGGCCAAAGTATTTGAGTAACAACTGAATAGCCCTATATTAACAGAAGGAGAGGGATACGACACCTCCCCCCATCTCCTGTTTACAGCACAGTCCTTTCAGCAATTCCAAGAAGGTTCCACATCCATTTACACTATTCAGGTGACTCTGATGGCACAGATAAACGTCCAAATGGCCTCAACGACTCTCAGAAAGAAGGATAACGATGAGATGATTGCAAAGAATATAAATCCTTCCGTTCTTCTCCATTCACTGAAGAAACTTCATGGATAAGAAGCGAAAGTCTTCCAAGAAAAACAAAGGAAGTCCAGTTGCCTTTTGAAGAAAAAAAAAAACACCTTTGGGACAATCATGATCTGGGTGACTGAGAATCTCCATAGACATTATTCTCATGAAAAATCCAAGGTTTAACCTATCTCCTTTCTGAAAGGAAAGTCAATGTGATTCGAAATGGAGATTCGGGTGTTGATTTTCTAAATCTGGTATTCAGCCAGTTCAGACCGGTTCAAGCGAACCGGTTGGTAGTGGGGACCTGCCCCCCTACCCCCAGAAATATGCCATTCTATTTAGCCATGTTTTCTAAGCTGTGCGCATATGTGGAAACCAAGCGCTCTCACATTTTCATTGCACGGCGAACCGGTAGTAAAATCATGTGAAACTCAGCTCTGTGCACATGTCTGTATTACGAAACAGAAATACATATATTGCAATATTCTGAATCTTTAAATAAGCTCCTCTGAGTTTAATGGATGTATCCCAGTAGATACATTTAGGACATATTGTGCTAAGATTGCTTTTGGAAACAAGAACAATGTTGTTCGGTTACCTAATTTACCTATTTTTCACAGTGATCCCACCCCAATATGAGATAATAGAGCGATGGGATGGAGCTGAGGGTAGGGGATTACGTGGTCATTAAAAGGGAGTTTTTAATATGAGATAATAAAGCAAATTCTTATTGAGATATTTATAGCCTATTGGATGTTGGACAACTCCTAACATGCAATACAGAGGGCCACAGGTTCCCCAGGTGTTATTCTTTATGAATGCATTATCACAGTCTGACATTGAATTGCAACACTGGATTATCCCATTTCAGAATGTCCATGCTTTTTGTTTTGTTGTTGTTGTGCTGTTGATTTGTCTGTCAATAAGAGACAAGCTTTTCTTGAGAAGAAGGGCTATGATTTTAGAGGACAAGTTAAGGGACAAATTTAAAAGGAGAATATAGGAAAAGCTACCAGCTACCAGCTTCCTAATGCAGTCATACCCTCCCCCCACCCAAATCAATTATGTTAGGAGTACATATCCTAGTATATGTAACCAACATGGCTAAAAACAATTGTAACACACCTGTGAAAAGGTGTGTCTGTAAGACATTTTAGTAGGTGTCCATATTTCTAATAGAGATTGGAGAACTTAATGGGAAGCAGATACTTTTTAAAGTATTTGAAATTGTGCATATTGTTGCTAAAGATTTTTTCCAATCAAAAACACCTTTGACTCCAGGAAGATCAGATAGCATTAAATCATCCGCTATTTCCATAATCTTTTTTCTAATGGATTTGGTCTGTTTTGGATTTCGCCCCCTCCCCCCCTCCCTCCCCCCCCCTCTCTCTTTCTCTCTCCCTTCTTCCCTCCCTTCCTCCCTCCCCCTCTCCCTCTCTAACAAAATATCATTTTGTTCATAATCCTGGAACTTCTCTTTCCCTACCAACCAAATGCATTCTCCATTTACCAACAACTCATGGCTCATGTGGATTGATTCCCCTTCTTTCCCACTTGAACAGTGTGAGTTAGTTGTTATTATCCAGCTGTTATTATCCAGTTTTATACACTTGTTTTGTGTTTGTGTTTGTGCGTATCTTGTAGGAATGTCTAAAACTTCTCAATTCCTCCAGCCAACCATTCCAAGCATTGGAGAAAGTGAAACAATGCCTCATTGAATTTACATGTAATCTACTTACAAGCATTCTGCACTCCAGCTTGGAAATGTCAGGATTATGATAAATTTATTATATTGGAAAGCATGTCGCAATTCTACGTATGAGTGTAATAATTTAATCTGAAGGCACTTTTTAAGGCCAACCCCATGGGGGACCATGGTGCATATATACAAAGGCATAGGATTTTGATCGCAATGGTTTGAGGTTCCTTTTGTCATTCTGCTCACGGAACTGGCCAGTTCCATTCTAAAAGATAAGATTTGATTCTCATAAATCTTTTCCCAGATTTTTTTTTAAATATTAGCTTGTCTTGGCTGATCCCAAGTGAGGAGGAGGAGGAGGAGGAGGAGGAGGAGGAGGAAGAGGAGGAGGAGGAGGAAGCAGAAGAAGAAGGAAAGAGGAGGAGGAGGAAGTAGGAGGAAGAAGAGGAAGAGGAAGAAGAGGAAGAAGAAGAAGAGGAAGAAGAAGAAGAAGAAGAAGAAGAAAAGAAGAAGAAGAAGAAGAAGAAGAAGAAGAAGAAGAAGAAGAAGAAGAAGAAGAAGAAGAAGAAGACAATGATGATCCATTTCTTTGTTGTTGCTGTCAGAAGTTTTCAGTCTGTCAGAAGCAAATCACTTGATATCAGATTAATCTAATTCCCCTCCCCAAAAAAGGAACAGATGAAAACTATCCTCCCTGCTCAGAAGAGAGGACTTCAAACGTGTTAAAATGTGCAAGCGGTAGAAAAAGACACAAGAATTTAAATCCCGATTCCACTGCGTACAGGACCTGTGCTTGACACACAACGCTTGGTGGAATTTTTTCCATAAAAGCTTTTATTAGTGTACAAGTAAATCTTCCTAATCAGAAACTTTAATGAAAAAATTCCAGCAACTGATGAGAATCAAAGCTGGATCAAGAATTCCTCCCTTTGAACAATTGACAAAGTCAGAATGAATACTTGGAGCTGATTCTTCATTGTCTGTTATTAAGCTCGTTTTGTGGCAGATAAATCTATGTCAGAGATCTCCACTAAGGAAAGGATGGCTTAGGCGTATTAGAATATAGTAATGCTGGCCTAAGAGACCACAACTGGCCATGCAGTGAGCTACATATGGAATGAGCAGAACCAGGAAGGACGACTAGAAGGGTCTGATATGCATTTCAGATATTGCAGCTGCCTGCCTCCATCGGATCTCACTATGAAGGGTTGCAAATGAGATGCTTCCAATTTTATTCAGGCTTATCCGAAGACACAGAACAATAGACTTACATCTTAGCTACTTGCAAAGAGTTTCATGCCCTCAAGGAACCACCAAAAGTTTATTCTAAGCACTGACAAGGAAGGAGAATTTGACAATCTAGGAATATAGCATTTGGGAGCAGAAGCAACGTTCTTGACAATACTGTATATTACGTGTCACCTGAAGAATTCTTTTAGAATCTTCCGCAACATAGTGGTCTGAACGTTTTCTGTATTCAGAGAACGTCGTCCATTGACCACACTGATTTACAATCACATAGGATTATCGTGGAAAAAGGTTCTTAGGGCAGGTTTTGGCTAGGCCTTTCAGACGTTACTGTTTTTTTCCTGGATAAATTAAAGGTATCACCTAAACCTCAGTCTCCAGTAAAGGTAAAGGTTTCCCCGCTCAGTTGTGTCTGACTCTAGGGGGCAGTTCTCATCTCTGTTTCCATGGTCAATGTGGCAGCATGACTATATGCCAAGGTGCACAGAACGCTGTTACCTTCCCACCAAAGCGGTACCTATTTATCTACTTGCATTTGCATGCTTTTGAGATGCTAGATTGTCAGAAGCTGGTGCAAGTAACGGGAGCTCGCCCCATCATGCAGCGCTCGGGACTCGAACCAAAGCTGTCGACTTTCCAGCCGACAAGCCCAGAATCTTAACCACTGAGCCATCACACCCCTCTGCATAGATGTAAACATTCTCTATTGTTTATGCCTTAGACTTTATGCCTCGGTCTCTACTTTCATACATTTGTGACAATATATTGTATATTGACTTAAGGAAATCTGCCTCTTAATGAGAAACTATTAATAACGGTCCACAAAATTCTAGGATTTTCCACTGGGAATCACTTGGCATGGCTTTTTTTGCCATTCTCCTCCAATTTCATGTTTTCTAGATGTATTCGATCACTGCATCTTCTTCAGTGTGTTAAGGTTTAAAATTTGTACTACTTCATTGGAGCTGCTTTGCTCCAGGAATGCATGTCAACATCAGTAGAATTTTTAAAGTTGTCCTTTGGCGGACTGGACGATATAATTTGTGGAGGGGAGGGAAAATGTGTATTTATTTATTTTCTCATACAGAGATAAAGCCGTTTATACTGACCCTCCCTGTTCCTTTTATTGAGCCATTTTAACAGAAGCGCTGATCTTGACTGAAGTTAGTCATTCAATCAGTCTTAATACTGGTTTATAAAGTCCAATTTCCAGTCTTCCTTCAGCGTTGGCAAGAGATAATGGTACAATAAAAAGGAAACATCTAGATTTGTCATTTTCTTTCTCTTTTCATCAGTGGTCCCAATAGAATGCAATAGGGCTAAAACCTAGTCTGTTTAGCTTGGGGCAAAACACACACCCTACATGAGCAGTGAAATAATCTAATTTTTTCAATGAAACTTGGTGCCAGTCAAACTCTTTGCAGAGTTTTACTTTGGGGACATCAAAAATGTACAAATACCACAAACCTTAGCTGAGAAGAGCAAATTTACCATGTACAACAGGATGAAAAAAAAAAGGAAATTAAGAATATAAGAGCCTACTTAAAATTGGGAGAGAGTAGAATGCCATTTTATAATTCTGGTGAGAAAAAGGTGTATTTATCATTGCTTGTTTTCTTTTTTTCCCTCTCAACAGAAACAATAATGTCGTCCATGTTTTCTAAAATAATGTTTAACAAATCTAAATTTGATTTTGCCTGAGTGCCTCTTTCAACAAGTTCAAACATTTTTAGTTGATTAACCATCTGTGTTTTTTTTTAAAGTTGTCAGTTGTTAATTGATCTCAACTAAATGAATTTCATACTACGAAAATGTCACTATTAATGCCATTTAAAAATACAGGAGGAAGTTATTTTCGAGTGATTACTTTTACAAAAGGTAGTGCTCATCTTACGGTGAACACCGTCCTTATTATTTAAGAAAAAAAAAATCACTGTGAAGATTTCCTGTAGAATAGGCTGTTGTGATAGGCATGGTGGAACTCACACCATCAAATGGGTCACACACTCCTTTGCAACTAGAAGAGAGAAGACCCCCCCTCCCTAAAATTATCCCGTAAAGCAGAAATTGGCCAGGGAATATATACATATACAGTACATATAAATATACATATATAGTTCAGCAGTTGGAATCCCTAGTGCCGCGTAACGGGGTGAGCTCCCATTACTTGTCCCAGCTTCTGCCAACCTAGCAGTTCGAAAGCACGTAAAAAATGCAAGGAGAAAAAATAGGGACCACCTTTGGTGGGAAGGGAACAGCGTTCCATGCGCCTTTGGCGTTGAGTCATGCTGGCCACATGACCACGGAGACGTCTTCGGACAGCGCTGGCTCTTTGGCTTAGAAATGGAGATGAGCACCGCCCCCTAGAGCCAGAAACAACTAGCACGCATGTGCAAAGGGAACCTTTATCTTTAAGCAGTGGTGGGATTCAAGTAATTTAACAACCGGTTCTCTGCCCTAATAATTTCTTCCAAAACCCAGTTCACCAAACTGCTCAGAAAGTTAACAACTGGTTCTCCCGAAGTGGTGCAAACTGGCTGAATCCCACCATTGCCTTTAAGTATAAATAAAGGAACATATTTGTAGCTAAGGGTTGAAATGAAATGCTCTCTGAACTTGGTTGTTTTCTTGCAGATGTTCCATTACCCAAACTAGGTAACATCATCAGTGCTGATGATGTGTTGGGTAATGACCTCAAAGGACCTCAGAGAGCACCAAAGACCCCTCAAAAACAGTATATTTTTTATCCCCTTGGTTCTCTTCTTAAACCATCTTTCACGAGCTTCTTCTCCGCACAAACTAAAACACAATCACCACACGTTCCACATCGCCTTCTCTCAACAAACATGTGCACACACTCACAAAAATGGGAGGTGAACTCTGATCCAGGTGACTGAAGCTTAAAAAGAATATTCGCTTGCCCAGGACTGGAGCCTTTCCTGAAACCATTTTATCATTTCACCTATTGGTGGCCAGGAAATTTCCCAATCCATTTGAAGCAAAAAAGTTTCCGTCGAGAATGGATGACTCGTCTAGAACTTCGCTACTGTGTTATGAACCATTTGCGATTCCCCCCCCCCCCTCAAAATCAGCCCCACTCTAGCCATCTAAACTTCAGGTTATAAAGTGCAGAGGGGTGTTGTTTTTTTTTTTTTTAAAGAAAAACTAAGAAGAAAAATAAACCCTGAGTGAGTGAGAGGGTGGGGTGGGGGTCTTTTCCTACAAAATTCATAGAGATGAAAGCACGGAGGCATAAAATCTCGTCTTCCCCCGAAAGAGTTAAGCCGAGAGAAATAAAATCAGATATGTGTAGCCTCCAGACGTCCATTAAAGTGCAGAATGCTGTTTTCTATCACAGATTATATGCCAGATGTTCAAACTATCTCTAATCATTGCAGATGTAATGGAGTAGAATGTTGCAGTTTGTGAGTTTACTGGCATTAATTCTGTATACTGCACAAGGGAAAAAAGATTTTAAATATATAATTATATCTCATTAATACTCAGGTTTTATTTCCTTTCAATGGAACAGGACTTATTAAAGCAACCATTTACCGCATGTTTTTCCTTAGCGTTTTGCCTCCTCCTTTTATTTATTTTTTTCCACCCAGCCTGGTGCATTGTACATGTGAAATGTGTACTGCCATTCCAACAGGCAAACAAAACAAAACGGTAGATGATGCTGCAATCGAAAAGGCTCCCATTTTTACAGCTTGAGAGTTGGGGTTTTTTTTTAACCGTATTATGAAGCAGCGGAAATGAAATAAAAGTGCCATTTTCCCTTCCCTCTGCATCCATACGGCCACGGCAGTTGTTACCGTCTGCTTAGCTGAAGAATTTTTTGCTTTACTGGTAAGGTGTAAAATAACTTGGCCCCTTATTTGTGTTGTGCAAAATAAGAACCCAACGATAGATAGGTACTTGTGTTCACCACTGGTGGGATTCAGCCGGTTCTCTCTGGATTGTGCGAACCAGAGAGAACCGGCTGAATCCCACCATTGGTGAATCCCACCATTGGTGTACACACTTACCTCTCTATCATTGGGTTCTTATTTTGCAGAGACTGCGGGAGGCTTGGATGTAATGTGTGACTACTGTGCATGCACAGAAGGCCGTGTGCATGCACAGAGGTGGCGCATGTGAGCGAAGCAAGAATGCGTGCACGCTCACATTTGCAAACCGGTAGGGAAAGTAAATGAATCCCACTTCTGGTGTACACACACAGGCAGACACAGATACACATAGACACATACAGACAGACACACACAGATAGACACGCCTACACAAACACACAGATGGGCATCCATTCCATATGGTCTTCAGACCAAACAACAGCGCATTGTAATAGCAATAGCACTTAGACTTATATACCGCTTCACAGTGCTTTACATCTAAGCATTTTACAGAGTCAGCATCTTTCCCCCAAACAATTTGGGTCCTCATTTTACCGACCTCGGAAGGATGGAAGGCTGAGTCAACCTTGAGCCAGTCATAATTGATGTCAGTGCATCAATTTATATTTTTACCAAGGAAGTCAAGCAATTTCCCTATCGCTCTCTTATTGTTTCCTGGCAGGGTTTTCAACTGCGACCTCCCTACCTTAGTGGTGTCTTTGCGAGGTGAGCAAGTTCATTGTGGTTACAGGTAGTCCTCGACTTACGACCATAATTACGCCCCCAAAGTTTCTGTTGCTAGGTGAAACATTTGTTAAGTGAATTTTGCCCCCCCACCACCACCTTTACAATTTTTCTTGCCATAATTGTTAAGTGAATCAATGGCAGTGGTTAAGTTAAGAACACGGGTGTTAAGTGGGTTTCCCGTTGATTTTGTTTGTCAGAAAGTTGCAAAAGGGAATCCCATGATTCCAGGACACTGCAACCGTCATCAATATGAATCAGTTGACAAGTGTCTGAATTTTGATCACATGACCATGGGGGGATGCTGCAAGGGTCGTAAGTGTGAAAAATGGATGTAAGTCACTTTTTCAGTGCCATTGCAACTTCGAAGAGTCACTAAATGAACTGGTGTAAGTCAAGGACTACTTATTATTTTCTCCCCTTTTTGCAAACATTTTTTTTTTCTGTCAAGCTAGGGGACCTGTTAAGTTTACAAACTGTGGTTACATACATACATGAATATTTTTGTTTCCCTTTCCTGTGTTATAACTACAAGAACTATCACACACTTATGACTTCTTGCTGGAACAGGTTTGGGAGAAGAAAATGTTTTTTTTCCCTCCGCCTCCCATCTCTCTCTCTCTTTTTTTTTTTTCTCTCTCTCTCCCTTCCTCCCTCTTCCTTTCTTTTCCTCTCTCTCTCTTTTCCTCTCTCTCTCTTTTCCTCTCTCTCTTTCTCTCTCTCTCTTTCTCTCTCTCTTTTCCTCTCTCCCTCTCTCTCTTTCTCTCTCTCTCTTTCTCTCTTTCTTTCCCTCCCTCCCTCTCTCTCTCTCTCATACACACACAAAATACAATATATTTCAGATTTCTTTGCTTCTTGCATTAAACCTGGTGAAGCAGTGCTGATGTTTCAGAAAGTTCAAACAATTGGACAGAATTTGTGACACCATTGCCAATCTGTTGTGTACAAGGCCACTTAATAGAGGCAATGGCTGTTATATTTTTGGAGTTCATATGTTGTAGCGTTTTAAGAAAGCAATATGTATGCTATTTTCTTCAAATAGAAGTGAGTTGTGGATGGGGCACACACCTTTGAAATGGGACAGCAGTGTACCTTTAGTTATAACGTAGAATCTACTCTTTACTTATCTAAATTGGGGGGAAAAAACCCCTGGATATTAACAATGAACAATAGATCAGTTTTACATCAGTGGGCATAAGGTGTCACTGTTTTCCTAGGAATATCACATTATTACTGTATTATTCTGAAGACCACATTTGTAGTTTTATTCCCAGTGAGTGTATTTATATACGTGGGACTCTGGAATTTAATAGATATCCAAAAAGTAGGAAAAGTCAGAGGGATTCACTATCTCAAATTTTCCATCGTTCGAATGTGATCTACATCATATGCTTAAGTGCACATTCTTACCATTGTTTCTAAAATGTCCCCACCACTTGAAATTTCACAACTGAGGCTGAAGAGAGCTTTTCGGTGGTCCGACATTATCGTAACATTCGTGAGAACCGTCTCCAAGACGCATCATGAAATTGTAGACAGAAACCAACGCGCGGATCTGAGGTGCTGATGTGAAACAGTGGTGGTACGTCAGTAGAAACAAAACAGACAAAGGCAGCTATTTGTAAATGGTTGTTTTGAACTGACCATTCAATGTTTAAACTGGAGGCAAAATGCTTACCGTCCTCCGATGTTATGCTAAAATTCTTTTTAAAAAGTTTGAAGAATCAAGGTTGATCATTGAGGAACTTTTGAACGTGATTTTGAATATAATTTGTTGGATTACGCCTCGTTTAAAAAGACAGATGCAAAATACAGTCTGCGTTTTACTAAAAGGTTTTTGGGTTTTTTTTGGAAATTTAGCTCCCACCCCAGTTAATCCAAAATGACTCAAAAGTCAGTTGAGGGTTTTGATTCGGTTTTTTTTAATTGCATCTCAACTGAATACTCACAAATGGCATTATAGTCCTTGAAGGAGACGATTCCTTTCAACCAGCAAAATCTTTTCATTTTGTTTTCCTTTCTACGGAAGTGGAAAGTCTTAAGAATTTTGCATTTGATTCCTTTTGATTTTTTTTTTTTTAAAAAAAATAATAATAGTGAAATAAATGAACAACAAAGTGAAGATTTCCTCCACGGAGGGATTATTCATAACTCTCTGTCTTTCTCTATCATTTTGTTACTTAATGATTTAATGAATATTCAAGCAATAGCTGTACAACCACACAATAGACTATCTTTATAGCACCTTTCAAGCTATGCATCAAAAGGTGCTTTCACTAATAAAACTAATCAACAGCTGAATTCACCACTGGAGCCTATAACCCAAACACTAAATTCATTAAGCAGTAAAAGTTAAATCAAAATGGTACAGTTGCTATCTAGATTTAAACACCACGCCAGAAGAAGCACTATATATTAAGGTGGAATCTCATTCTAACACTCTAATTGTGCAAGCTTGGGAAAGCTTTCTTTGCAGAACATAAGAATAGCTTGGAAGAAACAATGTCTTTTTTTCCCCCGTAAAACGTTTTTTTTTTTTAAAAAAAAATCAAACCGTCTATAATCAGAAGGAGTAAATCTTTGTTTTCAATTGGTAGCATTCTCATTCATTTTACTTTTAATTCTGTCCCTTTTCATTTCTGTTTCACATCCATCTATGCTTTTTGGAAACGTTAAATAAGCGCCATGGTTAAATGTACGTTTTACGATTAAATGAAAATATTGACAAAATTATTTGGGCACTGGTCAACTATTGAGAATTGCATTTCACAGATTAGTAGAATTTGATCATAGCAAAGTTCTGGTCTCTAAATTAGTTGAAGAGGTACTAGTTTTATCATTTTATCTAGGAAATTGCAAAGGTTAATTTTTTTTTGGATATTCCTGAATTGGACAGGGATTTCAGGATATACAGATCGAAGAGGTTTTGTAACAAAGACATTGCCTTGAGCGATAAGGCAAGAGAAAAATTTTGGCACCAACGCAGAATTTAGTATAATCCAGTATAATGATGTGTAACAGGAGATCCACAAATTTCTAGCCTCACAGTTTCAGGTAAGTGACTTGAATCACAACAGAGGCTGAAAATATCCTTGTTAGATTCAGATGCAAAAAAGAAGAAGAAGAAGAAGAAGAAGAAGAAGAAGAAGAAGAAGAAGAAGAAGAAGAAGAAGAAGAAGAAGAAGAAGAAGAAGAAGAAGAAGAAGAAGAAGAAGAAGAAGAAGAAGAAGAGGAAGAAGAAGAATATGAAAGCCGGATGTGCGGATCTCTAACTGCAAATTGCAACAAGGTATGTGCAATCTGCAAAAATGATCTATTTCAAGGTAGACATTCATAGCATATATGCAGTACGGTATACAAGTAAGATTTTTTTTTTGATTTCCGCTATCCGGAAGGCGCAATGTATAACAATAGTTTCTTTCATTTTATAGGGTAACCCACAAAACATATTTGCATAATTCTTTGATTAAAGGGACTGATGTATTACACCCAAAGAAATTCGTGTTTTCTATATTTCTTGGATGCTTTTCTTTTCTAGTGGTATTTTTGAGAAACAAGGAGAGAGAAAAAATGAGACAGCAGGAAGAAAAAAAAAAAACTTACTGGATCAGCATACAGGATGATAGACTGTTCCTCTGGCTGACATTTTCATTATCCAAAAATTTATGTTCCTATTTCTGTCTGTAATGATGACCATCCATAGGAGAAAAAAAAAAAGCATGGAAGCTGTTAATGGACAGGAATAAGTGGGGAGGGAAAATCTTTAATTAATCTAGAATTGAAGCATTTCTTTCACAGATTGACCTCCCAAATATTTTACCACATCTCTTGGCTCTGGAGAGCAAGGAAAGTCATTCTACACAGTTTCTAATGCTTAAAAGATTGTAAACTGATTTTAGATAATCTTCCAAATTATTTGCCTTATATATTAGGAAAAAAGTGAGTGAGAAGTGCATCCAAAGCTCTGAAATTCAGAGGCAATGTTTTGCTCAAAAGCCCTTAAGAGTGTTAGGCTGCCAACAATTAGCTTTATACCTGAACTACAGGTAAGTCTCCACTTACGACCACAATTGAACCCAAAATGTATTGCTAAGGGACAAATCTGTTAAGTGAGTTTAAAACTTTGAGTTGTAGTCTCACCTTTGCCATGAAAACCAGGTAAGTGTGGTGGCGCAGTGATTAGAATGTAGTACTGCAGGCTACTTCTGCTGACTACCGGCTGCTTGCAATTTGGCAGTTCGAATCTCACCAGACTCAAGGTTGACTCAGCCTTCCATCCTTCTGAGGTCAGTAAAATGAGGACCCAGATTATTGGGGACAATATGCTGATATATGTCTAAGTGCTATTGCTATTGCTAGGTAACCATGAGCCAGCCATTCTCCTTCAGCCCAATTTATCTCATAGGATTGTAGTTATGGGGAAGATTGGAGGAAGAAGGTGTGTTTAATACGTTCATTGCCTTGAGTTATTTGTAAAACTAAGAAAGGTGGGGTACCAATAAAAATAAAAGAAAATAAACGAGGATGGGAAATTCCAATATGGCCTTTTATATCTGTATTTACCCCAAGACTAGCATTAAAGATCTTTTCCTGAACACTGGTTTTGCTTGGGCTTGGTTGGGCTTGGCACCAACCAACACAGTGATGGGTTATTTTGATATCAAAATATTTGGGCCAGCCAAAGGTTAATGGATCACTTTCTATGCTGCTAAATTCTGAGTATCTGTAATGACTGCAAAGATTTCAACTTGAATGTCTGTGGTGATTGCAAAAATTTCCTTTTCTTTGCCTGGCTCATCTTTAATCATACAACCCATCTTTGGCAACAGGTCTTTTTTTTTTTTAATTGTGATGCTTAATGATTCTCTGAAAATACATGAGATCTTTTCTCCAGCTTTTGATTATGCATAGTTCCTGCGTCTGGATCATTGTGGAGGAGAATAAGTCACAGATACGCAGAGTGTCATTGTGAAAACTAGAATTTGAATGCCCTGGTTCGGGCAAACCGGTAGCGGCAGTGGGAGGCTCCACCCATCCACCCAGACATCATAACAATGCTCTGTGCATGCGTGGAAATGCCGCACACTTGTGACGCACAATAGCGAACCGGTAGCACTGGGATTTGAAACCCATTACTGGGTTGGTCACCAGGAGTCTTCTAAACTTTCGGACTTGTGCTGGAGCCCATCCTCTGGGAACTTCTCTCTAGTAGAGTGACCTTTATTGTTTTTGAAAAGGCCAGAGAAGGAACAATAATATAGAAATGAGAAGCTTTTGAAAAAATCATAATAAATGAGCAGATGTCTTAATGGCAACCCAGAAATTCCTGGAGCCCTTCCTTTCCCTTCCCTCGTCTGACTAGAGAAGCTACCAATGTGCCATCTTCCTTCTTAAGGATTTGATTCCAGCCCCATCTGCTTCTCCCGGTTCTCTCCTTCTTGTTCCAGGATGTATTTGAAGAAATGTTCACCAACAGCTCCTGCTACGCAGAGCACTGACGGACCAAACAGAGGAGCCAAAATTCACAATTCATAAGGCATTCTGGGGGCTTCTCTATTGTAGATGTTGCATTGAACCTGAATGTTTCCTTTTTCCTCTTAATAGATTCTTGTTCAGGGCAAGGGGACAATATGTAAAGAACTGGAAAACATTTTCCCCCCACTTCCTCAGGATATTTACAGAGCTGTTCGTTGATTCACTCGATTAGAACACTTAAAGGGTGCACTTAGGAAGGCGCAATGACTCAGTGATTAAAGACACTGAGCTGGTCAGCTGGAGACTTGACAGACCAGGTTTGAGACCTGAGCTCCACCCAATGGGATGAGCTCCCATTACCAGCTCCTGTCCACCCAGCAGTTTAAAAGCATGGAAATGCAAGTAGATTAATAGGCACCACTTCAGTGGGAAGGTAACAAAAAGCCTTTGGTGTGTAGCCATGCTAGCCACATGACCATGGAGATTTTCTTTGGACAATGCTGACTCCCTTGGCCAAGAAATGGTGATGAACATCGCCCCCTAGAGTCAGATGCGACTGGACAGGGAAACTTTGTTGTTGTTGTTAGTCACAAAGTCGTGTCCGACCCATCGTGACCCCATGGACAACATTCCTCCAGGCCTTACTGTCCTCTACCATCCCCCAGAGTCCATTTAAGTTTACACCGACTGCTTACTTTTGGCAAAGATGATGCATTCACATAAACACACAGTGCTTTTGAATTTTAAGGTTCATTTTAAATATCTCTGCACTATATTTTACTATATACAATTTTATTTTATTCTTTAATCTTTACCTTATTTTATCTTCTACATTTTAGTTTATTTTCTCTCCCCTAATTTTATGGCGTATATTGCTCCATATCTTACTCTGTTTCATTTTATTGTACGATATCTTATCCTGGCTGATGCTCATGCTTTGGTATGGTCAGCTGACTAATCAAGAAAGGATACTATTACTGTTTTTTTTTTTTTTTAATGGCAAAATTCAAAACAGATGAAACCATGAAACCTGGGGTGCGGCTTTATCTTCCAATGTAGTTTGTCACTTGCATTAAAAAAAAAGTATGACTGTAACTTTGTTGCTTGTATCCTTACGATTTATATTGATATTGTTTCCTGATTGCTTATTTGTACCCTATGACTATCATTAAGTGTCGTACCTTATGATTCTTGATGAACGTATCTTTTCTTTTATGTACACTGAGAGCATATGCATCAAGACAAATTCCTTGTGTGTCCAATCACACTTGGCCAATAAAAAATTCTATTCTATTCTATTCTTGAACCCTATGACTATCATTAAGTGTTGTACCTTATGATTCTTGATGAACGTATCTTTTCTTTTATGTACACTGAGAGCATATGCACCAAAGACAAATTCCTTGTGTGTCCAATCACACTTGGCCAATAAAAAATTCTATTCTATTCTATTCTTGAACCCTATGACTATCATTAAGTGTTGTACCTTATGATTCTTGATGAACGTATCTTTTCTTTTATGTACACTGAGAGCATATGCACCAAAGACAAATTCCTTGTGTGTCCAATCACACTTGGCCAATTAAAAAAATAAAAATTCAAGACCAAAGAGGAAGAGTTGCAGATTTCACCCTTAGCTCTTGGGAGTTCAGGCTTGTAGAAACCTCGCAGGAATGGAAGTGTTCAAAAACAACATGCTTGTCTGACTCCCTTCTCTGAAAGCCTATAGAATTTTTTTTCCCCTTCCCCACCCAACTTATCTGCTGTGTACATTCTAGGTAGTGTAAATGTATTCAGTTATGCAAAGCAAAAACATTCCCAACAGCCAGGAGGCCATATGATACATATCATCTTGTGATTGTGTTGTAGGACTTTCTTTTTTTAATTGGCAAACATTTCTCAGGCAACAGTTCAGATTTACTTAGAATCACATATGTGCTTAAGAAATCGCTTCCCCCTCCACTTTTGCTGCATTGCATTGGCTACCGAGATCTTACTCAACTTCCTGGTCAAAGCCATGAGGGGAAATTCAGTGGCGTTGGGTTCTTTTCAATTAGCACCTTACGGGTTGCAATTTTTTCAGCTGATCCAGCTTCAGCAAAGTATGTGTGGAGGGGTTTCATGCAGGCCAAGTATCGTTTGATATTGGGGTTGTTTTTAAAGGGATCTGCAAAGTTATCCAAAAGTTAGCTTGACAAATATCATGCCCTCAAGTACCGGATCTTGAAGATTTTGTTCAGTCCCTATTTGGAAGCAGTGGGACTAGTTCCACATCCAAATGTTGTTGTTTTAACCATTTAGCCGTGTCCGATTCTTGGCGACTTTATAGGCAAGTGCTCTCCATGGTATCCTGCCAAGCACAGCTTCTTTCAATTATTGGATGATCAGCTTTGTATCAGATTTGATGTTATCAAGCCAGCGTCCCACTAATCATCTTGTTCCACTAACCATTCCTGACATCATTGTCTTCTCCAATGGATTTGCATGCATGACATGGCCAAAGTAAATCAGGCATTGCAATGAACAAGGACAAACATTCAATTTTGCAGCTACTAAGATTGTTGGATGAGCAGATACAAAAACAGCCAGGGAAATGATTGAAAGTCTGGAAACGAGCCTGTCGTCAGTCAACAGGAGTGCTGATTTACCACCAGCTTATCAAGTATTTGAAGGGATGTGGTGGTTCAGTGGCTAAGATGCTGAGCTTGTCGGTTGAAAGGTTATCAGTTCAGCGGTTCAAATTCCTAGTGCCACATAACGGGGTGAGCTCCATTACTTGTCCCAGCTTCTGCAATCTAGCAGTTTGAAAAGATTAGTGCAAGTAGAAAAATAGGGACCACCTTTGGTGGGAAGGAAACAGCGTTCTGTGCATCTTTGGTGTTTAGTCATGCCGGCCACATGACCACGGAGACATCTTCGGACAGCGCTGGCTCTTCAGCTTTGAAATGGAGATGAGCACTGGCCCCTAGAGTCGGGAACGACCAGCACATATGTGCGAGGGGAACCTTTACCTATCAAGTATTTAGGAGGCGAGGGCTTGGTGAAACAAGGATACAACAGCCAATGGCTTAATAGCCAGCCGTCAATACTCCAATCAAGAACTAAAAGGCCACACACAAAAGGCACCATATAAATATCTCACAATGAATAGCCTAAAGCACACACTCTGCTAGAGAGAAATTCCCTGATAATGGGCTCCAGCATGAGTCTGTAAGCTCAGAAAACTAAACTTCTGGTCCTGGTGACCGACCCAGATTGGAGTTTATGATTTTAGCTTCTCGTGATGTGTCTGGTTTTACACTTCTCTGTTGGTTACTCTGGTTATCCATGGTGGACACAGTAATTTATGCCAGCACCACAGTTCAAAAGCATCCATTCTTCTTCAATCAGCCATCCCCATCCCAAATACGTGGGATCAAAATTGATTTGACAATTCTATCATTCGCCTGGAAGTTTTGAGTGTAGGGAATGCATATTTCAAGATGGCTGCAGTAAAAGGCAGCAGATAACTGCAGACATTTGGGACGGCCAATCTCCAATGTACCCTGTAGACATCATGTAGACAATAAATATTTTCAACTTTCCAAAGGCGATATTAGATAGCTTGCAATTCAGATGCCCTTTTTTTTTGATCCGGCGGTGGTTTGAGCTGACTCAAAAAATCCATTCAATGTAGATAATCAATTGTTGAAATCATTTGAATGTGGATTTCCCAATTAATTTGGGAAAAAAAAAGTGATTCAGAACTACGCAATGTGACCTGATGATTCAGCTTGACTTTCCAATTAGAATCTAGTCACCGTTGAATCAAATCATCAAGCTGAGTTTTTCAGAACCTTAATGTTTTTTGTTCCATTGCTGCTGCTGCTACTGTTGTCATTGCTACATGTATGTCGGTGGGTGGCGTCAATTTCTTACTGGATTTGCTTTTGAAAGAAGAGCTGCATCTTCCTCTTGTACCTCTAGTTTGCAAATATTATCCTTAGATTAGCAATCAATTCTTGGACAAAAATTAAGATGCACACAAGCAGATTTACAAGCCGCCATGCAACAGTGAAACAACCTTCTCTTCTTTGTGTTCTTATTTCGAAGTAAGCTTTTGAATACATTGAAAGTTACTTATGGAAAAAAAAATAGGACATTGCTATGAGATATGGATTAATTCATTCAAATGCATTCAAACACAGTATCTGATATTCCCCTTTGGACAATCAGAAGCTTTGTAACGCATTAAAAAGGAACTGGTCAGATCTCCAAGGTTAAAAACATACACACACAGAGAGAGACAAATCTGCTGCAGTAAACAATGATTTTTTTAACCAATTATTCGAGGGAAAAAGAGAAGGGCTGGATTTCACATTCCTTTAATTAGAATATTTGTGCATATTTTCTTCGAGATCTTTTTTTTTCTTCTTTGCCTTTTTTGTTGTTCTTGTTCTTGTGATGTCAGTCCAAGTAATGAATTCCTATTCGTTCGTCAAAAACTCCAAGTAGATTTTATTTATTTATTTATTTATTTGTCTGAAAACAAATACCTCAGCAAAATGTTTGACATCCCAAAGTGGCATAGCTTTTCCTTTGAAGTTTCTTTCCACACAGCGTGATTTTCCGGAGACAGTGCCATTTCGGGATGACACTGTGATACTTTCTAAATTGACACTTCATGTAACTGATAATGAGATGATAATACTACTACTTTAGCATTTCTCTATTGAGTTGTTTTTTTTTTTTAAAAAAGGCACGTATATTATTACATTCACCCAAACTTTCTCAGGCAGACAGATATATTTATTTAGATGAGTCTAAACCCAACCCTGTTCAAACCTCTTTGGTTCACCTTTATATTTACCTCAACTATGTACCAGTGGTTTTATTTTTTATTTTTTAAATGTGTGACTTTTATTTTAAAAATTTGTACAGCTTTACAAATTTACACAAGGCTTTTGTGAACTTTTGTAGGAACTCCTGCTAGGTGCTATGAGGCTTGCTGCCATCAAAAGTGTGTTGTATTCCTGTTGGCTGGATGATGGCATTCTAGAGAAATAAAGTACTTACTTACTTATTCATTTATTTAGAAATTTATTTGCTACCCATCTCATATCCAATGACTCTGAGTGGCTTACAACATAAAAATATTAAAGTTGTCAATTATAGACTACTACAGCAAATTAAAATCATTAATACAAGATGGCAAAGGAGGGAGCTAGATAGAATAGCAATAGCACGTAGATTTATATACCGCTTTACCATGCTTTGCAGCCTTCTCTAAGCAATTTACAATCAGTCTATTGGCCCCCAACAATCTGGGTCCTCATTTTACCCTCCCTCGGAAGGATAGAAGGCTGAATCAACCTTGAGCTGGTCAGGATCGAACTCCTGACATTGGGCAGAGTTTGCCTGCAATACTGCATTCTAACCACTGTGCCACCACGTTAAAATTATATTCACTTCTATCAACAATTTATCAAGGAAAGTAGAGAAAGAACATGTCTTTGTTCTAATCCACAGAAGAAGCAAAACTTCGATACTCAATGCATATAAAGAAATCCTAAAAATGCAGAACTCCTCCATGGATTAGCAATATCAATAGCACTTAGACTTATATACCACTTCATAGTGCTTTACAGCCCTCTCTCAGTGATTTACAGAGTCAGCATATTGCCCCCAACAATCTGGGTCCTCATTTTACCGACCTCGGAAGGATGGAAGGCTAACCTTGAGCCGGTGAGATTTGAATTGCCAAACTGCAGCTAGCAGTCAGCTGAAGTAGCCTGCAGTACTACACTCTAACCACTGCACCACAAATAGGATCAGTATTATTATTCCGCCATTACACTTGGCTCAATCCATGTATCAACTCAAACGAAATTGAAGTAGAACAATAACTAGCATTTTGAGAATGGCAGAAAAGAAATAAAAATGAGGCGGGGTGCCCAGAAAGGAGGTTGATGGAAGTTAATGATAAAAGATGCATTGTAATTTCATGAGGCCAACTCTGTCCCTTTTGTATTTACATTATGATTCCTGGCATGAGTATTAAGGGATGGAGTTTGAGTTGTATTGTGACACCAGTTGCATTGTTGCACTGCATTGCAAACACTGTGGTTTGCCCCAGAGGCCTCTGAAAAAGGTTCACATTTGCTCAGATCTGTAGTTTGCTTGAGTCATTTTAAGCCATGCAAAATTTCTCCATCTAACCTACCTTAAAAACTTTGTTTTATAGATGGTGTGGGACTTGTAAGAAGATAGGCATAAAAGGAAACTTCCAAATTAAGAATTTGCATCTAAGACAGATTCTGGAATTTTTAAAAAAACACAAAGATAGTAAAACATTTAGGGTTATAAACCGTCTACCCAGAGCAATATTCATTAACCATATTTACAAATAATTAAATCTTCAGAGCACATTAGCATGACTTAATTTTACTTCGATTGGTCATGGAACATCTTGTTTAATTAAATATTTCCCTTTTCTAATACTTTTTCAAACTTATTTGTTAATCAGCTTTCTGAAGAAAGTTGAGTTTAAAAATAATTAATGGACATATGTGTGATTAATATTTCAGGGGCATCCAGATCAAACATAAAACCTGGTGAGATTTTTTTCGGTTGACTACTGTAAATCCAAATGAAGCTAAAAATACATTACTCGTACATACATAATGATAATCTACCATGAAGTGATAAAACCACAAGATTCATGCTCATAGCAGTTTTCCACAAGCTGATGCTCTCCAGATGTTTGGGATTACAAATCCCATCATTTAGATTAGATTTAGATTTAGATTTTATTATATTTTTATACCGCCCTTCTCCTGAAGGACTCAGGACGGTGAACAGCCATAATAAAACAATATACAAGACAAATTTAAAAACCATATTAAAAAGAGCCTTGATAGTACAGTGGTTTAGTGCACCCTGTTATTAACACAGCTGCCTGCAATTTCTGCTGGTTCGAATCTCTCCAAGGCTCAAGGTTGACTCAGCCTTCCATCCTTTCTAAGGTAGGTGAAATGAGGACCCAGTTTATGGGGGCAATAAGCTGACTTTGTATAAAATATACAAAAGAATGAAGGCTATTGCTTAACGCATTGTAAGCCACCCTGAGTCTCCGGAGAAGGGCGGCATATAAATCAAATTTAAAATAATAATAATAATAATAATTCAATTTTGGCCGAATTTAAAATTCCCATTCTAAAACCCTTATAAAACCATATTAAAAACTCGATTAAAATTATTGTCCCATCAGACCAGCTTGCTGGAATAACAGGGTCTTCAGCACACGGTGGAAGGCACGGAGGTCGGGGATCCTTCGTATATCCGGGGGCAATTCGTTCCATAGGGCAGGAGCCCGCACAGAGAAGGTTCTCCCCCTGGGAGTCGCCAGTTGACATTGTTTGGCTGATGGCACCCTGAGGAGGCCCTCTCTGTGGGAGCGTATCGGTCGGTGGGAGGCAGTCAGTGGCAGCAGGAGGTCCTGTAAATATCCAGGCCCTAAGCCATGGAGCGGACAGTACAACCAAACAGCTATGTTAGAGAGATATTATTGGACTTGCAGCCCATTATCTACAAGTTTGAGGGTGACTGTTAGTATTTATTAAGGACTTGCAAGCTTTTAAAAGGAAATTTTCATAAGTTGTGCCTGATTTTTATGACCTCTTTTTTTTTTTTTTGCCATGGCTGTTGATTATGCAAATCATTCCAGTTGTTAAATGAATCAAAAGGTGTTGACCCAATGGGTCATTGAAAGCTGACTGGGAAAGTCACAAAAATGTCAATCACATTGGATGCTTCAACTGTCATAAATACATGCGGGTTGCCCAGCGCCCAAATTTTGATCACATGACTGAGGGGATGTTGCAACAATTGTTGCAAGTTCTAGAACGGTTCATAAATCACTTTTTTCAATGGCTTTGTAATTTGAAAAAAAATAGCTAAACAAATGATTGTAAGTTGAGGAATATTTGTAGCTTTACATCCTACCCCATATGGTCATCAGAGAGGTGGAGCTGCAGGACCGAAAATTCATGAACACCATATAACCCTCTTTTTGTTCTGCCCCAGCTACGGACCCCAAAGAATGCAGCACACACAAACTCTATACAAAGCTTATTTTACTCAAATAACTTAGTTTTTATCATTCAAAGGCTGTTAATAAACTGTCTTAACAGCCTACCAGAATTCTAAGATAAGGTAATCACAGTCTTACTAGAGTTGGCAGAAAGCCCAGAAACAATTTTGCAGAGAATCCAGACGCGAAGGAGAGTGAACTAAAGTTGTTCCCTACAGCTTGCTGCAAGCGGCATTCCTCCTTAAATAGGCTAAGGGAGTGGCCAATTAGCCCCAAGCCTTACTCTCGAGGAGACCTCCTCCTGAGGAGCCACTCCTGCCTTTTGGCAGCTCTGCGTGCCCGTGCATCGAGAAGAGGCTCCTCCTCTTCATCCTCTTCACTTAAAGGAGCTTCTGGAGGCCCTGGCTGAATCCCTGCCTCTGGCTCCACATCTTCTCCAGCCTCCTCACTGTCCGATTCGAGCGCCAGCTGCACAGGCTACTGGTGCAGCACCACACCAGCTTCCTCGTTGTCGGAATCAGCTACAATCTGCACAGGCCGCTGATGGGCCACAACACTTTTTGGGACTGAAGACTGAGGTTAGAGTCAAAGAACTACAGCAGACGAGTTTGACAGAAAACATTTCAAGTTTAACCCTTAGCACATCAATGTAGGGTCCAAAAGTCCTTTGCCTAAATCTTTGGCTTGTTAGTGTCAACAATTGTGAGCAAGATAGCAATAGTACCTAGGCTTATAAACCACTTCATAGGGCTTCACAGCCCTCTCTAAGCTGTTTAAAAATGTCAGCCTATTGCCTCCAATAAGCTGGGTCCTCATTTTACCGACCACGGAAGGTTTGAAGACTGAGTCAACCTGGAGCCGGTCAGGATCGAACTCCTGATTGTAAGCAGAGTTAGCCTGCAATACTGCATTCGAACCCGCACACTGCCACAGCTGGATGGATCAACATTAAGAGAACTTCCTACATTTGTATCCTGATATTTGCCTGGATAGAAGTCATTCTCTTGAGCTCTGTAGCTAACGGTCCTATAATGGTACCTAAATAGCAAGATGCAAAAAAGATTCATAGCGCTGATTAAAATTGCATTGCCTTGGAAGATGGGAGAGCCATTTTCATTCCGGCAGTGCCATGTTGGTGAAGTCATTACATAAGACACAGTGGGTGTTAGTCTCGTGTCTTGCTTGTAAAACAAGAGATCACCTTGGGCAGCCGGTCTTTGTTTTCAGTCATTACGAAAAACTCCGGGGTGATCAGCAGCTACCCTGACAATCTCATTCCTCCATCATCTGCTGGCTGTCAATCAGGCAGCCAACCTGAGGCCACTGATAGACCTGCCACATTGATTGAGCTGTGGCTGTCAGGCTTTGTGGTTTTTTGTTTTTTTTAATGCCCAATTGTTCCTCTTGCATCTTACTGGAATAGGCTCTTACTTCTGATTTACATAATGGCGCCAGCATTATTAAGGAGAGGGAATAGGAGATGTGTAACCGTTGCCTGCTGCTTCTTGACAGCCTGGGATCTTGTCCTCACCTTTGTTCTTTTGTTTTCAAATGAATGGAGAATTAATCTTGACCGTTTCCATTGCAAAGGAAGAGAAAATGACTCCTAGCTCAGTCTTGCTGAACTAGCAAATAAGTATTTTGACTGGTGGGTGATACCAGGAGCTATTAACTTCACAACGCATCTGATTATGCTGGAATAGCATATTCCGTTGGAAACAATGACCACCAGACAATGTAGCTTGCTCCATGCTTTATTTAATGCAGAATTTTGCAAACTTTTTAAAAAAAAAACATAAAAACAGAAGGATCCTTTGAAAGGACCCCTATTTTATTATTCCTTCTCTAGGACCTGTTCTTATACAGGTCAAAATCCAATATGTCCCAAAGGTGCTTTTTCAAGAGGCAACTGGACTTTTTTCTTTGAAGACATTTCACTTCTCATCCAAGAAGCTTCTTCAGCTCTGACAGGATGGTGGGGAATGGAAGGATTTATATTCCTTGCAGACAGCTGGTCACTTGCATCCTTTTTAGAGGGTTGTTGAAGCACTTGGAGGTTTATCTGTGTCCTCAGGGTCACCTGAGTGGTGCAAATGGTTCCTGTAGTCTGCAATTTTTTCCTCTGGAAAAAAATCTCCCACACCATTCAAGAAAGTCCAGAGTTGCCTCCTGAAAAAAGCACCTTTGGGACAACCATGACCTGGATGACTGAGAATCTCTACAGACATTCAATATGTCATTTTTTTTAATGATTACACCATATATAATTTATGATGCACTGGAAAAGCCATACCTGGAATATTGCATCCAGTTTTGGTCACAACGATGCAAAAATAATGTCTAGACTTTAGAAAGAGTTCAAAGAAAAACAATAAAGATGATTGGGGAACTAGAGGCTAAAGCATATAATGAATAGTGGCGAGAACCCAGTCTAAAAAAGGAGCAAGAGTTGAGTTTCATAGTAGCAGTCTTCCTATATTTGTGAGGCTGTCACAATAAAGAAAAGGGGATGTGTGAGTTGGCCTTATTCTCCACAGAGAGCTGGAGAAGAAGTATCGGATGGAAATTTATCAAAGAGATATCCAACACAGAATTAAGGAGAAATTTCCTATCGTTGAGAACTATTAAGTAATGGAACAACTGGCCTTCAGAAGCAGGGGTGGGATTCTACCGGTTTGGACCAGTTCGCGCGAACTGGTAGCTCCAACAATCAGCTGGAAGTGAATCGGTTCACCCCGATGATCAGATGGGCCCATCAGAGCAACTCGCTGCTCTGGAGCTGCATGTGGCTTTTTCATCCCTCTGCTGTAGCTCCCTGTTGCTCAAAATATGTGTCACAACCGCCAATGTGTGACACCCGCTGGCACGCGATTTATTGAGCTTTTGGACCCATCTTTTTTTTTCTTTTGAGTTCAAAATGTTTTTATTTATTTTATTTATTTATTTGTCAACAAGTACAAGGAAACAACTAACAGTATAGACATAGACATGGACACACGAAATTTTTTTTTGGCACAAATAAAAGGAAATAAATAAGCAAAACATAGCCATAAACACATAAAATGAGTACATATAAATGGGAACAGTAGGACAGGGATGGTAGGCACGCTGGTGCGCTTATGCACGCCCCCTTAGGGACCTCTTAAGAAATGTAAAGGTCCACGGTAGACAGTTTAAGGTAAAAGGTATGGGGGTTAGAGAGACTAACAACAGGATCAGGTAGAGAGTTCCAGACATTTACTACTCTATTGCAGAAGTCATATTTCCTATAATCAAGATTAGAGCGAATTACATTGAGTTTGAATCTATTGATAGCCCTTGTGTTATTATGGTTGAAGTTAAAGTTCTCATTTACAGGTAGGACGTTTTGGTAAATAATTTTATGAACTAAGCTTAGGTTGGAACGTAGACGGCGTAGTTTTGTTGCATGCAGAAATAAAACTCTGTAGTAGTTCATTGATTGCATACATGCAACACACTATAGTTTTTTTTATACATAGCATAAAGGTAAAAAAAAAAACCTATATATGCCGTGTTATCTTCATTTTAGATGTCAAAAGGGTTTTGTGGCTCCCGGTGTTTTCTTTTCTGTGGGAAACGGGTCCAAATGGCTCTTTGAGTGTTTAAGGTTGCCGACCCCTGGACTATGCTAAGGCGTGGTCCTCAAAATGTATTATCCAGAAGTTATATAATCCTTCTTTAGAATTCCCTGTGAGACCTCTAGATGACTGAAGATTGCTTCAGTCTCCATATAATAGGTTCGACTCCTTGCTTATGTACATTTAATGCCATCCATTGAGAAGCAGATCATTCTCTTTTTAGCTAAATTCAGACTCATAGTCCCTTAGGAAAGAGGCAAGTGCATTAAGAATAGTGCATCCATCAAGCACGCCATCTAGTCCCCTCCAGACTCTTATTCTGGAGCACCAAGATTTATGAGATTCCTGCTACTTAGTACCTTACTACATATAAATGGAATTAAAGACAACAAGAAGGCTATCAGCAACGCTGGCTTTGATATTTTATGCAGAGGTTAAAAAACAATGGCTAACTCTAGGCTACTTACCATTACAAACTGGCCTTAAGTAATTATAACATAATGAAAATAGACCAGGGGTGGGTTTCACTTACCTTTGCTACCGGTTCGTTCTCATGTGCGCCGCTTCTGCGCATGCGCAGATCATATTTGATGACATCCGGGTGGGAGGGCGGAATCTCCCACCACTGCTGCTACCGGTTCGTGCGAACTGGGTGAACCGGTAGCAACCCACTGAAATAAACCTTCCTAAGCAAACTGTATGATGGCATTCTCCTAGCTAAGGTTAGGGGACTGTTACAATGCTACATGTTACCCCAACTCCATCCTTTCCTGGAAAAATTAGTCTCTTTTCTTTTTATTAATAAAGTTATAATAAAAAGGTAATTAGCGTGAACTACTTTGCTCTGCATTAGGTAGGATTGTCCTCTGAAATGGGATTTAAAACCACAAGCAAAAGTTGGCTTGCAAATACCAGTTGTGGGGAAATCTGATCATGGTTACATTAAATGAATCCAAAGTGGAATCAGAAAAGGATATTGGTCATTGGAAATGTCATCATAATCCTAGCTATGTATCAGGTGTATTATGAACATAATCTTGCAAGATGAATATAGAAGAAGGTGAACTAATATGATAGCAAGTTGATCAGGCTGGATTTAACAAAGACAAGTTGCATGCATGTATAGAAAGGCAGAATAATATAATGTATTTTAAATTTTTAAAATGTTTTTTTTTAAAGAGGAAGGAAGGAAGGAAGGAAGGAAGGAAGGAAGGAAGGAAGGAAGGAAGGAAGGAAGGAAGGAAAATAATTACATGAATTGACCTGCATTTAAACTTGCATAGTAATGTTATAGTTTATTTAGGCATTTATCCATAAATACAGGGCAATACAGTGGTATCTCATGATAGACTTAAAATAGCTGCAGAAAGAAAGAAAAAGGAAGGAAGGAAGGAAGGAAGGAAGGAAGGAAGGAAGGAAGGAAGGAAGGAAGGCAAGCCCATCTGTTTGGAAATCTACTTTACTGCATTGTGAAAAACAAAATGCAGCAAAGATGACAGTAAGAATGCTTAATCAATGGAACAGCTTTCCTCTGGGAATTGTGGGTGCTCCATCATTGGAGGTTTACTAAAAAAAAAAAAAAAAAAGTGTGGACAACCCTTTGTCTTGGATGTATAAGGACTTGTGCCTTGAGTAAGGGGTTGGACTAGAAGACTTTCAAGAAGTCCTTTCCACCTCTATGATTCTAAAGGAAGGGAGGAAGGAAGGAAGGAAGGAAGGAAGGAAGGAAGGAAAGAAAGAAAGAAAGAAAGAAAGAAAGAAAGAAAGAAAGAAAGAAAGAAAGAAAGAATAAAGCATTTGGGTATATACCTGGATAGGAACTCAAATTGTTCCTATCTACAAATCATTCTTCATATCACCTGCTGAAACTATTGGCTCTTTTCCTCTTCCGTTCACTACTGGAATTTCTGATTCAAGAAAACCAGGTTTAGGAGAAAAGCCAGGGGGAAAAAAAAAAAGAGAGAGCAATTCTTCCATCCAAGGTTGCTGTCCCTTACTCTTAAAGATAGCAGCCTTAAAACCTTAATATCATAAATATCATAAAACCAAGTTGAAAATGCTCTACTGCTCAGCAATCTGTTTCCTACAGAGAAGGAAGAAGAAGAAGAAGAGAAAATAAAGGGCTCTGGATTGCTAAACTAAATGCTGCATTTTGAAAATCTTACATGGCTTGTTCAGTAAGGGGGAGAGAGAGAAAGAGAGACACAGAGAGAGAGAGAGACAGAGAGAAAAAGCACAAAAACACACCTTGCTTTTAACATTATTAGCAGGCATAGAAGCAACTGAATAACGCTTTCATTACAGCACATCTGAATTCTTCCTGAATAATTCAAAAGTGCCAAACATAAGACTTGTTGCTTGGATGTGCTAATGAAAATATCAAGGGAATTAATTAACAGTCAATTATATCAATTTTAGATTTGGACATTGATTCTGATGCTAAAAGCAAATTCTATACCAGTGTATTCTCTCTCTCTCTGTCTCTCCCTCCCTCCCTCTCTCTCTCTTCCATTTACTTACTACCACTTGGTTTAATCATTTCAGTTGAAAGTGTGAAGAAAATAGAACTTAAGACTGTTCCTTGTTTCCTCTCTCCAACCCGATGTGCTTCAAGATAAATAAGCATAAAGGCAGACTGGAGAATGCATATTTTTAAAAAGCTATGGATATGCAGATTTTGCTAGATTTTGATCTTTGCAGTAATCTGTTTCAGGAAAAGAGAAATGCAAAGCTTCAGCTGACAAATTATTAGAAAAGGAAAGAGCAAAAATATAAAATAAAAATAAGCTGCATATCATATGGACTTCTACTATTTAGCTTTTAAATTTTCCTCCTAAACAGGCAGATTCAGTTTTTTTTTTTTTAAAAGGAAAGGAAAGGAAAGTGAAAAGCTAATCGGCTAAAGCAATTATTTCCTAAACAGGACTTTGGATTTTTGCTATAGTTGCCTGTGAAATGAGAGTTTCTTTTCTTCTCTTCCTTACTTTAGATTCAAATATATAGGAAATATGAATATTTTCAGATCTTTTGATATTAGGGGAAGGCGGTTCATTGAAATCAGTTTTTGCATGATTTGGCACGAGTTGTCTAGACTGGTTTATGAAAAATGACAGCTAGTAGGAAAGTAATTAAAAATGTATTTTGCTGAAAGCAAAAGTATTTTTGGAATCAATAACAACCATCTTTAATTTGCCAACCAGTTCTACAATTATTTTATATTAACGGAAGGATTTAATGGCGTGCAATCATATCCGTATCTGCATGTGTAGGCAGGGACTTCATATTTGGAGGTCTTTTTCTTTCTTTTTTTTTAAAAAAAAACTGAATGGGGGAAGAAAGGACAAATGCCTTTGATTATTTTGTTAATGTATGTAGCTCATAATTGATGGTTGGCTGAAAGCATCTAAAACCTTGGCAAAGGCTACGAAAAGCAGCTATTTAAAGGACAAAGGTGAGGTTCTTATCAAAACAATAAATCCAAATGAAATTCTCAAGGAACTGCTCAGCATGCGACAGAACCTCCATGACCTTGGTTGATCTCAAGGAATCTGAGCAGGCTGGTGCCAACTAGCCCAAGGAAATCCTTAAGGAAGTTGCATCAAGTGTCATGGAAGAAAGCAGTTGCAAGTCACTTCTGTATAAATGCACTCCTTATGCAGTCACTAGAAACCATGGACAATTCCAACAAACCTTTATTCTCTCAAGCAAGAGGTAGGGAAATCTACAAAGTTCAATAGTTGAGTGAGAATCAGAATAGAGCTGGAAGGGACTTTGGAGGTCTTCTAGTCCAATCCCCTTCTCAGGCAGGAGATCCTATACCATTTCAGACAAGTGGCTGTCCTCCAGTCTCTTCTTAAAAACCTCCAGTTATGAAGCACCCACAACATTTGAAGGCAAGCTGTTCCATTGATTAATTGTTCTCACCGTTAGGAACTTTCTCCTTAGTTCTAGGTTGCTTCTTTCCTTGATTAGTTTCCATCCATTGTTTCTTTGGTTGCCTTCTGGTGCTTTGGAAAATAAGTTTCCTAATATAAATCGGTTTATAATGAAGAGGTGGCTTGTAAACTAATCAGAATCAGAAAGGTGATTGGAGAGACATGGATGCCAGACAAATTTCATTTTCATTTTAAGAAGTAGGCACTCAGCTTCCCACCTGAATGAACTCCTGGATTAGATGCACATTTGATCGTTGTTTTACTCTCAAATTCATTTCACTTCTTTGCCAAGGAATGCTGTGGATTGTGGCACGATTTTAGCTCCTTATGAAATTTCTCCACCTTATGAAATCCTCACCCATTGATTTAGCTCTCTATTCATCCTTCCCAATTCTGTCATCATACCAAGGCCAGATAAAAATCTAGTGATTGTTTTCACTCAACATGCTACAGTCTGTATAGTATTTTTTTAAAAAAAAAACAAACAAACAGATTGGGTTACTTGAGTGCGAGGTTGATGATGTATTTTGAAACCCATAAAATGGGTTAATTTCCAACCCATGTTAGGCGTTTATAGTGTAATCATAACCATCGAATTTGCAAGTAGCAATCATGTTCCTTACTCATCACCGGAAAAGATGATGAACTTCTGCTGAATTTCCAAAGACCTTCACTGGGATAGCAATCGGATACTCAGGATGACAGTATGATAAATATAAGTCTCCAGGAAAACACTAAAGGTGCAGTGAGTGACAGACACAGATCAATGCCTGTTCAGTGAACATAGTTTCAACCTTGTTTCGTTGTTATTAATCCTTTAATTTAATCTCCGCTTTCAAAATAAATGACAGTGCATTAGTGATGTCTTTCGGAATTTATTTCTTATTCCTTAAGACACCGGATCAGAAATCTTCCCGGAGAACAACAGATTTTCATTTTATATTTTTACACTTAGCTAATAAACCCATTCATCTAGTACCGTGATGGCGAACCTATGGCACACGTGCCACAGTTGGCACGTGGAGCCATATCTGTGGGCACACGAGCGTTGTCCTAGCTCAGCTCCAGTGTGCATGTGCGTGATGGCCAGCTGATTTTCAGGCTTTCCGGTTCCACCGGAAATCGGGAAACGAGTTGTTTCCAGCCTCCAGGGTGGTGGGGAAGGCTGTTTTTGCCCTCCCCAGGTTCCTAGAATGCCTCTGGAGCTTGTGGAGGGTGAAAAATGGGCCTACCAGGTCCACCATGCCAAAAGTGGGGGGAGCGCGGGGGGTACCACGCACATGCGCGGGGGCAGGGCTCATTGAATTATGGGTGTGGGCACACATGTGTGTGACACTCCCCCCCCCCCCCGTGTTCTCCCCACTTTTGGCACGCAACGGCAAACAGGTTAGCCATCACTGATCTAGTAGAAGGAATGCCTGAAAAGTCTGGATTTTCAACCATTCCCTACATGGTTTCTTCTTGGTGACAATAGATATCCATCCTTCAAGGCCGAGAGGTTGAACCCTGGTTGGCAGCGACTGTGGCTGCATCCCAGATTTATGACATGCAAGCAATCGGGACATTCTCAGCTGTCTTAAAAAATTTTGTCAAAAGAATCATCGTGGCAGATCACGCCTACCTTGCCTACCGATCCAACCTGTGCTACGTCTCATTTTCTGAGGACTCTTACAAATTAGAAAACGTGTACAGATCGCCCTCGATTGACAACAGTTCATTTAGTGACCATTTGAAGTTACAATGGCACGAATGTATGACCGTTTTTCACAGTTACGGCCACAGTTGCAGCGTTCCCCAGGATCACGCGATCAAAATTCAGAGAAGCTTGGCAACTGGTTCATATTTATGACCGTTGCTGTGTCCCGAGGTCACGTGGTCATCTTTTGCGACCTTCTGAAAGCCGATGGGGGAACCTGATTCACTTAACAATTGGGTTACTAATTGATCAAATGCAAGGATTCACTTATCAACTGTGGCAAGAAAGTCCCAAAGGCACTTTTTCAAAAGACATTTGAACTTTGTTTTGTTTTTCTTTGAAGGCATTTTGCTTCTTATCCAAGAAGCTTCTTCAGCTCCGAGAGAAGAGCTGAAGAAGCTTCTTGGATGCGAAGCAAAACGTCTTCAAAGAAAAAAAACACCCCAGAAAGTCCAGTTGCCTCTTGAAAAGGCACTTTTGGGACAACCATGACCTGAATATCTGAGAATCTCCATAGACACGTGGTAAGAAAGGTCGTAAAATGAGGCAAAACTCACTTAACGAATGTCTCACTTAACAACAGAAATGTTAGGCTCAATTGTGTTCGTAAGTCGAGGACTACCTGCACTTGCCTCTAGTACGTCTTGCTTGGCGAAGACTCTCCTTACAAATTAGAAAAGTTGTACTGCAGAGCACACAGTTGGCAAGAAAAGAAATTCTCACATTTCAATTTCCCTGCCTATCCAGATGTGCTTGGGAGAGACACCGTTTATGAGACAGCTTCGATTTCTATCAGTATTTCTCTTTGTCTAGTGGATCTTGAATTCACTCTGTTCTGTCTCTCTGGCAGATTATATTGTAACAAAAATAGTCCTCAAGGAAAGGTGTAACGTCTGAGGCATCGTTCTGGTATCTATGTGTGCATTTTTTGGGTGCTCTGTTTTGGCCCAAAAGATTGCATTTCACCCCCCACTCCACCTCCCTGCCCCAAACATTTCCCCTCACGGAACGGTTTTGGATTGTTCTGCATTTTTGCAAAATGCATTACATCGTGAACAATGGACGGTGCGTTAAGATGTTGGAAACTAGGAAGCTCCACTGGGGGGGAAAAATATTTCTTAAAATCATGCAAATAGGACTCTGGGTGCAAATAGGTTCCTTGAGGGAGGGTCTCACCCCCGCTGGGATAGGCCCATCCCATTCACGCTTTCAGGGGAAGCATGTGGTGGGTCCTGTCACCCCGCTGGGTGGCTTCAAAAATTTTAGCAAGGGGTTCTCTGCCCAGTTGCAGGTGGGCGTGGCCATGGTGGCTGTGGCCTAGTCAGCTTCCTGCATCCCGTGGGTGGGGTCGTTTTTGCCCTCCCTAGGCTCCGGAGGCTTTCCTTGAGCCTCCAGGAGGGTGAAACTCTGGAGGCCCTTCCCGAACTTCCAGTAGGGCCATTTTTTGCCCTTCCTGAGCCTCCGCGTGAGCACTGCGTTTACCTGCATCCAAAACGGGCAGTGTGGGGACTCCTGGGAGGGGCGGGTGTGGGGTGGGTAGGGCCAGCCAGGAGTCGGATTTGGGGGTTCTCTGAACTCCACAGAAACTTAGAGCTTCTCCCAGACCCCTGCAAACCCCCAGCAGCCCACCCCTGCTTACACTTGTCTTCCAGTGGCTATTAGTGGTGTCTGTGTGTGTATTTGTGTGTGTGTGTGTGTGTGTGTGTGTAGGGAGTTGTTTTCCTTTGTGAAAACTGGCAGGAAATTACCTGTTGATCCTCCGCAGAACCACGTGACTGGGCCACTTCCATTTGTGTGTCCTCCTCTCCCTTTCTCCCATTCATTTCCTATCATCTTTTCGAACGGCTTCAGAACTGAAGGTCAGAGTTACAATTTAGCTGACAACCCAACTCTTTTGTGTTAAGCAAGCATTTTGTTTTCAAGAAAATCTCCAAGCCCTGAAACTGAAAGGAAAGCAGAATAAAAGATGCCGTAAGGCTCAAGCTAGGTGATGCAGTGTGTCAGCGTTACGACTCTCTGCATTGCTTTTTAACTTTACACGCCTAATAAAAAACTTGGAGGTGGATAGCCAGGAAGATCGTAACATCAGCAGCTAACATTCGTTTTGGTGGGGAAGAGAATGGCTCGAAAATCAGCCTGGAATGAGTATCTATATCTCATCTATATCTACATCATCTATATCTATATTTATACATCTACATCTATATACTATATCTATCATCTATATATCTATCATCTATATAAATATGTGTGTGTGTGTGTGTGTGTATTCTAAATCTGTATCTATATCATCTATATATCTAATGTATCTTTATTTATATCTATCCAACTATATCATCTCTATCTCACTGTCTCTCATCTGTCTGTCTGTCTCTGTCTCTGTCTCTGTCTCTGTCTCTGTCTCTCTCTCTCTCTCTCTCTCTCTCTCTCTCTCTCTCTCTCTCTCTCTCTCTCTCTCTCTCTCTCTCTCTCTCTCTGCCTGTCATCTATCTGCCTATCATCTGTCTGGCATCTCTTTCTCTATGTCTGTCTGTACATGCCTATCTGCTGTCTGCCCATCTGCCTATCTATCTATCTATCTTTAACTATCATATATCTATCTATCTATCTATCATGTATCTATCATCTATCTATCTATCTATCTATCTATCTATCTATCTATCTATCTATCTATCTATCCAACACCTACCAGCCAAAAAAGAAGACTCCAGCACCTCTCCCACCAGTAATCAGCACTCCGATCAGCATAGATTACTGATCTAGATTACTATGCCAAGGATAACTTCAGACCAACAATCCAACAATCTAACATATCTATCTATCTATCTATCTATCTATCTATCTATCTATCTATCTATCTATCTATCTATCTATCTATCTACTTATCTACCTATCTAATTCTATCTATATCTATCTATCTATCTATCTATCTATCTATCTATCTATCTATCTATCTATCTAATTCCATCATCTACCTACCTACCTACCTACCGTATCTATCTATCTATCTATCTATCTATCTATCTATCTATCTATCTATCCATCTATCATCTACCATCTATCTATCTATCTATCTATCTATCTATCTATCTATCTATCTATCTATCTATCCATCTATCATCTACCATCTATCTATCTATCTATCTATCTATCTATCTATCTATCTATCCATCTATCATCTACCATCTATCTATCTATCTATCTATCTATCTATCTATCTATCTATCTATCTATCATCTACCATCTATCTATCTATCTATCTATCTATCTATCTATCTATCTATCCATCTATCATCTACCATCTATCTATCTATCTATCTATCTATCTATCTATCTATCTATCCATCTATCATCTACCATCTATCTATCTATCTATCTATCTATCTATCTATCTATCCATCTATCATCTACCATCTATCTATCTATCTATCTATCTATCTATCTATCTATCTATCCATCTATCATCTACTATCTATCTATCTATCTATCTATCTATCTATCTATCCATCTATCATCTACCATCTATCTATCTATCTATCTATCTATCTATCTATCTATCTATCTATCATCTACCATCTATCTATCTATCTATCTATCTATCTATCTATCTATCTATCTATCTGATTTCTGACTGTCCGCACTTTGGTGGCTTTCTCCAGATCCAGTCTCTTTTCTTTATCTGAGACTCTAATGAGGGCGAAAAGCCATTCTACTTTCTTAGACAGATCTCCATTTTGGGGGGTGAAGATCCCAATCCGCTTTATGCTCCCTCTTCCTACCCCCTTTCCAATTGTTTCATCAGCTGCCTGCCTTGTCAGCTCACACCTGACAAGTGACAAGTCTTGGGCTCCCGCTGACTAGATAATCAAAGTCTTGTCAGAGCTGTCAATACCCTGCAGATAGAAGAGGACAAAGAGAGGAAAAGGATTCTACAGAAACCTCCATCATAAGAAAGAGGGAGAGGCGAAAGAAAGATACCGTCAGTTCCTTTAACGGAAATCAACGATTGGTTGTGAAACATTATTAATGCTTAAGGTTTCCCCTCCCCCCCCACTTAATGAAGATTGGAGAAACAGGCAAGTGGAGAATTCACACGAGGGACTCTTCAAGGATCTCTCCCAGGCTGTTGCTTTTAATTTGTACGAAAGGCGGAAATAAAAACATGGCTTTCCCACTTGCTTAACTTTCTTGAAAAACATACATTGCTCCTTCAAAGCTGGGATGAATTCCTCCTCAGTTATTCACCATATTTTTATGCCTCAGCTGTTAATCTTTGAAAATGGCTTCATTCTTTCTACCTCTTACTTCTCACTTTCTCATCCTCCCTCCTCCCCATTTTTGAACAGTGTGTTTGAACGTCACCTGTCTTGAATCATCACAGCCAAACCAACAGTGGTGGTATTCACTCACCTTCACTACTGGTTCGGAAATGTGAGTGTGTGCATCACCTCTGTGCATGTGCATGATGATGTGCGGGCGGGTAGGCAGAGCCTCCTGCCGCTACCAGTTCGCACGAACCAGATAGAATCCCACCACTGCAAACCAATTACAAGTCAACCCAGCCAGACTAGAATTAGCTGGATAAACTGGCAGAATATTTTGATACTGTCTGGCCTTCTTAGCCGCAGCGTGAAATAAGGAGCAGCTGGACAGAAGGCAGTTGCTACCAGAAGGAAGAGGGTTTGATATGAAACATCCAGGAACTCAAAAGGTTGACTGATTCCTGTCTATTGATCCACAAGACTCCGGAGAAGGGCAGCATATAAATCAAATTAAAAAAAAAATTCATACAGGGAATACAGTGTTCTCTCTCTCACTCACTCTCCCTCTCTCCCCTCCCCCTCCCTCCCTCTCTCTTCCTCCTTTCCCTCCCTCCCTCTCCCTCTCTTTTCCTCCCCCTCCCTCCCTCTCTATCCCTCCCTCTCTCCCTCTCTCCCTCCCTCCCTCTCTCTTCCTCCCCCTCCCTCCCTCTCTCCCTCTCTCCCTCCCTCCCTTAATCCCCCTCTCTCTCTCTCCCTCCCCCTTCCTTCCCCTCTCTCTCTCTCCATCCCCTCTCCCTCTCTCCCTCCCCCTCCCTTCTTCCCTCTCCCCCCTCCCTCCCTCTCTCTTCCTCCTGTTCCTCCCTCCCCTCTCTCCACCTCTCTCCCTTGCTCCCTCTCTCTTCCTCTCCCACCCTCCCTTTATCTCACTCTCATGTCTCTTCTCTCTCCCCCCCCACACCCCACACTGGTCATGTGGCCATGATGACTAAACGCCAAAGGCACACGGAATGCTGTTACTTTCCCCCAAAGGTGGTCCCTATTTTCCTACTTGCGTTTTTTAGGTGCTTTCGAACTGCTAGGTTGGCAGAAGTAATGGGAGCTCACCCCGTTACGCGGCACTAGGGATTCGAACCGCTGAATGCCCGACCTTCTAATCAACAAGTTCAGCATCTTAGCCACTGAGCCACCACGTCCCTTATAACTTATCTATAGGATACTAGAATATTGCTACAGTAAAGCTGTGGGACTATATACATGTATATACATCCACATATATATCCCTTGTCAATTCAGTTAGATGTATAATTACTTAGAAGATATACTGCGATACTTCTCTTTCTATCCAGATGTTTTGCTGAATATATTTCTACACCTGCACTTTTAGCTAAATGAAGCCTTGTCTATTTACAAGCTAGCCAATGTTAAATACACTCCATTTGTTTTGTTTACCCAAAAAAGGACCTCTAATTTGTATGTTTATGTGTATACAGACACTAATATATGATTCAGTTTAATAACTATGCCCCAACTATGAATTAATTCAAATCTTGTACTTTCATTAAAAATGATCTCTATCTATTTTATGTTGATCATTAAGAAGGAATATTTCACACAAGAGATTTGTCATATTAAAGAGGATAAAAACCACTTAGATCAATTACGTGTATTAATGTAATCTTGACATAGATTATAAAAATAGTTTATATTCTATATTTAGGGAAATATTAAAAAGCTGATTTCGTGCGGAAGAGAAAGAGGCACAATCCAAATTCATATTTAAAGAATATTACAGTGTGGGGAAAAGTAGTGCTAACTGTCGAGAAACTCCACTTACTCCAGAGCATAGTAAAAATAAAGGTAAAAGCCATTAAATAATTAAGAAGGGTTAAAGATATTGTGCTTTGGGGAACTTTTATGCCAGTACAACCAGAACTCTGAAGAGTTTGAGATGGCATAGCTCTCTAGAACTAATGGAAGTATGACATGATCACTGAAGTGAATGAGGGGAGAGTTTGAACATCGATCAGTTTTAAATGGGTGTCCAAAATTTTATTCAAAGAAATCATTTTAAGTTCGCAAACTATGCCTGGGGACCCTTGAGAGGTGACACCTAGATTCACGCATTGTTAATTTCATGATCCAATAATTGCTTGTGAGATTGGTCTTCCGATTAGATTGGTGTTAACAGAATAACAGAGCTGGTAGGGACTTTGGAAGTCTTTTAGTTCAGCACAATGGTGAAATCCATTTTTTTTTTACTACTGGTTCTGTGGGTGTGGCTTGGTGGGCATGGCAGGGGAAGGATACTGCAAAATCTCCATTCCAACCCCACTCTGGGGCAAGCCAGAAGTGGTATTTGCTGGTTCTCCGAACTATGCAAAATTTCCACTACTGGTTCTCCAGAACCTGTCAGAACCTGTTGTCCAATCTCTTCTTCACCATGTTGGAGCACCCACAACTTCTGGTGGCAACTTCTTCCACAGATTAATTGTTCTAACTGTCAGGATTTCCTCCCCCCCCCTTAGTTCTAAGTTGGTTTCTCAACCTTGGCAAATTTAAGATGTGTAGACTTCAGCTCTCAGAATTCCCCAGCCACCAATGGGTTAGATATACACATTATATCAACCATTAAGCATCTACACTGGTCAACTTCAGATAGTTTATATTAATTATGTATTGCTAAATAACTTGGGACTAGGTTATCTGAAGGGCTTCCTTTTCTGTGATCTTCTCTTCTCAATGGCCCTTAATGCCCTTTGTTCAGGGGTGAAATGCTCCCAGTTCGGACCGGATCGCCCGATCCGGTAGTGATGGCGGCGGGTGGTTCAGAGAATCAGTAGCAAAAATCCTTGCGTCCCCCCCACACACACACCATGCCCAGTTGAGCTGCATGATCATCAGAGGTTTTTTGTTTTTACTTTTAAAAGCATTTTTTCTACAACTTCTTCCGCCGAAAAAATGCTTTTAAAAGTTAAAAAAAAAGCCTCTGTTGATCGCGCTGCTCAGCTGGAATGGTCAGAGGCTTCTAAAAGCATTTTTTTCTGCAACCTCTTCAGTCGAAGAGGTTGTAGAAAAAAAAATGCCTATAAAAGCTTCTGGCGATCCCAGCTGACTTGCCTGATCATCAGAGGCTTCTAAAAGCATTTTTTTCTGCAACCTCTTAAGGTTGTAGAAAAAACGCTTTTAAAAGTAAAAAAAAAAAAAGTTGGCCACACCCACCCAGTCACATTACCCCCACCACCACCAAGCCATGCCCACAGAACCGGTAGTAACAAATTTTAAATTTCACCCCTGCCGTAGAGCAAGGAATCCTAAAAATATTGTAAAGAAGAACCATGCAAAGATCCATGCATTAGAAAAAAGGACGCACAAAAATATGTCTTAGGTGGAAGAAATCAATGCAATTGTGAGTATATTTAGAAAGAAATGTGTATCTGGAAAAATTGGCATGGAAATGCCTGTGATAAATGTAAGTGATAAAGAAATGGAATTGAACTAATTTAAAACTGGAAAAAATGAATGAAATTGAACTGGACAGATCTATCTGTTCATACCAGGGAAGAGAAGGTTTGGATGGAGATGAAGAGAAAAGGAAAGTCAAAGATTCCTTTTACAGGAATCAAAGAATTACCGGAATGCAAACCACCATCTAAAAAGATTCCTCATCAGAAAATCAACAGAGACCCGATGATTTGGCAAAAAATAAAAAAATAAAAAAAAAATGAAATTCTGGAACTGCCACAAGGTCAATATTTACATTTTTGGAGAAGTAAATGGAAAACTATTAATTAACTATAATAGATTGATGCTGAAGAACAGATAAACGAAACAACACACACACACACACACACACACAAAAAGAGCCTTGTAGTACAGTGGTCTAAGGCACCCTGTTATTAAACTGGTTATTAAGACCAGATGCCTGCAATTACTGCAGGTTTGAATCTCGCCAAGGCTCAAGGTTAACTCAGCCTTCCATCCTTTCTAAGGTAGGTAAATTGAGGACCCAGATTGTGGGGGCAATAAGCTGACTTTGTATAAATATACAAAAGGATGAAGGCTATTGCTGAGCACATTGTAAGCCGCCCTGAGTCTCCGGAGAAGGGCGGCATATAAATCAAATCAAATAAAAAAAAAAAACAGAGCTATGTACAGAATACAGAATATTAGAATTGGAAGGGATCTTGGAGGTCACCAACTGCTGGTCCATGGACCACTGGTGGTCCGTGAGAAAATTTTGGTTGTCCGCAGAAAAATTATTTGCATTTTTTATATTGCACTAAATCAGGAGTCCTCAAACTACGGCCGCTGGGACGGACATGTGCAATGAATGTTTGTGTTGCTGCAGAGAGTCTCCCCCTTTGGGGTCTTTTTGTGTGGGTGGGAGGGGAGCAGAAATTCCGACTTGGGGTCTGCTTCAGTCTCCTGGTATGGGGCTTTGGACGAAGGCTGGAGGGAAGTGCTGCTGGTGGCAAAGAGCCAGTGAGCCTCGTTCCAGTGGGACTGCATCATGGCCTGAGACTGGCTGACCATCTCAGCCCACTGAGCCTCCTGGCGCCAGTACCTGGCCTTGTACTCCCGCAGAGCTTCCCTCTGCTTGGAAAGCCTATGCTCGTAGTCCTCAGTGAGGTGCTTCTGCTGAGCCTCCTTCTTGGTCAGGTCCAATTTGAACTGAGCTGTTTTGCCAACTCTTTCTCGTGGTGGCTGCTTAGCTCCAACAATTGCTTCCTGTTGGGGCCCTAAGGAGCTCGGGTGGGCAGGCGAGGAGTGGCTGGGAGGGGAGGGGCGAGTAGAGGCTGGCAAGGTGCCCCTTGATGCAAGTGTCATACCCACCCAGTCACATGACCACCTAGCCACGCCCACCCAAACAGTCATTAGGCAGATAGTATTAGTGGTCCATGGGATTTAAAATTATGAATTTCATGGTCCCTGAGGTCCGAAAGGTTGGTGACCCCTGCCCTATACCATTTCAGACAACTGGCTGTGAAGCCTCATCTTAAAAACCTCCAGTGATGAAGCTCCCACAACTTCTGAAGGCCAACTGTTCTACTGGTTGATTGTTCTCACTGTTAGGAAGTTTCTCCTTTGTTCTAGGTTGCTTCTCTCCTCGATTAGTTTCCATCCAATGTTTCTCATCTTGCCCTTCTGGTGCTTTGGAAAAGAATTATATTATATCACAATACCTATCACTTGTATTTTCCATAAAACTGAGTAGTGTGATAAACTTCTGCTTTCTGAAGAAACGTTTTCTGTATTCCTAGGTAACTGGTTGCATTCCTAGGTAACTGGTTGCATTCCCCTTTTCTTATTTGCATCCCTAATTCTGCCCTGAAAAACCAGCGCCTCTTAGTTGTGGGACGGGTGGCTTTATGCAATTCCCCTCCTGCCTCTTTTGAACATTTTTGGATGCTGTGTCCTTCTCCAGCACGTTGCATAAGGAAGGAGAGGACGGTGATAGAAGAAAGAGATTATTTATCTGTTTTTAAAGGCAAGATTTTAATTGGAAACATACAGGCAAATTCCAATAACACGGTACCCCACTCATCAACTGTACCTTACATTTTATCGGCCTTAATGATTTTTAATATGTGTGCAGCTTTGGGGCTAGGCGGGGTGAGGGGGTGGAGGGGGTGGGGGAGAGAGACACAACCAAAAAATATAGAGCGGTCTCAAGGCTTTTAATTTGAAAAGGGGGGGCTTTTAGAGAGAACACATATTGCATCAATGCGGTTTAATGCTGACATACAGTCGCTCTGAAAGAGACCTCTGCAAAGATCCCCAGCTTTTCAAGGCACTCTGCTGGTAAATCAGGAGGTGACAGTCTCAGAATCAATACTGAACTATTGTCCCAATATTGTGTTAGGAGTTGACTCAACTCTGTTACTGAAGAAGCCCAGCTTGGGATCCTTTGCATCTATAAATTTCAAGTCAATTTTATCTGAGGCTTAACTCATCTCAGAGCGCAAAAGTAAGAAGATGTAAACCATGGAAGCCTGGTCTACATTTGAGATTGGATAATTACAACCCATAACAAAAGCTCTCCTCTCCTATAACTTCTACGTGTCACCAAAAAATGGGCCGAGACATGTACCTGCAGAGTCGATAAATTGTTTGGAGTAGAGAACAAAAAAAAAATAAATCTGTAAATGTAGTTGGTGATTAGATACTGCAGGGATGCTACAAACAAACTGTAGAAAGGTTGGCGATAGTTATGGTAAAACAACAATAGCAATAGCACTTAGACTTATGTACTGTTTCATCGTGTTTTACTATAGCATTCTGTAAACGGTTTATAGACTCAGCATATTCCCCCAAACAATCAGGGTCCTCATTTTACCGACCTCAGAAGGTTGGAAAGCTGAGTCGACCTTGAGCCGGTCAGGAATCGAACTTCTGGCAGTGGGCATAGCCTTCCATATTGCATTCTATCCATCGTACCACCATGGAAGGAAGGAGGAAAGGAAGGAAAGAAGGAAAGGAGGGAGGGAGGGAGAGAAGGAGGGAGGGAGGGAGGAATAGCAATAGCACTTAGACTTATATACTGCTTTACAGTGCTTTACAGCCCTCTCTAAGCAGTTTACAGAGTCAGCCTATTGCCCCCAACAATCTGGGTCCTCATTTTACCCACCTCAGAAGGATAGAAGGCTGAGTCAACCTTGAGCCAGTCAGGATCGAACTTCTGGCAGTGGGTAGAGTCAGCCTGCATTACCATCAGGCCTGGAAGCCAACCGATCTCAGGAACTCTCTCCAAAATTTAGCTGTAAATTGGATGCCTCGATCTGAGGAGAACTACTGCATTCTAACCACTGTGCCCCTCCTGAAAACATGCTACTTCTGAACCAGTGGTGGAATTCAATTTTTTTTACTACTGATTCTGTGGGCATGGCTTGGTGGGCATGGCTTAGTGGCTGTGGGAAGGATACTGCAAAATCTCCATTCCTACCCCACTGTGGTCCAGCCAGAGATGGTATTTGCCGGTTCTCCGAACTACTCAAAATTTCCGCTACTGGTTCTCCAGAACCTGTCAGAACCTGCTGAATTTCACCCCTCTCCTGAACCTTATGCCTCTAAAATTACTTTCAGTTGAACATGGAAAAGATTGTTCTGAAAAAACTCACAACATTGGAACACCCATAGAGTGTTTGTCATCAAAACTAAAGAAAAGAAGATGGAAGCATGGCAGATGCAGAATTACCCCCAAGTCAGAGCTTGATCAGAGCTGAGCTAGATGATCCACAGAACAAAACATGGTGCTTGTTCCTGAAGCTTACAGTAAATGTTCTTGCATATTAAAGGTATTTAATTTAATTTAACATTTAATACTATGTAAGTTTTACGGAAATGGAAGAAAGAAAGTTCCGATCCTTTTCAAGATTCTTCTTTCCGTTTGTGCAAACTCTTATCGCAGTATGCCTGAAAGGCAAACATGGGGAACGCCTACAGAATATACAATGAATGTTTAACAATGAAATGATCTCCCTACATGTCACACCAGGCGATAAACATTTATTTATTTATTTATTTATTTATTTATTTATTTGTTTGTTTGTTTGTTTGTTTGTTCTTATTTCTATACCGCCCTTCTCCAAATAGGACTCAGGGCGGTGAACAGCCAAAGTAAAAAACAATACATACAAAATTTAAAAGCAGTTTAAAATAATGAAATATTTAGTTTAAACATTAGTTTAAGTTAGTTGTTATTTTATATACTCTAATCCTAGGAATAAATGAGCCATGGACATAGATGGGGAAGATCCATCGATGAAGTTCAGTGGCTGATTCTGAGCCAATCACTGACTCTTGGCATGATCTCAATTTTTTTAAGGAAAAAGAGAGGTGCTTTTTTTTAAAAAAAATTCTTTTGTGTCCTTTCATTTTTTGAGGGAACTTACGGTGTATCTACAATCATAGAACATAGAATAATTGGATAGTTGGAATAGTTGGAAAGGATCTCAGAGATCTTCTAGTCCAGTGATGGCTGGAAGTTGGCAAATAGGCCGTTTCTGGCCTCCGGAGGGCCTCCGGGGTGGGTGGGTGGGGAAGGCCGTTTTTGCCCTCCCCAGGCTCCTAGAAAGGCTCTGGAGCCTGGAGAGAGCAAAAAATGGGCCTTCCAGACCCACTGGAAGTCAGCAAATGGGCCATTTCCGCCCTCCCCAGGTTCCTAGAAAGGCTCTGGAGCCTGGGGAGAGCAAAAAATGGGCCTTCCCCAGCCCGCCCAAGGCTCTCTGGAGGCAGGAAACAGCCTGTTTCCCTACTTCCGGTGGGCCCAGAAGGCCTGAAAATCAGCTGGCCAGTGTGCGCATATGTGCCAGAGCTGAGCTTGTATGCCCATTGATATGGCTCTTGTCCAACCCCTGCATAAGCAGAGGAGTCAATATCATTTCAGACAAATGGTTGTACAGTCTCCTTTTGAATGCCTTCACTGATGCAGCAACTACAACTTCTAAAGGCAAGCTATTTCAGTGGTTAACTGCTCTCACCGTTAGAAAATTTCTCCTTAGTTCTAGGTTGCTTCTCTCCTTGGTTAGTTTCCTTCCATTGTTTCTTGTCTTGCCTTTTGGTGCTTTGGAAAATAGTTTGATTCCCATGTCTTTGTAGAAGCCCCTCAAATATCGTGTCTGCCCTAGTCCTTCTTTTCATCAGACTAGACATACTCAATTCCTGTAATCGTTTTTTGTCTGCTTTAGCCTCCAGTCACCTAATCATTTCTGTTGCTCTTCTGTGCATTCTTTCTAGAGTCTCGATGTCTTTTTTGTATTATGGTGACCAGAACTGGATACAGCATTCCAAGTGTGTCTTACTAAGGCTTTGTAAAGTAGTATAGGAAGGACTCACTGGAGAAGAGCCTAATGCTGGGAAAGATTGAGGGCAAAAGAAGAAGGGGATAACAGAGAATGATTGGCTGGGTGGAGTCACTGAAGCAGTCGGCGTGAGCTTAAATGGACTCCAGAGGATGGTAGAGGACAGGAAAGCCTGGAGGAACATTGTCCATGGGATCGCGATGGGTCGGACATGACTTTGCAACTAACAACAACAAAAGTGGTGCCAGAACTTCTTGTGATCTTGATTCTATCACCCCCATGTTCTCTTTTGATTTCCACCAGAATCCCACAAATTAGATTATGGTCAGAATCTCCAATTAACCTAGAGCTTGACAATTAATCAGGAATTGAAACTCAACCCTGTCTAGCACTTTTCTGATCCTGTAAAGATGGGACTTCTTTGGCCATTAGCTCCTTGGAAGAATCACAATGAAATAAAATAAAACTTGGGAGACCAATCCACTAAAGTGTGAGTTCCTTTCTATATTTTAGCCAAAGTGGGTTTCCCGGAGAAGTGGCTTTGTAGCCAGAAATCTATTTACTCTGTCATCATTGATTAAGCAACCCACTGATCAAGAGCTGACTTGGTAATATCCTGATACAGAGTTCTTTGCATTTGTGCTTCATCCTGCTGTTTTAAGTCGGGTTGTTGCCAAAGTTTGGGAGTAGGAAAAATGTTTCATTGGAGACAAAGATGCTGCATTCCGGACAAAAACAGGAAAAGTTCTTTGTTGGCCAGACAAAAAAAATAATTGGATGACAAATATTAATAGACTGTTTAATAAATTATCCCAGACAAAGAAGTCTCATAGAAATTTAAGCATCAGATGGACACTGAGGAAACCTATTATAAATCATCTGTTTTGGGTGGCTAAACCACAGTTAAGTGACTCAGCTACAATCCTTTGCTTAAAGGACTGGAAAATTGTGGTTGACAGAAAACAATAGTAAATTATTGCAAACTGATATTCGTGCATTCTTTTGATTTCTAGACTGTCTGCTGTCTGCTAGATTCTTACAGAGATGCTTAGGGCTGGGCTTTAAGGATGTGCTGTTCATGGACATGGATTAATAATCTATAATGTATCTTTGATTCAGAATTATGATTGGTCACAGAGTCAGCTTGATGTTTGGGCTAGATTTGGCCTTTTGATCCACCTATCAACTCCTTCTCAAGAATAGGAAGACAATGTTGTTTGATGGCATTAAAAGTATCGATGGAGGTTGTAAGCAGTTCCAGAGTTGCTTTCTGCAATTGACTAATGGTCATATTGTCAATGCCGATGGTGTTTGAATGGTGCTACCGTTGTTTTTTGGGATTGCACCCAAGATGTCTTCTGTGGATAATCATGGATGAATAATCTACAACAATGTAATAATATCCTTTGATTCAGAATTACTATTACAGTTATAAAGCAACCGTTCTATAAAGAACGGTTGCTGGAACTGGGTATGTCTAGTTTGATGAAAAGAAGGACAAGGAGTGACATGATAGCAGTGTTCTAATATCTCAGGGGCTGCCACAAAGAAGAGGGAGTCAAGCTATTCTCCAAAGCACCAGAAGGCAGGACAAGAAGCAATGGGTGGAAACTAATCAAGGAGAGAAGCAACTTAGAACTAAGGATAAATTTCCTGACAGTGAAAACAATTAATCAGTGGAACAACTTGCCTCCAGAAGTTGTAAATGCTCCAACACTGGAAGTTTTAAAGAAGAGATTGGATAACTCAAATGGTATATGCTTTGCTGCTTAAGCAGGGGGTTGGACTAGAAGACCTCCAAGGTCCCTTCCAACTCTGTTATTCTATTCTATTCTAGTTACTGTTACTGATGATCTCATGTGTCCACCCAGTATGCATTCAAGCCAACTCAAGAGCCAACTTTAGCTTCTATAACAAGAAAGTCTATGTTATTCTTTAATAACTTTCATCATTTAGAGCTTTCTCCAAACTGAAATTTAAATGGAAATCTCCTTGCCTGCAATTTCCCTCCATTGGGTGGAAATAAATACATAGCAGGCAATCTCTCAATTCATTGTTAACTTTTTTTTTTAAAGAGGCAGAATTGTAGGCATTTATCTAAAGTTTTGCACATCACTCAACTATGGATGCCCAATATGACAGTCCGCACAATACCCTAAACTTTAAGACTGGTTTGTGAATACCGTCCCTAGCGTCTGCTATTGATCTCTTGCTATTTTAATGCATTTTTACTGACCGACATGTCCTGTGGTAAAGAATATTGCCTAAATTAGTTATCTGATTGGTTCTTTTGATTAATGATGGGACTGTGCCTCATTACACATGACAACATGCTCAGAATAATCACTGTGGCCATAGAGGCTTCGGAATGGCATTTTTTTTTAATGCCATCATTTTTAAAGTTCATTTATAAAATTATTTAATGTATACATCCTAAGTTGTAATTTATTTACATGACACTTTTTTCGATGGGAACTGTTGTAGTGTGTCACAAATGGCTAAGAAAACAAGGTAAACTAGATGTACAGATCAATGTTTCTTGGCTCAAGCGGGGAGAAAACCATAATCAAGATTCAGGAGCTGACCTTGTCCAAAGTCTTAACTTGTCACACAACAAACAGTGAGGTGCCCAGCAAATCACTAGGATCAGCAAAGATATGGTCAAAGGAAGGGGGGGAATCCACTTTTTTGGGGGGCCTGTGGTTTTGCTGAAATACCTAAGTATTTCCATGCACAAAAGGAGATGCCAACGCTATTATCCAAACTTGCTATAAGGTTAAAACCTTGTATTAAAACCCTTTGGCCAAGAAAGATTCATATGTCATGACCCACATGAACAAATCCTCAGAGAAGTTACCCCATTATATTAAAAGGTAAAGATAAAGGTTCCCCTCGCACATATGTGCTAGTCATTCCCGACTCTAGGGGGGTAGTGCTCATCTCTGTTTCAAAGCCGAAGAGCCAACGCTGTCCGAAGACGTCTCCGTGGTCATGTGGCACGGAACACTGTTATCTTCCCACCAAAGGTGGTCCCTATTTTTCTACTTGCATTTTTTACGTGCTTTCAAATTGCTAGGTTGGCAGAAGCTGGGACAAGTCATAGGAGCTCACCCTGTTACGCAAAAGGGGGTCAACTTATTTTCCAAAGCACCAGAGGGCAGGACAAGAAACAATGGATGGAAATTAATCAAGGAGAGGAGCAACCTGGAATTAAAGAGAAACTTTCTAACAGTGAGGACTATTAAGCAGTGGAACAGTTTGCCCTCAGAAGTTGTAGGTGCTCCATCACTGGAGGTTTTTAAGAAGTGATTGGGTAACCACTGGTCTGAAATGGTATAGGGTCTCCTGACTGAGCAATGGGTTGGACTAGAAGACCTCCAAGGTCCCTTCCAGCTCTATTGTGATTGATTGAATTTGCACTAAAATCAAATTAAATACCTAAATCAAAGAAATAAATGAGCTTTCTGAGCCTGATCCCAAACAGCCATGTGAGATATAAAAACCCCAATTGTATACTCACAATTCAAAAACAAGTCTGGTTCACCAAATCAAAGGTTTATTGGAGATATCAGTCCTTCAGAGTCGAGTTTTCCCCAGATGTGCCAATATGACACACCTAATAAATCAATGCTTTGAGGAATACGCCTGCCTTGGAGTTTTGATTCCATTGGGGGTGTTTGCTAGAACCCTGAGACTCTGAACATAACGCTTGGACACTACAGTATGGCCATACTGTTCAACTACATACTTTGTGTCAATTCTACAATGAAGAATGAGATAACTCATTCAAGTCTATGCTTCTTCTCGAAAATTGGCTGCTGGACACCACATTGGTAATGACTGAAATGTTCCCATATCTGTCCCATTCCCTTGAAATATCCTTCTGTCTTCCAGAGTAATGAGTAAATGAGTGATCTACCACCCCATTGCTGTGACAACAGAGATATCACTCCAGCTGTACGAAGTCCCAAATGTACTCACATAATACAAGGTTGGTCTGAACACTAGCTAAGAGTTAAGCGCCAAAAACTAACAGCTGAGGGCTCAGGTCCATTCTTCAAAATGAGCAATAGAACAATTGGAAGGGGACCTTGGATGTCTTCTAGTCAATCTCCTACTCAGGCAAGATATCCTATACCATTTCAGACAAATTCCAGTCTCTTTTTTGAAAGCCTCCAATGATGGAGCACCACAACTTCTGAAGACAAGCTATTCCATTGGTTGATTGTTCTTACCATTAGGAATTGTTCTTACCATTAGATGCTGCGACATTGAGAGTGTCCTGACATTCGGCATTCTTGCATGGTATGGGAGCAGCTCTGTAGCAGACAAAAAAGCTCTACAGAGAATCATTAAAACTGCCCAGAATATCATCAGGCTCCAGCTACCAGACCTGGACAACATCTTCGAATCTCGCTGTTTGAGAAAGTTGCATAACACTCTCAGAGACTCTTCCCATCCTGCTTACAATCCTTTTGGACTGTTGCCTTCTGGCAGAAGATACAGAACAATTAAAACTCGGACCACACGTTTTCTGAATTGTTTTTATCCCAGAGCTATAATTGCACTCAAGAATGAACTAAAGGGCCACCATCAGTGAGCTGTTGGATAGCCTTACTTGGTCTGTTGTGTGGATGTTTGGGTGGTTTAGGGGAGGGGAATTTGTGGTGGGTTGGGGGGGTGTTTGCGGATTGTTATGTGTGTTGGACCTGGTCTTTGGGTGTTAATTGAATTTTGTTGTATGGGTATACTGTGTATACACGTACAATGACAATAAAGTTATTATTATAATAACTGGAAGGTTGACTCAGCCTTCCATCCTTTCTAAGGTAGGTAAAATGAGGACCCAGACTGTGGGGGCAATAAGCTGACTTTGTATAAATATACAAACGTATGAAGGCTATTGCTTAGCACATTGTAAGCCGCCCTGAGTCTCCGGAGAAGGGCGGCATATAAATAAAATAATAATAATAATAATAATAATAATAATAATAATAATAATAATAATAATAATGTTATTATTATTATTTTCTCTTTAGTTTTAGACTGCTTCTCTCCTTGGTTAGTTACCATCCATTGTTTCTTGTATTGCCTTTTGGTGCATCGGAAAATGGTTTGATCTCTCTCTCCTCCTCTTTGTAGGAGACCCTCAAATATGGGAACACTGCTATCATGTCTCCCCTAATCCTTTTTTCTTCTTCATTAGACTAGAACAGGGGTGTCAAACTCAAGGCTCAGGGGGCAGATCTGGCCCATGGGGTGCTAAGATCTGGCCCACGGGGCCACCCTGGAAACAGCAAAAGTCTGGCCCTCAGTGCCTCTGTCAGTGAAAACAGAGCTCGGGAGGGCTCCATTTTTACTGTCAGAGGGCTGCAGGAGGCCATCCCAGCTGAAAACAGAGCTTGGGAGCCCATTTTCGCTGGCAGAGCACTTGGGCCACAGGCGCCCCTGACATGAGTGACATCAAGATGGCCACGCCCACCCCCAGTCCCCAGAGGTCAAAAACAACCCTGATGCGGCCCTCAATTAAATCAAGTTTGACACCCCTGGACTAGGCACACCCAATTCCTGTAACCATTCTTCATATGTTTTCGCCTCCAGCCCATAATCATTTTTTGTTGCTCTTCTCTGGACTCTCTTCAGAATCTCAACATCTGATAAATAGATAGGTAGATAGATAGGGAGATAGGGAGAGAGAGATAGCGATAGCGATAGAGAGATAGAGATAGAGATAGCGATAGAGAGATAGAGATAGAGATAGAGATAGAGATAGAGATAGAAATAGAGATAGAGATATCGTGGTGACCAGAACTGCCTGACTAGGTGGCTCGGTGGCTCAGTGGCTAAGACACTGAGCTTGTCAATCAGAAAGGTCGGCAGTTTGGCGGTTCGAATCCCTAGTACAGGTCTGTTGCATGAGCAGGGGGTTGGACCTTCAAGGTCCCTTCCTACTCTGTTACTGAATGCAGTATTCCAACTGAATTATTTTGTCCCATTTCCACAATCTTTTCTCCACAAGCTGTGTTAAGTCTGGAGCTCCTTGGGCTCTCAGCATTAGCTACTTGCAAGTCTTTGTAAAATAAAGCTATTTCCTGGGTACTGATGCCAAATACCAATCAGAGATGGCAGGACTAATGCATTTTTGAAATCTTTCTGTTCTTCCCTGTGCAACGTATCTCAATATGTTTTTTTCCCCCTCAATCTTCTGCTGAATGGACATGAAGATTTTTTGATTAATCGGTCATCCTTAGATCGATCCATTTCAACTTATCCAAACAAACATATCATATTATGCTTGTATCAGTGAATGATTCAAAATGTTAAATGGCAATTTGACGCTTAATGCTTTAAAGAATACTTTAGATGGTGTCGGGCTGAGAATAAATGACAGCTTTCATTTTTTCTCCTTCAAAATTCTCTGCCAGCATGTTTGCATGATGTCAACAGATATCTTAGTGTTTGCCAATGAAATAATGTGAAAGATTGGATGAGTGCCATAAAATAGTTTCATTTCCATGGATAGTGGAGAAACAAGTATGCCTAGCAAATGCACACAGAGACTTATACTAATTTCCAAGGACATTTGGTTTGCTTGCTGCTAGGCATTTTTCCATCCACTTTACCACTAAATAAAGACAAAACTATAATTTCTTTCATTCCTTGTTAGCATTGTTATTAGGCTTAATAGTAACAATAAAGGAAGACTTTTTTCCCCATTTCCTGAGTGGCAGTTTGCCTTTATATATCCAGCAGGGATGATTTTTATAACAAAATGTTATGGGATGAATCTAGAGATGCTCTGCTTGATATAGAAGGCATATTTCACTCAGGAAAGACTATTTTTAACTTCTTGTTAAATTATACTATATGGTTAGGAAATCTTTCTTTTCCACCTATGGGTAAATCAAAAAGATAGTACAATTAGTATCTGATGGTAATAATAGAAGAGCAAATCAAGAGATTTAATTGAGCCACAATGTTGATGGAGAATTAAGGAATAAAGATTAAGGAATAAAGATTTCAAACTATGTTGGATATGTAAGATTATCCATAAAGCTGTAGACTCATTGATTGATTGATTGATTGAATGAATGAATGAATGAATGAATAGCAATAGCACTTAGACTTATATACCGCTTCACAATGCTTTACAGCCTTCTCTAAGCGGTTTGCAGAGTCAGCCTATTGCCCCCAACAATCTGGGTCCACATTTTACCAACCTTGGAAGGATAGAAGGCTGAGTCAACCATGAGCTATTCAGGATCGAACTCCTAGCAATGGGCAGAGTTAGCCTGCAATGCTGCATTCTAACCACTGCGCCACCACGGCAATAATAAATCATATGACCTACACATGTTGATTCGGATCTACGGTAAGGGTCTTGTTCTCTCCTATGATGGTGCAGAGATTATAAAATTCTTAGAAGAGGGCCTTCTTTTAGTTCCCCGGTTATTATAGGCATAACAAGATATGGCTTTCCATTCCATTTCAGAAAAGAGCAGTTTTTCTCTGTGAGGCTCTGATTTTGGGAAGTCTCTGCTAACAAAAGCTTTGGAGCTTAAGTCTTTGGAATGAAGCACTTTGTAAGCCCTATATAGTTGCTAGCCAACCATCCTGAGATAAAGCAATACAGAGACTTCCTGTAATAATTTTGCTAACCACTCGTGATCCCCAGACCACATGGAATCTGTCGGGCCTGCCACACTGCTGCAATACACTCGATCTCTAATACACTATAAACTTTCTCAACAAATGTAGCCAAGGATCATTTTTATTTAGAGGTTTAAGTTGTGGCAGCTCCAACACAATCACTGAATATGGCCTAGTATTGTATTGCCCTAGACCAGCAGTCAGCAACCCATGGCTCTGGAGCCACATGTGGCTCTTTCATCCCTCTGCTGCGGCTCCCTGTCACTCAAAATATGTGTTACGACCGCCAATGTGTAATACCTGCCCACACATGATTTATTGAGCTTTTCGACCCCCAGTAGGCCAGCCATGGATAAATCCAAGAAAAGAAAAGTTTCAGAAGAAAACAGAACATTTGATTCAGCTACATATGCTGGTTCTGTGGCCTCTCAGGAAATATACAGGCACGGAAGGGTTTGTGGCTCCCGGTGTTTTTTTCTGTGGGAAATGAGTCCAAATGGCTCTCTGAGTGTTTAAGATTGCAGACCCCACCCTAGACAGTAAAGGCAAATATATGTGTCCCAGAATAATGTTTCAGGATCCAATCAAAGTTAGTCCCTGGGGAAGAAGTGGAACTTCCAAAAGGGTGAGAGATGATGGATAGGAAAAAAAAAAAAAGATTGGCTGTACTGAGAATTAGAATAGATTAAGACAGTAGAAATAGGGGGAATATTGTTATACATATTTTCGCATAACACATTTAAAGTGAATGTTAGATTTTGAAAAAGGATGTTATCAGATATGCCCAAGAATAATGTTATGACTATTAGAAGGATGTAGCAAATATTGAATAATGGAAAAATGAAGGAATATGTGCTGATATAAATATGTATAATAACATTATACCGTGTAAGTTTGACTAATGTAGTAACTTTTATTTGTATTAATATTGGTTTTGTACCAAAATGAATGACACTCAGATGCCACACTGTCCATGCAATGATATTGATGGTATTGACGTATGTTTAAAAATAAAAATAAAACTTTACCCCTTAAAAAAATTAATTAATCCCTGGGACGAGAGGTTGAGTCTAGTCTCAGCAACCAACTCAGATTGGATCCTACACCAGAAAATATTTATGCAATACAACAAATGATTTCAACTCAGACACTGCTCCACTTCTGCAGTGAAATAATAGCCTAAGCCTGCGGGATATAAAATAGGCCTTATTGAAAGTGATGGTTGATAATGTTCCAGTGCTTTTCCCAAAGTTCAGATCTTATAGAATAACTTTAGGAGAACATGACTTTTAACATTGGTCCTTCAAGGGTCTCCGAGGCTCAGTTCCATAAGTTCTAACTTTTTTTTTTATCATTTAAGATACTAACTACTGGTCACCACACTATAAAAAAGATGTGGAGACTCTAGAAAAAGTGCAGAAAAGAGCAACCAAGATGATTAGGGGACTGGAGGCTAAAACATACAATGAACGGTTGCAGGAACTGGGCATGGCTAGTCTGGTGAAGAGAAGGACCAGGGGAGACAGAATAGCAGTCTTCCAATATTTGAGGGGCTGCCACGGAAAGGAGGAGGCCAAGCTATTCTCCAAAGCAACCAAAGGCCAGACAAGGAACAATGGATGGAAATTGAACAAGGAGAGATTCAACCTGGAGATAAGGATAAATTTTCTGACAGTGAGAACAATCAACCCATGGAACAGAAGTTGCCATTGGAAGTTGTGGGAGCTTCATCAGTTGAGACTTTCAAGAAGAGATTGGACTGCCATTTGTCAGAAATGGTGTAGGGTCTCCTGCTTGGGAGGAGGGGTTGGACTAGATGACCTGTAAAGTCCCTTCCAAAACTTTTAATATGTTAATCTGTTACTGCAGATCCCACAAGAGTTCCTGTAATAAAAAAAACAGCTTTATATATATATATATATATATATATATAGATAGATAGATAGATAGATAGATAGAGAGAGAGAGAGAGAGAGAGAGAGAGAGAGAGAGAGAGAGAGAGAGAGAGAGAGACAGCAGAGTTTATTTCTTGCTGGACAAATCATGCCAACTAAACTCCCCCTTACATGAAATGTTTAAAAGCACAGGAACTTTCTTTGATCTGGGTCAGGAGGATCCTAAAGAACATTTTTCACCCTTCCAAGTTGAACTAAGCTGATTTTGCATTTTTAGTGCACGGTGAAAAGTTGCCTTCTGATTTTCTTTCTTTCTTTCTTTCTTTCTTTCTTTCTTTCTTTCTTTCTTTCTTTCCTTCCTTCCTTCCTTCCTTCCTTCCTTCTTTCTTTCTATGGTAAATGAGTCCATTCTGGAGAAGCGTGTTAGATACGTAAGATAATTGGCTTCATATGGATCTTTAATGTGGGTTTGGGAATATATCTGTATAATGCACGTCCTATGTTATTTTTTTATTTTTTTATTTAAAGCCCCTAAAGCTGAAGCATCTGTGTTAATTTATCATTGTAATTTCTCCCCCCCTCCTCCACCCTCCAAAAATAAAAATAAAATGGCCTGATTTAAGTGCACTGGGCTATTTACTTCTATTTTTAAAATCTTGTGTAACGGGATACAGTATATTGAAATGCATACTTATGTCTTCCCATTTCACCAAACAGCTACGCTAAAGCAAATAAAATCAAAGCCATACATTCCCGTTTGGTGCCTTTTGCAAACCGTTAGTGATGGCAGTGAAACGTTGCAGCCGCTTGACGGAGTTCTCCGCTGAAGAACGGTGGGGGGGGGGAATTAGAAAACAAATCCCTTCTTAAATAAAATGAAATAGAAAAGGGGGAAAAAAAACAAAAACAAAAAGCAAAATCATCCTTGCATTGCTGGAAGGAAATGCTAATTGAAGTTACCTTGCTAATGTTAGCTAGTCACAGGAAGGAAACATTAAGTTATTATTTTTAATAATGTTTACAAGTATATCCAGCCATTTCAAGGCGGTGAAAAATGTTCTCCTTGGCAAAATCTGGCAGTGCAACTTTTCACTGGTGATGGCGCTCATCTTCAGTCTGATAGTGATCATTAATTTTATTTTTTAACCCAGTCTTCAAATGAAGATGGATGAGTAGAGGAGTTTTAAATGCAACCTGCTTACGTGCAGAAAAATGGCTGCTGTGTTACAAATGGAGGGTGCCCAATCTGAGACCGGTTACTTTGGGGAGGGAGGGAGGGAGGGGAGGGAGGTTGAGAAAAAAGGCTGGGAGGGGGAGGGGAAAAAAAAGCAAACAAACACACATTTGATGAACAATAAACAGATGGGGTCTCAGGTAGCCAAGGATATAACTGTGTGTTTGTGAAATTGTGTATGTCTCTGTGAGTGCGGGCAAACATCAAGGGGAGTTGGAAAGCATGAAATACGTATAATGTATTTTTCCCCCCTTGTGGCTTGATCGACGTGGAACTTTTCAGATACTATTAGTTTAATAGCTTCCGGATACTATTATTTTAATAGCTATTGTTATTAACCTTGCATTTTAACATTTAGGTCTCATTAACACCCTTCTCGGCATTTGTGATCAAAATCCCCCTTATATAATACGTCATACCGCCATACAACATTATACTGTCTAACTCTCGCTGTTTGTGTTACAGTATTAGGAGCATCTATCGGGCAATATTGACTTACAAGTAAATCCGATGGGATGTAAGAGATGAGAACGGAGCCTGTGAATGAGTTCACACGTTCCTCTAGGCCTTAGTTTGTTTAAATTTGGCTTATTGAACGTTATTTACGTAAGTAAGCCTACTTCCTCAAATGAACAATTGGTCTGGCTCTTATTTTACGCTAAGGGCACATTTGGTTTCATTGATTTTGACTTAGCATATGTAGAAAGTTAGCATCCACCCTGGTTCTGTCCGGCTCGCACAAGCCGGTTGCGCTGGTGGCACGTGGTTTGGCGAACTGGTAGCGGCAGCAGCGTGAGGCTCCACCCACCTGCCTGGACATCATTACTTCCTGGTTTTTAACCCTCTGCGCATATGCGCAAAGCCTTCTGCGTATGTGCAGAGGATCAAAAATAGGACATCACGATGGCGCGCGCACTTCCGAACTGGTAGGGAAGGTAAGTAGATTCCACCCCTTTCCTAGAAGAATGAAATATTTTGGGAAATATTAAAAAGGCAGAATATTATATTTCCCCAAAGGGAGAAATGGAGAAACATGTTGGTTTTCTTTAGAGGTAGAAAGCAGCTCCCCCCCCCCCCATTTCTTAATAGCCCCAGCAGATGCTGAGGCCACCTTTGAGAAATGCAGATTTGATAATCCGTTCAAGACAGGATATTTCAAAATGAAGGCAGAAATGGCAGGATCAGCCCTCACCCAAGATCCAACACAGGCAAAAGCCATTAAGCCAACACCCTTTCAGAACATAGGCCCCTCCATTGCATCATCCTCAGAAACTTCAACCAAACTTAGCTCAGACAAATCCCTAGGATTTGCCTATAGAGACAGCTAAGAACACTATATAACCCTACATGGCCCCATGGGAGTCTGACAACAGCCAATAGAATACATGTTCTTGCCCAGGAACAGGAAGCTCAAGTGCAAAGCCCAAGAGAAGGTATAAATACCCCCCACTCTCAACTCCATGTGGTCAGCTGCACCAGAACCATGTGCTTGGTGGTTCTGTTCATCATTAAACCTTCTTTCCAATCAGCCTCCATGTTTCCAGTGTCTTTTTCCCAGCTTGGAACTGAACCAGGTGGATATTTCTTCCCACACACGTTTTGTTAAATGTGCTTTTGATTTGTTTTGGAGTTTGATTCCCCACCCACAAACAATGGTTGAAAAATGCATCTTAGCATGTCATGTGAGCTATCTTTTACAGGCAGCTGTAAGGTCTACATTGTTCATATATTCTGAAGATACATAAAGGGTAGAAAATAAGAGAAGAGGACCGCTTAGCATTTGATGCCAAGAAAGTTGTAGGTCTTAGTATCCCATGTTTGCTGCAGATTCTTTCTATGGACAGAGATGTCCCATGTCAATACAACTCAATCACCACCTCATCAAAAAGAGAAGAAAAATAAAGTTGTATGGGAAATCTCCATGATCGATCAAGTACTGCCAAACTATAACTTTCACCATCACCGTCTGGGAGTTCACCATCTAAAGGGCAGTTCTGTTCTTCCTACAGCAAGACTTCCCCAAAAGTTCTGAAGATAGATTTGAGCCTACTTAAATTCACGAGACACAAAAGGCCTTGCCAGAATTATAGTAAAATACTCCTCAGTTACTAGGGGGGGGAAATGTACACCAAATTCATCTGCAGTTTCTTAGTCTTAATGCAAAAGAGTAAGGTGGTTAATTCTTAGGGAGTTCTTCCAACTCCATAATTTTAAGATGCTACTTCAAGAATACAAAGGTTGCTTAAGCTATCATTAATTTAACTCAATTGTAATGACCATCTGCACCTCACTTTTTCAACCTCAAGTTAGGAATGATAAAGATCATCCAATTTCATTAACTTGTTGAGAGAGAGAGTAAAACATAAAGGCACATGACGGAAAAGGTATTTTATGCAAGAAGAACAAGCAATTATTTGTCTGGAGAAATCTCTCAAAATAGACGATATAAATCATTTTTATTTAACGGCAGACTTCTGTCTCCATACTTTGTCACCTGTATATGCTGAATATATATTTTAGAAAGGTCAACTCATGGGATCATCTGAGAAAGTTCTTTTTTCATTGTCTGACTTGAATAGGGTTTCTTTTCTTTTCTTTATTTTTTTTTTGGGGGGGGTGATCCTGATTTCTTTTTTTCTTTGTCCTTCTAGGCATGTCTATTATTTGTTGAAAATGGAATCATTCTCTTCCGTTGTCCCCCAACATAATAAGAAAAGAGAATGAGTGATGAAACCAAAAACATTTGGGCTCTTCCACTGATCTGCATGTAAGCTTCAACCTCAGTCTGAGCTGTGTCCATGGAATATACCATATTTTTCGAAGATGCACCTTTTCCCCCCAAAAAAGAGGGTGAAAATCTGGGTGCATCTTATACTCTGAATGTAACCCTGCCCAGCCTCGCAAATGAAAATTTCAGAGGCTGAAAGAAGCCTCTGAAAGAAGCTTCAGAAAAAAAGCCTCTGAAAGGCTTTTATCTACAATAACATGGCAAGCAACAAAAGAAGAATCAGTAAAGGTTCTAACCAAACTATGCTAACAAATCTGGAGAATGACACAATAACCAACAGATCGGAAGAGGTTAATCTACATACCAATACCAAAGAAAGGAGATTGAACAGAGTGCAGATAGTCCCTCAGAATAAAAGCTTCTGAAAGAAGCTTCAGAAAAAAAGCCTTTTTTTTTTTTTTTTTGAAGTTCTGTTTCGGAGGCTTTCAGAGGCAGAAAAAAAAAGTTTTTTCTGAATTTCAAAAGTTTCAGAGGCAGAAAAAAAAGCAAGGCACAGAGCTCACAACCAACGAACCTGTTGCTAAAATTCACCTCTGGAAACAGCGGATTGGGGGTATTCCGGGAGGCCGATCCACCCGTCAATCTGCTTTTTTCTTGTTTTCCTCCCCAAAAACTAAGGTGCATCTTATATTCCGGTGTGTCTTATACTCCAAAAAAAAAATACGGTAATTCTTTCAATGGCAATTTTTGGTGGTGGAATGATGTTCTTTATGGTTGACAGCACAAGTACCCAAAAATGAAAATAAAATAGGGTTTCTGAGTCAAGCTTTTGTTTGCATATAATGGAAAGGGATGAAATCTCTGCAAGAAGGAGAACAAAATCTTCATACTCTTGCACCAAAATTGAGAGACCAGATGCCACTGCAAAAATTGAGCAGTCTTTGGCGCTCTCCGAGCTTAGTTGTTTTCTTGCAGACATTGTTTCCTTGCTAGATCCTTGCTAGCATTGGTGATCAGAGGTGGGATTCACCTATCTTCCTTACTGGTTTGCAAATGTGAGTGAGCTCTCGCGAGCGCTCGCTTCGCTCACCTGCGCCTCCTCTGCGCATTCGCACAGCCTTCCGTGCATGCTCTTTGCTCACGCATTATGTCTGGGTGGGTGGGCAGAGTCTCCTGCAGTTGCCATTACCGGTTCGCCCAAATCGGACAGAACCTGTTGAATCCCACCACTGCTGGTGACATTACCTAGTTTAGGTAATGAATCATCTGCAAGAAAACAACTAAGCTTAGGGAATATCAAGGACCCCCTCATTTCAACCCTGAGCTACAACTATTCTCCTTTATCGATACGGTAAAAAATTCCTAACACCCCCACAAAAGAAAAATCTGTTACTGTGGTGTAAAAGCAGCAACGTTCCATTGCTGTCCTTTCATCATAAATCCACTATTTTGTCTAGTGAAATATTTACACTAGTTTATGTCCATGTTAGGACAGAGATAAATTTTAAGAGGACTGGTCCTATTTTTCCATCTCCATAAATCCCAGATTTTTTTGCCTTCATCAAAAGTTTTATTGTTTGCTCTACCTGGTCATCTAAGGTTGTTCTCAGGAAGGCCTAGCATCCTGAAGCCCGCAAGAACCTAAATTTCTGGAACTTTTGAAACTTCTCATCGTTGGAAAACCACCAATTCCTTGTACTATGTACATTCTCAGCAATAATGATTTGAGAGACCTAGAGATGGGATAGGAACTGAAAAAAGGAGTTGATATTAAAACGAGACAGAAAAACAACAGAAGTGATGGCAACATAAAACTGGGTAAAGATCTGTTCTTACAAGTAAATAACATTTTCTACAGCCTCTACTTCCTGGAGCAACATTTGTGACATAAATGCTGCTACCATAGTAACAAGCATGGAGGGTAAAACGTTCGGTGGTGAAAGAACATCTCGCCCACCCCCAGATTCGTGAAAGGGACCCAAGGTCCTGCCTTCAGCACTCCTAGGAAAAGTATCTCAGGGGGAAAAAACTGAGTAGTATTTTTTAAATAAAAATCTTAATGCTCTGGATTCAAGACCAATTCCATCAAATGGGCCTTAAAATTATATGAAGTGTTTATCGAGACACCTGGTCTACCTCAACATGTGGGAGGGGGCATTCTGCTCCCTTTTGCCTTTCAGCTCCAATCCAGGAGCCCTCAAGCAGTCACAGTCACGATAAACCATTTTATACCAAATTTATATTTTGCTGATAAAGAAATAAAATTATTAAATAGATAGATAGATAGATATAGATATAGATATAGATATAGATATAGATATAGATATAGATATAGATATAGATAGATAGAGATAGATAGATAGATAGATAGATAGATAGATAGATAGATAGATAGATAGATAGATATAGATATAGATATATCCCAATGGTGTGTCTATCCCTCATTTAAGTTTGCAGCTAAGAAAACAAAACGTATGGATGATTTTACTCTGGGAAAATCCTGGTGGTTTTTAGGCTACTACAGCCATACCAAGAGCTTTCTGATTTGCTGTGCCATATAATTCTCAGCTTTTCATCTTGATCCATATGATCTATCTATCTATCTATCTATCTATCTATCTATCTATCTAAAAAAAGATTTTTGAGAATATACAGCCCTGTCTCTGAAGAATGAAGAACATCACACATTTCAAGTCATATATTGCATTTACATATGAAAAAAGTCTGTGTTTTAAAAACTGGATGTTTAAATAAGATACGGTGAACCATGTATGGGTTCAAATATAATCTTAACCTAAGTACCAAGAATGTAATGGTGTAGTGGCGTGGGTAAAACAGACATATTGTGTGGTATTTGTGCTTGCAAATTAGATTAAGTTCTTCATTGCCTATCGTGGGAGGAGGAGGAAGAGGAAGAGGAAGAGGAGGAGGAGAACATGGGATTAACATATGGGTAGGCCCGAACACACTACTGGCAGAGAGAAACTTAATGCATCAAAGATGGGGAAGGAATCTTTAAATCTACTGGAAGATTAAAAAAAAAAAAGAATGTCCATTCATGCCCTTGCTTCACCATTCTCTATGTAGTTCTTAAACTGTTAAAGTTTAGGCTATAATTTATTTTTCTGGAACTAAACCAAAAGGGCCACCATTCTCACTTATCTCCCCTGAGTTTAACTCTTTGTTGTGTTAAAAGGCCCTTCCCTCGGCTATGCTAAGGAATCCGGGCGCAAAGAAGTCAAGTACATCCATTTCGAACCAATGGTGTGAAATTACATAGCTGGACATGTCAGGCCCAGCCCAAGAACAACAACACGGAACAATCTAACCAAAGTTCAGTTCTTTATTTGCTCAGATCCAACAGACAAAATCTTGCCAGGCTGAACCTTTACTACTCTAGCCCCAATTGGATGTACACTGAGAAATTCTAGGGAGTGGCTATGCTACTCTCTTGCCTCTGTCTCTAATCCAGCTCTGGGCTGTGTTGTCACTTGTCTTGCCCCTCCCCCATCCCCCCCGGAATGTGCTCCTTCCTTCCAGGAAAATTGTATTGCTAACTAGCGCATATAAAACCTTTGCCAGACCAATTCTCAAATACAGTTCATCTACTGAAAATCCACACTGTATATCAGACATTAATACGACTGAGCGGGTCCAGAGGTATTTCATGAGAAAAGTACTCCACTCTACTCACAATAGAATCCCTTATGCCACCAGGCTTAAATTTTGGGCTTGGACAACCTGGAATTGCGCCGCCTGCGGTCTGACCTAAGCATAGTACACAAAATTGTCCGCTACAATGTCTTACCTGTCAATGACTTCTTCAGCTTCAACCAAATAATACACGGGCAAACAATCGATACAAACTCAAGGTAAACCGCTCCAAACTCGATTGCAGAAAATATGACTTCAGCAACAGAGCAGTCAACGCCTGGAATGCTCTACCCGACTCCATTGTTACAGCCTCAAATCCTCACAGCTTCAACCTTAAAATGTCTACCGTGGACCCTACTCCATTCCTAAGAGGTCCATAAAGGGGGCGTGCATAAGTGCACCAGCATTCCTACCATCCCCATTTATCTGTATTCATTTCCTTCGTTCGTGTCCATGTTCATATTCATACCTGCTACCTTGTACATAATAATAATAATAATAATAATAATAATAATAATAATAATAATAATAATAATAATAATAATAATAATAATTTTATTTCTATACCGCCCTTCTCCCGAAGGACTCAGGGCGGTGTACAGCCAGTTTAAAAACACAAGACACAACAATAGTTAAAAATTAAAATAATTAAATAGATTTGGCTGATTTAAAACTCTAAAAATTAAAATATCCCAATTTAAAATGATTATATTGACAGCCCTGCCTGGCGGAACAACAAGGTCTTCAATGCGCAGCGGAACACCCGGAGGTCGGAGATCTTGCGTATTTCCGGGGGCAGTTCATTCCACAGGGCTGGGGCTCCCACAGAGAAGGCCCTCCCGCTGGGTGTCACCAGCCGACATAACTTGGCTGATGGCACCCTGAGGAGACCCTCTCTGTGGGAACGGACTGGTCGGTGGGAGGCTATTGGTGGCAGAAGACGGTCTCGAAGGTACCCGGGTCCTATGCCATGGAGCGCTTTAAAGGTGGTAACCAACACCTTGAATCGCACCCGGAAGACCACTGGGAGCCAGTGCAGCTCGCGCAGGAGGGGTGTCACGCGGGCACAGCGGGTTGCGCCCATAACCACCCGCGCGGGCCGCATTCTGGACCAGTTGGAGCCTCCGAGTGCTCTTCAAGGGGAGCTTGACAAACTAATAAATAAATTAAATAAATAAATAAATAAATAAATGAATAAATAAAACTGCCACTTCCCCGCAGTTCATCTTACCACCTCGCCTTTCTAGAGACATTCCATCAGAATCTCTGATGGAGACACTCTTGCAATCCAGGGCTTTCCCTTAGCGGAGGCTTTGCCCCTCTGTGGCTCCTACTCTTCCCCCAAGTACCCTGCTTTGAACTTTTCCCCCCCATAGGGTCTCTCTGCCACCCCTTTTTCCCCCTCCCCTCCCCTTGCCTTCTTTTTCGTATTGACATCCCCAGCCCTTGAAACAAGGTCTCCACTCCCCTTTTTCTTTTTTTCTCATTTCAAGATCTTGTTTGGGGAGAGCCGTAACACCTGTCCACTGATCGCCCGCCAGTTTGCATCTGTGCCCACTGACAAGGCTGTCTGCTTTGACTAATGTTGTGATTGATGGACAAAATAAGGAAGAACACACAAAAAAAAACATTTCTGTCTGGTCTGGTGTGTCAGCAAGCCTTCATCAAGTGGCTGCGGAAGGTATATTTTGCGGCATGCCTCATTACACCGTAATGGCATTCCCAGGCAAAGCTGTTTCTTTTCATGACACAAGACAGCAGGCAACTTTATGGACTCTGGTCCTAGTACGCCTAGAGGAGAGAGGCACTAAAGAGTGGTCATTTCCAAAAATGCCTCAAGTTGCGTTTTTGTTGTCGTGAATTTAATATGAATCAACACAATATGAAATGAGCATGAGGAATTTTAGTGACTAGTCATTTTTTTAAGGCTGCTGTCTTCCACAGTCATCAAGGAGAGAGGAAAAGAGAGAGAGAAAGAGAGAGAGAGGAAAAAAGAGAGAGAGGGAGAGGAAAAGAGAGAGAGGGAGAGAGAGAGAAAAAATGAGAGAGGGAGACAGAGAGGGAGAGAGAGGGGGAGAGAGAGAAAAAATGAGAGAGGGAGACAGAGAGGGAGAGAGAGGGGGGAGAGAGAGAAAGAGGGAGAGAGAGAGAAAGGGAGGGAGAGAGAGAAAGACAGAGAGGAAAAGAGAGAGAGAGAAGAAAAGAGAGAGAGAGAAAGAGAGAGAGGAAAAGAGAGAGAGGAAAAGAGACAAGGGGGAGAGAAAGAGAGAGAGAGAGCGAGAGAGAGAGAGAGAGAGAGGAAAAGAGAGAGAGAGAGATGGGAGGTGGAGGGAAAAAAAAAACATTTTCTTCTCCCAAACCTGTTCCAGAAAGAAGTCATCTGTCAATTTTATTACATTAAAAAAAATAGTACACAAAGGCATACACTCGAAGCAAATTACTGCTTTGCTTCTAAACATGGGGGAAAATTCCACCTAGTTGACGGATGAGAAAGGAAGGGGAAAAAAAGCCTTCAAGTGATGAGAAGGTGGGTAGAAGACAGTCTGTAACAAATTGAACCACAAAGGTCCATACTTTTAAAAAGTCACTGTCTAAACCACATCCGGAATACAAGATCCAGGTCTTGCCTCCATAAGGCAGGAAGGCCATTGGGAAATTGGAAAGAAAGTAGAGATCAGCAATGAAGGTGGTTTAGGGCTTGGAGGTTAAACCCAATGAAGAATGATTGAATGGTTGAAGAAGCTGGAAAAGAAGAGAAGGACAAAGGGTGACATGATGGCTGTCTTCAAATACTCGAAGAAATGCCTGTGATAAAATCATGGGAGGAAAACAGAGGAATAAACAGTTGCAAAAGAGATACTCTAATCTCAGGGATGGATTTCACTTACTTTTGCTACCGGTTCGCTCGCGCATGCCCAGATCGTATTTGATGATGTCCGGGCTGATGGGCGGAGCCTCCTGCTGCCGCTACCGGTTCGCCTAAATTGGGGCGAACTGGTAGCATCCCACCACTGTCTAGTCTTCTGAAGAAAGGGGAAACCATGACTCGGAGTAACTCTATCTTTATTATGTTAGAGAGATTTGCTTTGACAGGCTTTCAGGATTTTTTTTTTTTTTAACATTGCCCAACTAGCAATTAAGTTCTTTCAGAAATCCAAACGCTTCTTTTTTTTCCTCAGTTTTTCAGTCTCACAGGGAAGACAAAGTAGATTTATTGCCCATGACTCCTGAGAGGAGGACAAGAACCAATGGATGCTGTTTTTGCAGAGGGAGATCCAAGACTGAAATAAGTAGGGATTTCTTGAGAGTAAGCTACTGGAATAGTCAGCTTCATTGAGTCAGGGCTGCTCCAGTACTGAAAGTTTTGAAGTAAAATTTGGACAAGCATTTGTCTGTGATGAAATGAAGATTTCTACACTGGGCATGAAGCTGGACAAGAAGACCTCCAAGATCTCTTCCATCTCTGCAATTCTATGATATATATATCTCATCGGGGTGGAGTCGGGACAACTGAATGGAGCTGAGTGTTTTCTGGCCGGATGCCCTTCCTGTCGCCAATGTGGAGTTCGCAGCAGATATATTCTCATTGGGGCCGGAGAGAGAAATATCTGCCTCTACCTAGTATCGAATTCACAGCCTCCTGATTGTGAGGCGAGAGCTCCACCTCTAGGCCACCGCACCATTCCTGTGGTTCTATGATATGAGTGATTATTATTCAATATTATGACAACAATAGCAGTCTACTGGCATATTGCAAATTGGAATTTCCACCATAAAAATCATGTTTATTTCCAATGATGCCATTGCAAACTATGTGGGCTATGAAAACTGTCTTGGAAATAAATTGACTTACAGTACAAGACTTGATAGTGGGCTAACTGCCCAGAATCCAGAACAGGTCTTGTCAGTTAGACTAGTGTGTAGCAGAATAGACACTAGAGGAAATGATGGTTAAGACCATCTTTACTTCACCATCCAATAAACAGGTATTTTGGGACTTATCCACACTTAGCATGGCAGTCAATTAACCATACGTCTTCCCAGGGGTGGGCTTCAGATCCTTTAGCAACGGGTTTGCTGCCCCGTTACTGGGTGGGCGTGGCCATGGTGGGCCGCCTGCACCACTGTGGGGTTGGGGCGTTTTTCACCCTCTTCAGTCTCCAGAGGTTTTCCTCGAGTCTCCGGGAGGGTGAAAACTGCTTCCTCTGGGGTCCTGAGGCCCTCCGGAGGCTAGAAACAGGCCCATTTCCGGACTTCCAGACCAGAAATGGTAGGCCTGTTTTTTGCCCTCCCAGACTCTCCACGCGGCTCCTGCACTTACCTGGAATGATGAACAGGCCGCATGGAGACTCCTGGGAGAGGTGGGGTGGGAGGGGCAGGTTGGCATGGGCATGGCCAGCCAGGGGTGGCATTTGGGGGCTCACTTAACCCCAGCGATCCTTGCCTAGAGGATTGCCAATCCCCAGATCCCTGTGTCCCTACCCTACATGGGTATCATTTTGTATGGGTATCACCCACAGCAAGTTTCTCAAAATTCAAAATGTCTTAACTGACTCTAAAAAGATTTCTCAATTTTGTGACTTTTTTTGACATTTTAAGCACCTGTTTTGCTGGACATCTATTGTTAAGCCACTTCTTATAAGCCATCTTGAGTGGTGTCCCTTTATGAAATTCTTTCAGAGCACACAGTTTTCTTATGAGTAATAATTGTTTTAAATTCTTAATCCTCAAATGTTCATATCCACCTCCATACTCCTTTCCTTTTGTCCTATGAAGTCTTCTTCTTCTTCTTCTTTTTTTTCATGGGTTATTGTGAATAATACATAATTGTAATGAGTTGTGATTAGACAAGGAACCTGCTGCATGTAATAAATACTAGACAATAAATTAGAAAATGTATATGAGGTTTTTTTTTTTTTTTTACTCTTGCTTAATGCAAGAGGAATGTAAATTCTTGTTATGACAAATGTAAGAGATAATCTTTTAAAGTGCATTTCATTTACCGTAATCGTAAGAGTTAGTTTATCGATGCCTAAGAGAACAGGGGTGGGTGGGGGTGGGAAACAGGAATGAATACGGGATAATTTAAAGCAAATAAATAGCATGATTAAATTCAAAGCATGGCACTTGCAGACACAATCCTGTTATCCTTGCGTATGAGTTAAAAAGAATAACAACAACAATAATAATGGGAATACCATTTTTGATTCATGGATAAAAGACTCCCCACATAGTAGATATTGTTTAGAGTCTGCTAATTTGCTGCCTTGAGTGTTCTAGATATTATGCAAAGGTATCCGTGAATTAGGGGGCAAAGATAGGAATGTGAAGATTTTGAGAGGATGGTGGGCAATCACAGAACGAAGTGAACTATCTGCCAGAAAACTAAAACTAACTAAATTTTCCATCCCTTCTCTTCCCTTCCCTTCCCTTCCCACTCTCCCTGCCCCTTCCTTCCTTCCTTCCTTCCTTCCTTCCTTCCTTCCTTCCTTCCTTCCTTCCTTCCTTCCTTCCTTCCTCCCTCCCTCTCTCCCTCCCTTCCTCCCTCCCTCTCTCCCTCCCTTCCTTCAATTTTCTTTCTTTCTACAGCTATTCTAAGTCTATCATGACATACCACTGTATTGCCCTGTATTTATGGATAAATGCCCTAATAAACTATAATACTACCATGCAAGTACATTTCCAGTACTTTTATTAGTGATGTGGTATTGACAGGATTGGAATAAAACAAACAAACAAAAACTGTGTGAAAATGAATTATGTATGCAACTAAGAACTTGAAAGATTTCTGACTGTATTATGCAGCTGAAAGCACACACACACACACACACACACACACACACACAATCTGCATTCTTTTGGTGTGGAATGGCTTCATTTCTGCTTACTGACTTGTGTGAAAATCTAGCTATTGTGGTTTATTCAATAAATTACAATTAAAAGTCATGTGGCTTAACAAAATCTTTCCCATCTGCCAGAATACAATATATAAAACAATAGGAAAGCAATTACTGCAGAAAAACCTAGAGGGGGAAAACAAAATAATGCCCTCTGTCCTAATCCTAAACATATGATGGGCGTTTAAATTCCTTGCAAGACATCAAGGGCATTAAGTGATAAATGAAAGTCCTCTGGATCCTTCAACCTGGAGCTGAAACTGCCAGGTTAGTGAAAGCTGGCATACGTTGACATATTTTCTTACATTGTTTGTCTCTCCCCTTCATCGGAGCATTTTCTTATATAAAAAAGACCAAGAAGAGCCTTGGTGGCACAGCGGACTAAAGTGCTGATAAGTAGCACTTAGCTGTCAGCTGCCTGCAATTACTGCGAGTTCAAATCTCACCAGGCTCAAGGTTGACTCAGCCTTCCATCCTTCCAAGGTAGGTAAAATGAGGACCTGGATTGTGGGGGCAATAAACTGACTTTGTATATAAAAGAACACCACTTGGGGGAGGGGGGGGGCGAAAGCCCTACTAAGCAAGTATATACAAAAGTATGAAGGCTATTGCTTAACACATTGTAAGCCGCCCTGAGTCTCTGGAAAAGGGCGGCATATAAATCGAACCAAGAAAGAAAGAAAGGAAGAAAGAAAGAAAGAAAGAAAGAAAGAAAGAAAGAAAGAAAGAAAGAAAGAAAGAGAGAGAGAGAAAATACCCAACCACCTTACAATGCAAGATTTTTTTCAACATGTTTTCCATACACCTGAATTGTCATTTCTTTTTGGATCTCTTGGAAACCACATTCAAACCTGCCTGTGTCAGACAGGACTGTGAATTATGGAAAAAATTGTTTGGAAAAGGACTTAACATTTACTTGTCTTCTCTCCAACAGTGCTTTTAAATCTGGGAGGAGATTAAGGAGATTTGGTAAGATCACGCTTGGAATAGTGCAACCAATTTTGGTCACCACAATATAAAAAAGATGTGGAGACTCTTGGAAAGAGTGCAGAGATGAGCAATAAGCATGATGAGGACACTGGAGGCTAAAACGTATGAAGAACGGTTGCAGGAATTGGGTATGTCTAGTCTAGTGAAAAGAAGGATTAGGGGAGACATGATAGCAGTGTTATCCAATATTTGAGGGGCTGCCCTAAAGAAGCTATTCTCCAAAGCACCAGAAGGTAAGACAAGAAGCAATGGATGGAAACTGAACCAAGAGAGGAGTGACCTAGAACTAAGTAGGAATTTCCTGACACTAAGAACAATCAACCAGTGGAACAGCTCGCCTTCAGAAGTTGTGAGTGCTCCAACACTGGAAGCTTTTTAGAAGGGACTGGACAACCCTTTGTCTGAAATGGTACAGGGTCTCCTGCCTGAGCAGAGGGCTGGACTAGAAGACGTCCCAGCTCTTTTATTCTGTTATTCTGCTAAATTTCAGTTGTGAAAATATCACTTTCACCAGCTTCTTGCTCAGAGCTGTGACAAACTGGTTTGCAGTTTTGTTGATGCCGGCATATCAACCGAAAGGGACATCTCACTTTTGTCCTTAATTTTGAAGAAATCAGGCCCACATTTATGTATCTATGTATTTTTGTAGCAATTTTTTTTTTTTTTTTTTTTTGGCTACAAAAAATTCCTAGTCCAATTTATACATTTCCTTTGACTTTTTAATTTTTTTAAAAAAAAATTCTTTTTTTTTTTTCCCTGCCTTTTATATTTTGCTTTTCTGGTGGCTCTTACATCCTGCCCTGGCGTCTTCTCGTACACTCCATATGGATTCAAGCTTGTGATTCCAAGAAATATATTTGCTTGTTTTCTCTGTGATTCTGAGAGAAGTCCAACTTCTTAAGATCACAAATTGTTCACTTGGCTCTCTTATTGTAGTATGTAGTAAGGTTCCCCCCCCCTTTTTTTAAAAAAAAAAGTAAGCATACTTTTAAAATATTAATATTATGACTTTTGTGATACTTTACTTTGGATGTTTAGTTCATTGCATACAAATGATTACGAACGTTAACCAGATAAAACTTCCCCTTGTCCATTTAGGAAATCAGCTTAGCATAATTTCTCATTTTTAAATCTTCCATTGAGAGATAGTAGTTGCATTTCACTAAGCCTTTTGTGTGTGTGTGTGTGTGTATGTGTGTGTGTATACACGTGCATCAGGGGTGGGTTCTAAATTTTTTTGCTACTGGTTCTGCGGGTGTGGCTTATTTTATAGGCGTGGCTTGATGGTCATGTGACAATTCTTTAGGATTTAGCAGAGGTACTGTTCTACCAGGCTTTTAACTGCTTGCAGAGCTGTACCGGTCTACTCATTCGTTTTTGGAGGCACTGATTTACTCATTCATTTTTGGAGGCACCGGTCTACCTGTTTGTTTTTGGAGGCACCAGTCTACCACCACACACTGCCTTTTAACACTGATCAGCTATACGGCGGCCCTTTGAAGCCCCACGGCAAGAGTTTAAACAGTTTTTTTCCCTTCTAGCCGATCAGGTGGAACTTGGGAGGCAGCAATAGATTGGGGGTGGAGCCAAATAAAAGGTAAGAATAATGTGGAGGGGGGCAGAGGGAGGTGGGAGGGCCCAGCTCCCAAACAAAGAGAACCGGTTCGGTGACGTCATATCGTCACCGCTATCTGCTCGGCCGAACCGGGCCAAACTGGGAGGCATGCATATGCCTTCAAATCAGTGTTGTATTCTGGTGATTTTCTTGGCAACATTTTCAGAAGTGGATTTGCAATTGTTTCCTTCCATGGGCTGAGAAAGAATGACTGGCCCAAAGTCAACCAGTTGGCATCATACCTAAGGTGGAACTAAAACTCACAATCTCCTGGTTCCTTGCCTGGTGCCTTAATCAGTGGAATGGCTTGCCTCCAGAAGTCATGCTCCAACACTGGAGGTTTTTAAAAACAGATTGGACAACCCTTTGTCTGAAGTAGTACAGGGTCTCCTGCTTGAGCAGGGGGTTGGACTAGAAGACCTCCAAGATCCCTTCCAACTCTGTTATTCTGTTATTCTGTTAAATATTATTTGATGGCCCATTGAGGCTTCACAAGATCAAGGACCAGACACCACAGGGATTTCAGAAATGCTACTTTATTGTTTTTATAAAGGCGATCAAACCAGTCAGTCCTAGAGGAGATCAACCTGACTGCTCTTTAGAAGGCCAGATCCTGAAGAGGAAACTCAAATACTTTGGCTGCCTAATGAGAAGGAAGGACTCACTGGAGAAGAGCCTAATGCTGGGAAAGATTGGTGGGAAAAGAAGAAGGGGACGACAGAGAACGAGGTGGCTGGATGGAATCACTGAAGCAGTAGGCGTGAGCTTAAATGGACTCCAGAGGATGGTAGAGGACAGGAAGCCTGGAGGAACACTGTCCATAGGGTCGTGATGAGTTGGACATGACTTCATGTCCTAACAACAACAACAACTCTACAGTTGAAGAGTACATTAAGAAAATTTCAAAAGTTTGTCCAAAATAGTCATTGCTCCTTTTGAAGAACAACATGTCCAGGTGTGAATCTTTCTCACTCTCTCTATTTTCCTTGGGCTGAGCAACTGTTTCCTCTGTCTCACTGATTCTCAAGGACAGAGCTAAATTATAGCACTAGCCATGAGAACTCAATGTTATGTCTACATTGGGAGCAGCCTGCACTGCACCCAAATGCCAGTGCAATGCAGAAACATGGGAGAAGGATGTGTCCTCCTCTTCGTCTTATGAACTTTCAAGAGTCATTTGCTTGGCACAATAAGAACAAAATGCTGGACTGGGATAGCAAGGATGTTCTTATCTTCATAATACCTAGATTTATTCATCACAATAAGCAGGAAACGAACCAGACTTTGACTTAGAGCAAGCTGTGAATCCAGCCGATATATCTGCAACGTTTTGAACAGGACATATGTGCTTGTACGATGGTTATATAGAGATGAGAGGATATCATCTTTTTATTCTAGTTGGCTTTGTCTTGTAATGTTCTCACACTTTCTTTCTGGCTCATCAAATAGTTGCACCATCTCTCGGGAACTTAAATCCATCAAGTTTCTTTTTTTGTTCCTGTTTCGCAACTACACTCACGCATAGTGGTAATGCAGAAATAAAAGGAACAAAGGAATTGGGGGGGGGGCAGGAATTGGAAGCTGCATGGGATTAAAAAGTAAACAAACTTGGAATTCCTATGAAATGTTTCCCATTATTCCATTTATCAATATTAATCTCTTGATGCGGGTGAAGAAGGAGAGTGCAAAAGCTGGCTTGAAACGCAACATTAAGAAAACTAAGATCATGGCATCTGGTCCTCTCAATTCCTGACAAATAGATGGGGAAGAAATGGAGGTAGTTTTCTGGGCTCCAAGATCACCACAGATGGGAACTGCAGCCAAGAAATTAAAAGACGCTTCCTTCTGGGGTGGAAAGCTATGGCAAAGTTAGACAGCATACTAAAAAGCAGAGATATCACCCTGCCAACAAAAGTGTGTATAGTTAAGGCGATGGTTTTCCCAGTTGCAATTATGGCTGTGAAAGTTGGACCATAAGGAAGGCTGAGTGCCAAGGAATTGAGGCCTTTGAACTATGGTGCTGGAGAAGACTCCTGCAAGTCCCTTGCACTGCAAGGCGATCCAACCGGTCAGTCCTAGAGGAGATCAACCCTGACTGCTCTTTAGAAGGCCAGATCCTGAAGATGAAACTCAAATACTTTGGCCACCTAATGAGAAGGAAGGACTCACTTGAGAAGAGCCTAATGCTGGGAAAGATTGAGGGCAAAAGAAGAAGGGGTAGCAGAGAATGAGGTGGCTAGATGAGTCACTGAAGCAGTAGGCATGATCTTAAATGGACTCCAAAGGATCATAGAGGACAGGAAGGCCTGGAGGAATGTTGCCCATGTTGGGTCAAACGCAACTTCGCAACTAACAACAACAACAACAAATCTCTAAACCTATAGATGGACCAGGGACTTTGTTAAGACAGCTAATGGAATTTTATGTCTGCAGAAGCTCAAGCTTCAGTTTATGTCAGCAACACATATAACGCAAAGGAGGCCGATAGAAAGAGTAGGACTTATTGTAAAATAAGATCAAAAGGTCCCTGCAGATTTTACTCTGTTAGTTGTTGCTGTCTATAGGGGGCAATGCTTTTTCCAAAACATTTCCATAGTCTCCATGACATCCTGGAGCACTATTACCACCCCACCAAAGTGGTACCTATTTATCTACTCACATTTGCATGTTTTCGAACTGCTAGGTTGGCAGGAGCTGGGATGAGGACGGGAGCTCACGCTGTCACATGGCACTCAGGTCTTGAGCTACCAGTTTTCCAGCTGACAAGCCCAGCGTCCTAACCACTGAGCTACCGCACCGCCCAGGACTTAATGTACCATTGTTGAAGTCCACAGCTCAACAGGAGAACTTCAGATGTTGTTATTCCTCCTGTCTTCACCACATAATTTGTCTTAGAAATACTATGTAGTCAGCAGTTACCACTGCCTGTTTTAGCCATTCTCTCTGAACAACAATAAAGATAATGATCAGAGATAGAGGGAACACCAAACAAATGAAAGAAAAATTACTCATCATGGACATTTTAAATAGATCTTCAAAACTGGAATTCATATTTGGAAGTATAATGGATTGAATTTGCAACCCTCTCTTGGAATTAATTCTTAGAAGAAAAGAAGAAGCTGGCAATGAATGTGAAATCTTTGGGTCACAATATTGACCAAACTGCCAACTTATATGGATTCTCGTTACAAAGATTTGAACAAGTCTTGAATGTTTATTGTAAAGACATGATCACCCGAAATTTCTTACCACTTACAGGGAGTACATATTTGTGGGACCTGGGGAAATTTCAGAAGTCAACCGAAGTTCAAAGTCGAAAAGGTTAGTGTAACATTTAGCCAAACTTCTCCAGAGTTTTTACTGACCACAGTGTGTTGAAAATGTTTACCAGACCTTTAAAAAAAAATCCTTAAAATACATCGAAGCAAGCAAAATGCATCAAGCCCTTTGTAGGTACACACGCATTGCCTTATTGAGTTCATAATTTACAAACTGGGCAGCGTCCTTCCTATAGAAATGGATGGATGTTTTTCCTTTAACTTCAGCTGAATTATGCTCTGTACTCAAAAACGGCATGCACTACATCTTGGGCCCATAATATATCATAGAGTGGAGAAAGGGCATCTGAAGAAATGCTATATAGCATATTGCAAAGTACAAGATTAAGTTCAATCTATAAATAGGAGAATGAAAGGAAGGAAGGAAGGAAGGAGAAGAGAAGGAGGGAGGGAGGGAGAGAGGGAGGAAGGAAGGAAGGAAGAAGGAAAGAAAGAGAAGGAAGGAAGAAGGAAAGAAAGAGAAGGAAGGAAGGAGAAAAGGAGGGAGGGAGAGAGGGAGGAAGGAAGAAGGAAAGGAAGGAGAAAAGAAGGAGAGAAGGAGAGAGGGAGGAAGGAAGGAAGGAAAGAAGGAGAAAAGAAGGAGGAAGGGAGGGAGAGATGGAGGAAGGAAGAAGGAAAGGAAGAAGAAAAGAAGGAGGGAAGGAGAGAGGGAGGAAGGAAGGAAAGAAGGAGAAAAGAAGGAGGAAGGGAGGGAGAGATGGAGGAAGGAAGAAGGAAAGGAAGAAGAAAAGAAGGAGGGAAGGAGAGAGGGAGGAAGGAAGGAAGGAAGGAAAGAAAGAAGGAAGGAAGGAAGAGAGGGAGGGAGGGAGTGAGTCATTTTTTAAAATGTAAAATGTGAAGATTGTCAATGAACTCTTATATACCTCTTATATTTGTATTTATTTTTAAGTTAATTATTTATTACCATTTCATTTTGCTCCCTAGTGGAAATTCACACAACCAGATTTGGTCAGTTAGGCAACTGACTGCAAACAAGCAGGAACAAGCTCAAGGATACTATCCTGGTGATAGAATTGGCAACAAACAAACCCCTGGCTTCACATTTAGATAACTGGGGCCAAATATCAACTGCTTCATAAAGTCTAATATGTATGAAAGTACGGCTCCATCCAGGGTAGAAACAAAGGTCAGTGAGAAGTGATTGGGACTGGTGATCAGCGTCCAACTCTAATTGTTTTTTTCTAATTTGACGGTGGATGATATCAGAGTCTAAGTCCAGAGATGTCCAGAGATGTTGCAAGCCATTTTGCTTTGGGCAAAAATAAAATAAAATAAATGTCAATAAGGAAAAACCGATTTGATCATTTCACATGCACTGGAGTGTAAGAAGAAAAAAGTGTGAAAAAAGTGATCCGTACAAATGCAGGAATTAGCCTTTAGTAGTGAACTTCATTGCGAGGGACGCGGTGGCTCAGTGGCTAAGACATTGAGCTTGTTGATCGAAAGGTCGGCTGTTCAGCGGTTCGAATCCCTAATGCCGCGTAACGGGGTGAGCTCCCGTTACTTGTCCCAGCTTCTGCCAACCTAGCAGTCCGAAAGCACGTAAAAAAGGCAAGTAGAAAAATAGGGACCACCTTTGGTGGGAAGGGAACAGCGTTCCGTGCGCCTTTGGCATTGAGTCATGCCGGCCACATGACTACAGAGATGTCTTCGGACAGCGCCGGTTCTTTGGCTTTGAAACGGAGATGAGCACCGCCCCCTAGAGTCAGGAACGACTAGTATGTATGTGTGAGGGGAACCTTTACCTTTAGTGAACTTCATTATGTCAAAAGGGTGTTTTGGGGGGAAAGTTGAAATGTATAACCTAAAATGCTCATCTTCTCAGTCCTATTTTGCTATCTCTATTCTAGACAGCAATAGCAATAGCACCTAGACTTATATATTGCTTCACCGTGCTTTACAGCCACTCTAAGTGGTTTACAGAGCCAGCATCTTGCCCTCTATGATCTCAAATATTGGAACACTGCAATCATGTCACCCCTATTCCTTCTTTTCACTAGAATAAAAAGGTAAAGGTTCCCCTTGCACATATGTGCTAGTCATTCCCAACTCTAGGGGGCGGTGCTCATCTCCGTTTCAAAGCCGAAGAGCCAGCGCTGTCCGAAGACGTCTCCATGGTCATGTGGCTGGCATGACTCAACGCCAAAGGCACACGCAATGCTGTTACCTTCCCACCAATGGTGGTCCCTATTTTTCTCCTTGCATTTTTTACGTGCTTTCGAACTGCTAGGTTGGCAGAAGCTGGGACAAGGAACAGAAGCTCACCCCGTTACGCGGCACTAGGGATTTGAACCGCTGAACTGCCAACCTTTCAATTGACAAACTCAGCATCTTAGCCACTGAGCCACCATGTCCCCTTCACTAGAATAGACATACCCAATTATACCCATATAAAGTTAATTATATATAATTAACTTTAGAATTCACTACATAGTTAATTAATAAATAACTATAATTTATACCTCCTGGTTTTTGGTATTACAGGTAGTCCTTAACTTACAACAGTTTGTTTCATGGCCATTCAAAGTTACAACAGCACTGAAAAAAGTGACTTATGACCGTTTTTCACACTTACGACCGTTGCAGTCTTCTCGCAGTCACATGAACAATATTCAGATGCTTGGAACTGACTCCTATTTATGACGGTTGCAGTGTCCTTTTGGCAGCCTCCTGAGAAGCAAAGTTAAGGGGGACACCAGATTCACTTAACAACCATGTCATTAACTTAACAACGCCAATGATTCACTTAACAATTGTGATGAGAAAGGTCATAAAATGGGGCAAACTTCCTTAACAAACGTTTCACTTAGCAGCAGAAATTTTTGGGCTCAATTGTGGTCGTAGTCGAGGACCACTTGTATAACATGGAACTCCATCACTAGGTTTGAGCGCCATTTCCTAAGACTCTCATTTGTCTGTGTAACTTTGATTCCATCCTTTCCCACCCATTGCTAATTCCTCTGAAAAAGGCTGGTGGTAGTCACAGGTCACCTAGAAGAGAAAGGCAGGTACAATTTAAACTTCTTGCCGTTCTGCCCTTCACCCTTCACTCTAACATAGATGAGATGGTTCATCTCATCCTTTAGTGACTCTCCTTTTGAAAGATCTCATCACTCAAGCAATTCCACGGAGACCTGCCTTTAAAGACAAAACAAAACAAGAAGACAAAAGAGAAGAAGACAAAGCTGGCAAGATCTCAGCAGTAACTAACTTTAAAACTACAAGCCCACAAAAATGGACTATTTTTTAAAAATGAGTTTGCAAATTTGGTTGGCCTGAACATACATACCTTCCTTCCTTCCTTCCTTCCTTCCTTCCTTCCTTCCTTCCTTCCTTCCTTCCTTCCTTCCTTCCTTCCTGTCTCCTTCTTTCCTTCCTTCCTCTATCTCCTTCTTTCCTTCCTTTCTTCCTGTCTCCTTCCTTCCTTCCTTGGTCCCAATCATAGAACACATTGTAAAATCTTTAAACCAGTCAGGGGTAGGTATGCGTGGAAATGGCTGGACTGATTAATAATATAGGCCCTTCCTGAGATGGGCTTATCCTCCTCCTCTCCCTGTAATGCGGGCTGTTTGGGTGACAAATATGTCAAATTAATACATCACCAGGTATGAAAGCACTGTTAGAATTTGACTGAGGTACTTCCAGCCTGGGAAAGGGAACGATTTATCAATGCAAACTTAATAACATCTATTTGAATCTAACTAAAAATCAATATTTCATTACCAAATTGTTAGTGAGAATGAAGAAAAATTGCGGAAGTCCGACCGTTGGGTGGAAGAAAAGCATCAGGAGTTCAATGGGAAGACGGAATGATTCATGAGGCTAAACCAGGAGAAGGATGAAGGAGGACGAATGCGGGAAACTTGGAGGGGGCCCCTTTCTCTTATGACCTTGGTAGCGAGGGGGGAGAAAAATACAAGAAAATGAAAGTGACTGTCAACTCCCAACAGAGATGGGTCATGCTATAAATCAAGCACAGCACAGGAAAAAGGGCGGGGGAGAGAAGAGAAGAATTGTAGGAGGGGGTAGTCTGTTGGAGTATATGTGGAGGGGCACAGCATTAAACAGAGGTGGGAAGATGTTGGTTAATTCAACTCCTTTTCTTTTGAGATGAGCAGGGGCAGGTAGGAGGCCTGTGAATCACTCCTCTTTAAAAACCAGAGTTTTACATTAAAACAAGTGCCAAAGCCAGACAGATGGAGAGGCATTGCTTTCTATTGGCTGAGATTTAAAACACAGATCCAATAAGCATTTCCTTCAGCTCTAGAAAGAAGAAAAATGGGGGAGCCAGGTTTACCAGACGCATAACTAAATCAGGGAGGTGGGGGAAGCCCAATTCTTCTGGACGATTCTGTGGCCCCTCCACGTAGACCCACAACCCCTCCCCAACCCCCCCCACCCCTCTATTTAAGGACATTAATACTGGTTTTATTAAAACTGTATTGATCTGCACCAGCAAGGCAGAATCATTTGTTTAAGCCTTAACTGCATTTGACCTTTAATGGTTTTCGGTTTTTATTTTAATTTAACTTCTCCTATTTTCTCCACGATAAGTATTCACGTTTTGGTGTTATAGTAGCATCTGGTTTCTGACTACATGGTCCTTTGCCCAGAAGGACACTAAGCAAAATAGAGAAATTTGTAACTGTCTTTTCGCCCGACAGATAGCAAAGAGATGGTTTCAAATATGAATATCGCACCTTCGCCACATTAAATTAAAATGTATTCTTTGGGAGTAGATTGTTTGCTAAATTGTGACACGGTGCCCTGCCTGCGTCTATTCATCAGACGTCTGTTTTGGTTTTTTTTTGTTTTTTTTTACACTTGCTCTGTCTTTTCTGATTGAGTCTTTTTTATCCTTCCTAATCCATCAGCATAAAAAGAACTTGTGTTTCTTTCATGAGGCAAATGAAAGGGCATCCATTTCAATAGCCAGCCCTGGAAAGTGACCCTCATTCATTTACAACTAGAATGGATGGTTTCTTCTGGGATGAAAAACCCTAGCAAAGATAGCTTGCACGGCAGATATTAGCCGATATCTAATATCGCTTTGGTGAGCGTGATGTGGCCCTAACATCTCTTCTGGGACATCTTACTAAATTAAGGAAATAGGACGGCTGCTTTCCAGAATACACGCCCTTAAAAACCATCATAAAATCATGATTTGGTTATAAAGGAAAGCCAGTTCCTAGTCTGTCCCTAGTGTGCACAGGCACAGAGCTGCCAGGAGGCAAGAACAGTTAAAACAAAAGGGATGACTTGGGAGTAAGGTCTGGAGATGATTGGCCCCTCCCATAAGACATAAAGGAAGAGCAAAGGCACATGGGCCTTTGCAGGAAGCAACGTTGTGGATAGTGTCGGTTTGTACTTTGAAGCTCTGTTTTTGACTCCGTGTTTCCGTGTGGCCTTGCCAAGATAATTGCCAATTAGGTCTTTGGCAGCGTGTCAAAGAAGATAAAGATTGTTGGGACTAATTGTGTGGTTTTTACTATATCAGGAAGCCTAGGTCAGAACAATATGTAACAGTTAACGGAATTCAAGGGGTGGCTGGAGTTGGAGCAGTGGTGGGTTGCTCCCAGTTCGCAAGAACCAGTAGTAAAAAAAATTAGTAGTACGGAGAACCAGTAATAACATTGGCTGGCCACGTCCCCGAACCAGTCACCGGCCCGGTTGCTGCTCGCTTACCCCGCCCACCTCATCAGAGGCTTTTTTTTTCTTTTAAAAACATTTTTTTTGCAACCTTTTCAGCCGAAGCCTTTAAAAGCCTCTGGCGATCCCAGCTGACTTGCTTGATCGTCAGAGGCTTCTAAAAGCATTTTTTTCTGCAACCTCTTAAGGTTGTAGAAAAAATGCTTTTAAAAGTTTTTTTTTTTAAAAAAGTTGGCCACGCCCACTCAATCACATTAACCCCCACAAGCCACAACCACAAAATAAGCCATGCCCACAGAACCGGTAGTAAAAAATAAATAGAACCCACCCCTGAGTTGGAGCATTTGTGGGCACATAATGATTCTAGGCTGAGTCCGTTCTCGACTCCACCCCCTGCTTCCTCTTCTTCTACAGACCAAACCAAAGGCACTCAACCTCCATCCTGGTCCAAGGCCTGGTCGAGCAACTATGTTCCTCACAATATCACAATTTTGAATTTTTTTAAAAAAAAGATGGAATTCCGATAGATCTCTGGAGGGAATCTGCAACATCATTCCTTTTCCATGACATGCTGTCTGAGCTCTCCAAGACGACACTGCTTAATCAGTGGGATGTACGTTAATGTCACCATGAAGCTTCCCTCCTTGTGTCTGCCATCATGGCACCATTTACATAATCGTGCCACTTGTGCTATGATCTTTTGATGATAATTTGAGATCACTGTATTTTTTTTTTTTTTTATGGACACTGTTAGCCCTCTGAATTATTTCCAGCTTCTTCTTTAAGTGGAAAGCACGAAAATAAAGTCCTTGTTTTTAGGAAGCTTTAAGTGAACCCGGCCTTTAAGATAATATAACCGAAAAGATTTTGTACTCCTTCGTTTGATTTCCATCTATCCTCTCATGCCATCAAATTCCCTGTGGAACTCTGAGATTCAGCTTTAATTGCAGTCCTTTTAATTTCCCACCTTCTGCTGTACATTTGGCTGCAAAAATCCTATACGCAGTTAGACTACTTTTAACACAGTCAAATCAATGAAATTTAAAAGGTCTGGCTGTGTAGGATTGCAGCCATAATGTTTTGATCAGTCAAGGAAACGATGAAGAGACTCCAGGAAAATAGGAGGAAAAAAAGAAAAGAAAAGAAAAGATAAAGAAGGAATGCAATTGGAGTATGTGAGATATAGCTTTTGTCTGTTTTTTTAAAATCACCACTTTCTTGTGGTGCTTACAGAAGAAATATTAATGCATTGTAGAGATTGCCACAAAAGTGTGATCCTTTTTACTTTTCTTTTAAAAAGAAGATTCTTATCAAAACTCCAGATGGTCTACATGTTATCCGACCGGCCACAGGCAAAATAGAATAGTCCTTTGCATCCAGATCAGATTTCTTTGCCAAATCCTTATTCTTTCTTCTATGAGAGCATGTTCATTCTTTTATCACTTAGATATACTTTAAAAAAAAAAAAACCCATAAGGATGCTCCCCATATGTTCACAGTCAATGAGGATAATTAAAAGCACCATAGATGGCTTTAATTGTAAAATGCATTAGCATTGTGGCTGGTTGGGATGAAAGCTTCGTTTATTTGTTGGGCTAAAACTTTCTCCAATTTCAAACATGGGGCTACCCAAATATCAGTTTCCACTTTGCAAGGGTGAGATTCAGAACAAGGTCCAGGCTCCCAATCATGGCATATAATCAAAGTCCGATGACAAAATTGCTTTTTAAATGAAATGAGTAGAGCTAAAGGGGGATCGTCTTTCCTTGTATTGTATTCCTTGGTTTATTTGAAAAGGGGGAGGGGAAAAAAAGAACTATTTTCATTTGCAGAATTATAACTGGATCACAACCTTTTAAAAAGAATTAGCTGCCAAATTCAATAGCAACCTTCTCAGAGAGAATCTGTTCTCATCCCTGTACTATGGTTAATTTTTGTCCCTGAAGATGAATACTTAGTATTTAGCTGTGTTTGATCCGATGTAGTGATGGGATCTCTGCGTGTACACACAACAGCCCAACCCCTGGAGAGATTCATAGGATATTTCTGTATGCCTGAAAGGATTGGCTCCACATCCACAGTCTTGGAGTCTGGATTATGAAGCTCTTGACTTCTGGGTTCAAAGAAATCACAAAATAAAAATGGAGCTGTTGACAAAGAATATCCCATTTGATTTGCCATCCCTACGAATTCTCCAAAAGTCTTCTTCCCTTACAAAATCACCCTGTACCCCAAACAGTTCTATTAGTGACCTAATGTTTGCATTTTAAGTCCTGGATCATTTACTGTTTTTCCTTCAAATCACTTCAAATTTAGTAATATTGTTATGATTTGCTTGAACAAAAAAATCAGTTCTGTTGCTGTAACTTGTCAACTGTAAGAAAGAAGGCAAAGTTTACACACACACACATACACAATTTATATTTGCTGATAAAGAAATAAAGGGAGACTAGTATAGATCTATTTCAAGCTATTTAGCTCTCATCAGCTAGCCATACCCTTATTCGGATTTGAACTTGGGCTGCCTGCATATTAGGCAGTTGTATTAACCTCTGAGCCACAAGTATGCTCCCTCCTATATTGGAGTAGACCAGGTGCTTCGATAAAAAACCACACACACACACACACACACACACACACATATATATATATAACAATATATATATATTATATTGCATATATATATTACAATATATATATTACACATACACACACACAAACATATATATGCCAAATTGATCAATGATGTATAAAGCTGAATATCTCTTCAATGGTACTTTTTACACTCTGACAATGTTAGCAGAGGCTAACGAAAGCTAAGTGGTTAATATATTTTAAGTTCCGGAGATTGCAATGTCTGTCTCTTCTTTTATAGCTACATCTGGAACTCGAATTTTTAGGGTAGTTCGATATATATATGTATAGTTCAAATCCGAGTAAGGGTATGGCTAGCTGATGAAAGCTAAAAAGCTTGAAATAGATCTATACTAGTCTCCCTTTATTTCTTTATCAGCAATATACATATATACACATACGTGTGTATGTGTATGTGTATGTGTATGTGTGTATATTATATGTATAAACTTTGCCCTTCTTTCTTACAGTTGACATGTTACAGCAACAGAACTGATTTTTTTGTTCAAGCAACTCATAACAATATTACTAAATTTGTGTGTGTGTGTGTAATGCATATAGAGCTAGAGCTAGAGCTAGAGAGCTAGAGATAAAGATAAATATGCAGGCATAAAGTAAAATTGTGTTGGGCCACAGGACAAGAACAAGCCCATTTGTGTCTGAGGTATTTTGTGCCATAAATTCCCATAATAGAAACAGATGGTAGCAACGCTTTGTAGTAAAGCTTCTATCATTGCTTATGAAAAGAATGAAGCCTAAAATAGATACATTTGGCTGCGTGCCAGTCATCTTACATAGTTCAGAACTTGGTAGTAGCAATCAGCAAAGGATTATGACGGTGGCCTTCCTGGTTTAAGAACCTTTTAGAACAATGGAAACATTTGGTTGGGGGGGTGAGGAGAGGGCTTTGTGCTTTGTTTAATCCTTAAATGACAAAAAGAGTTTGTCTGGAGAAGAGATGGTGGCACTGCCAGTTGTCACAGTAAATCTTATGTAATGAAAAGAAGGATGTGTGGGAGAGAAATCCCCTAATCTTCATGTCCGGGCTGCATAAAATGTCAGCTAAATCAGCAGCTCAGGAGAGTTTCAGGCATCAAAGTGCATAGATCCTAAAAGCAACTTTATTGAACAATCAAGAGCTAGAAAATTTGGCCCGTGATGAAGAAGTTGATCATAGCCAGCAAAGACCCAAGGAAAACCATTTGAAACTGATGCTTTTCCAGTTTTCAAAGTTGTTTTTTCCAAGAGGCAACTGGACTTTGTTTTTCCTTGAAGACATTTCTCTTCTCATCCAAGAAGCTTCCTCCGTTCTTCAGCTCTGTCAGAACGGAAGGAGCTTCTTGGATGAGAAGCAAAACATCTTCAAGGAAAAACTAAGTCCAGTTGCCTTTGGGAAAAAAAAACAAAAACACTTTTGGGATAACCATGACCTGGATCAGAGGTCTCCAAACTTGGCAACTTTACGACTTGTGGACTTCAACTCCCAGAATTCCTCAGCCTGAGGAATTCTGGGAGTTAAAGTCCACAAGTCATAAAGTTGCTACGGTTGGAGACCCCTGACCTGGATGACCGAGAATCTCCATACACATGATGTGATGATGTGATCCATTCAGTTGTCTCCACCTCTTGGCAATTCTATGAGCCCAGTCTCTCCACATTGTCCATTCTTGCACTATTTCTTTGAGTTGTTCTATGCGCTGGCTGGTGTCGGTTTTGATGGCGTCCAGCTATCATGTTCTTGGACAGCCTGGTTTCCTTTTACTTCCCCAAGAGAAATGCTTTCTCTAGTGAATTCCCCCCTCACGACATGGCCAAAATAAGTGAGACGGAGTTTCGTGTGGGTTTCTTTTGAAACTACCCTATCGCAATTAGGTAAACACATGGCATGCAGTCCTCGGTAGCGCACCTAAAGTCTGGCGTGGCGAAAAGGAATTTTATCCCTCTCTCAAAAGGAGCTAAAAGAGCAACTGGTTTGACTTGGAGCTGCTTTTGCTAGTTTTGCAGGAGCGAAAGGAAGCGTAATGCGAACATCACAGTGGAGGGGCAGCTGAAGGTTAGGAATGAAATATCGCTTTCTTCAGCATTTGGTCTCCATCTGAATGTTACCTACATTATCATCAGGACTCACTGTCAAAATGGGAAGACCTTGTCAGTGGAAGGAGGTCACCTAGAAGCTGGAAGAAAAATTGTGGTGGACAAGTCTCAGTGTGATCAACTAGGCGAGAAGCAATGCTTCATGAATCTCTGCCCCCTATCTTTCCATTACAGTGTGTGTGTGTGTCTGTGTGTGTGTGTGCTGTTTTGACAGCAATAATTTATTGGTAAAATACTTTTCTTTCCCTTGTCTTGCTAGAATTCCATTGGATAGGGCTCTCCTCGGACTCTCTGACTTTCCAAACTCTGAGCTGCACTGAAAAGGCTTTGCATAGAACTCCAACCAAATGAGTGCCAGATTTGAAGCAAGAACAAAGCAGGCATCCAATAAGAAAGTCTAGAACCTTTGAGTCCCCGAATTCTTCAAATTGAGGAAGGACAGAAGTGGAAGTATCAAATCCATACCCAACCTGCAAGTTAGTCTAGAAGCGTGATGGTGAACCTATGGCATGTGTGCCAGAGTTGGTGCTCAGAGCCCTCTCTGTGGGCACGCACGATGTCGCCAGTGGGCATATGCGGCATTGCTGGAAACCAGGGGCGCATATGCACGCCGGCCAGCTGGTTTTCACGCACACTGGAACACCAGAAACCATTAAAAAATGCCTCTCTGCCTATCAGGAAACTCAGCTGGGATCGTCAGAGAGGCTTCTTTAAAAATACCTCTCTGCCTATCAGGAAACTCAGCTGGGATCGTCAGAGACTTTTCAAAGCATTTTTTTTTTACCACCTCTTTGGCCAAGAGGTTGCAGAAAAAAATGCTTTGAAAAGCCTCTGACGATCCCAGCTGAGCCGCGCGATCATCAGAGGCTTTTTTTTTTTTACTTTTAAAAGCATTTTTTTGGCCGTAGAGGTTGTAGAAAAAAATGCTTTTAAAAGTAAAAAGAAAAAAAAGCCTCTGATGATCACGCGGCTCAGCTGGGCATGGGGCGGGGGTGCAGGGATTTTTGCTACCGGTTCCCCAAACCACCCGCCACCATCGCTACCGGATCGGGCGATCCGGGCCAAACTGGGAGCATTTCACTCCTGCTCCTGAGATATTTCAATTCCGTTCAGTCCCGTAATTTCTTTTTAAAGAGTTTGGGTGAATTGTCGAAGTTTTGCCACATTCTATTTACTGAGCCACACGGAGCAGCTACTATGGACTCTTTCATAACACTTGCCTCAACTCCAAATGATTGTGGTCCTTTATGTGAACTAATACTAAGAATAAAATCTAAGGCAGCACGACTGCTTCCCTCACTCCCCAAGATCTAAGCAAAAAGCTAAAAATGCACAAACCTTTCTCCGAACATTATATTTTATGCAGTCCAAAATGTGACACATGGGTCTTTAATAATTCACTGCTTGTTAACATTAAACAACTGTTAACATGCTCAAATAATTAGTTATGCTTGCTTGACATGTTTGCATCTTTAATAATTGATGCATTTATCTTAATTACTAACAGTATTATGCTCGTAATATGCATCTTTTTTTCTATCTTAAAATTTAACAAAAACTGACTTTTTGCCAAAAATGATTATCTTCTAAGTTTTAATTACTTGCATAATTAAATTGCAAGCCACAGATTTTTTTTTTAAAGAAAAAAAAATCCTTCATGGAAAAAAAATTAATGGAAATGAGGTGATTCGTTGTTTATGCATCACAGTCGGTAAATATTTCATAAGTCTCATATTACCCTTTCAAAGTGGATATTTTAAAAAAATGAAAACCCAGATATTTTTAATAGGAGGTCCAATTTTAAAACTGCTAGACTAGCCCAACTGTTCCCTCTCATGAAGATCTGCAGACGTAAATGAGAAATAGAAAGTTCAACAGGGACTAGAACACAATAATTCAGATAATAAGTCAAGATACTTGAAGGGCTGCCATAAGGAAGAGGGGTCCAACTTATTTTACCGAAGCATCTGAGGGCAGGACAAGAAACAATGGATGGAAACTAATCAAGGAGAGAAGCAACCTGGAACTAGGGAGAAAATTCCTGACAGTGAGAACCATAAACCAATGGAATGACTTGACTTCGGAAATTGTGGGTGCTCCATCACTGGAGGCTTTTAAGAAGAGACTGGACAACTATTTGCCAGAAATAGTATAGGTCTCCTGCATGAGCGGGGGTGAGGGGGTTGGATTAGATGACCTCCAAGGTCCCTTCCAACTCTATTGCTGTTACTGTGTTGTGGCCCATCAACAGCCTGTGCAGATTGTAGCTGATTCCGACAGCGAGGAGACTGGTGTGGTGCTGCGCCAGCAGCCTGTGCAGCTGGCACTCAAGTCGGACAATGAGGAGGCTGGAGAAGATGTGGTGCCAGAGGTGGGCCTCTGAACCTCCAGAAGTTCCTTTAAGTGAAGAGGACGAAGAGGAAGAGCCTCTTCTCGATGCACGGGCGCGCAGAGTTGCCAAAAGGCAGGAGTGGCTCCTCAGGAGGAGGTCTCCTCGAGAGTAAGGCTTGGGGCTAATTGGCCACTCCCTTAGCCTATTTAAGGAGGAACACTGATTGCAGCAAGCTGTAGAGAACAACTTTAGTTCAATCTCCTTCGCATCTGCATTCTTTGCAAAATTGTTTCTGGGCTTTCTGCCAACTCTAGTAAGACTGTGATTACCTTATCTTAGAATTCTGGTAGGCTGTTAAGACAGTATTAACAGCCTTTGGTTGATAAAGACTAAGTTATTTGAGTAAAATAAGCTTTGTATAGAGTTTGTGTATGCTGCGTTCTTTGGGGTCCGTAGCTGGGGCAGAACATACTGTTAGATATAGAGTCTTAGTTATGCATTTTATTTTGCATAAAATGAAGGTGAATCTCTGGGATAAAAATAGGGGGGAATCTTTGTCAGCACTCATCTCCCTCTTTCAGATTGTTAATAGCAGTCGCAGAAGAGATTTGTGGATAATCAATTACAATGACTTACAATCCTCTGTTTAGTGACCATTCGAACTCACAACAGCACTGGGAAAAAAAGGTGATTTATAACCAATCCTCCGTTTATAACCAGTTGCAGCATCTTGATGATCTCATCATGCTTGGCAACTGGCCATGTATTTATGACGGTGGTAGCATCCCGCGTGCTGTCATCATCCTTTGCAACCTTCCCTTTGGTCTAGTGGTTAAGGTGTTGGCCTAGAAACCAAGAGGTTATGAGTTCTAGTCCTGCCTTAGGCATGACAGCTAGCTAGATGGACCATCCCGTCTCTCTCTCTCAGCCCAACCCACATTAAGGGGTGTTCTTGTGTAGAAAACAGGAGGAGGAAGGAAGGAATGTTATATATGTTTGCTGCCTTGAGTTATAAAATAATACTGGTGGTAAAAATAAAATAAAATAAAATAAAATAAATAAATAAATAAAAGTAAATACCTTGGGATACATCTGTCAAGATAAAAATGGGCAAACAAGAGATAAGAATACTTTAAAATACTGGAAAAATAATCACACTTATTCTTCTAGAGGGTTACTGCATTTTTCTTTTCCAATTTTTAGCTTCCTCCAAGGAAGCTTATGTAAATTCCCCAATTTTTGTTTATTTCATTTCCCACCTTTCTACAGAACACTCAAAGACTCAAAGACAGAAAACTGTAACTTTCAATTCGGAACAGAAAATTAAAGTTGTACATATTCCATACGGAATTTCCCCCAAATATATATATTTTATATCTATGCAACCTCTCTTATGTACACAATATTTAAGCACTGCTTAACTTTAACATTCTTTTTTTTTAACCATTTCTTTCCATTCCCCCCCCCTTTTTTTAATTCTATGCATTCAGAGTTTCATTCTGCCAACAATTAAATGCCTCCTCATCACTTTAATATCTATTTTTAAAAAGATATCTAGGCAGCTTTAAGTCTGAAGACTTAAAAAGGAAAGTGGGGGTGGGGAGAGAAGGGGAGAGAATTCTAATTTTCCTTCTCTATTGCCTTAATGTCTATCCACTCCATTTCAATAAGAATGTAGGAATATTATATCAGAGAAGCGGTTAGTTAAATGCCTGCACCTTTTTTAATGCTTCAGTTGCCATCCTAGTCAAGCGTATTTATTTCTTCTGGAGCTAAGTCCGAGCTGCAGTGTTCATACATCCATCAACTTTTTTTAAAAAAAATCATATCTCTTCCTTACCTTCCACACACCACTTTTGTGGTAACTTTGATTTCATCACAATACCAGGGAGTCAAAAATGTGGATGAAAAGTTTTCCTCCACAAATGTCTTTCTTTTTCAAAAAAATAATAAAATAAAATTATTATCTTTATGATTCTTAAAGTCCCAAGGAATGTACACAACTTCAGATAATGAACTATAATACAAGTAGTCTTTGACTTAGAATGATTCACTTTGTTGTTGTTAGTTGCGAAGTCGTGTCCGACCCATCACGACTCCATGGACAATGTTCCTCCAGGCCTTCCTGTCCTCTACCATCCCCGGGAGACCATTTAAACTCACGCTGACTGCTTCAGTGACATCTCGTTCTCTGTTGTCCCATTCTTCTTTTTCCCTCAATTGTTCCCAGCATTAGGCTCTTCTCCAGTGAGACCTTCCTTCTCATTAGGTGGCCAAAGTATTTGAGTTTCATCTTCAGGATCTGGCCTTCTAAAGAGCAGTCAGGGGTTGATCTCCTCTAGGACTGACCGGTTTGATCGCCTTACAGTCCTTTCAGGAGTCTTCTCTAGCACCATAGTTCAAAGGCTTGACTTCTTTAGCACTCAGCCTTCCTTCTGGTCCAACTTTCACAGCCATCCATTGCAACTAGGAAAACCATAGCCTTGACTATACACACTTTTGTTGGCAGGGTGATGTCTCTGCTTTTTAGAATGCTGTCTAGATTTGCCATAGCTTTCCTCCCCAGGAGCAAGCGTCTTTTAATTTTGGAGCCCAGGAAAATAAAATCTGTCACTACCTGCATTTCTTCCCCAACTATTTGCCAGGAATTGAGAGGGCCAGATGCTACGATCTTAGTTTTCTTAATGATTCACTTAGTGACTGAAAAAAAATGACTTATAAATATTTTTCAGACGACGGTCTCAGTATCTCTGTGGCCATCAGATCAAAATTCAGGCAACTGGCATGTATTTATGACGGTTGCAGTTTATGACGGATCATGTGATCCCTTTTGTGACCTTCTGATAAGCAAAGTCAATGGGGAAGCCAGGTTCACTTCACAACTGTGTCACTAATAGCTGCAATGACTCACTTAGCAATTGTGGCAAGAAAGGTCATAAATGGAGCAAAATTCACTCATCGGCTGCCTTTCTTGGCCACAGAAATGTTGACCTCAATTGTAGTTGTAAGATGAGGATTATGTCTTTTAGTTATCCTGCTTTTAGGACGTTATGCTTTGTATGTGTTGGAGGAAAAAGTGTCTAAGAAATACAATTTGTATATTTTCATTTATAAAGCAATAGCCCTTAGACTTATATTCTGCTTCATAGTGCTTTACAGCCCTCTCTAAGCAGTTTACAGAGTCAGCCTCTAGCCCCCAACAATGTGGGTCCTCACTTTACCGATCTCGGAAGGATGGACGGTTGAGTCAACCTTGAGCCAGTCAGTCAGAATCAAACTCCTGGCAGCAAGTAGAATTAGCCTGCAATACTGCATTCTAACCACTGCGCCACCACGGCTCTTCCACTATCCCCTCTATCATCATTTGTATTTATAAATTGTTATGGTGCAGACATCTGTCTAAAAAGATAATACAGCTCACGGCAATCTTGTAGACTTTTTTTTTTTTACTTATTTTTAAAATCTTTTGACCATTTGATATCCATAAATGTTTCCAGAAGAAGGAAGGGCTGGAGAATGTTGGAGCCCTTGGTTTGGTCATTGCATCTGGAGCAGAGGTGAAATTCAGCAGGTTCTGGAGAACCGGTAGCGGAAATTTTGAGTAGTTTGGAGGAACCAGCAAATACTGTGTTAGATTCAGTGATAGAAGAGACAGACACAGTTCTTCCGTAACAACAGCTCTTTAATAGTAGACCACTACAACCCAACAACTTGCTTGTCTGTCAGTGTCCTCTTTTATAGGGGACTGCCAGATGCCTTAGCCAATGAGATTCAAGTATTTTCCTGCATATTTGGAGGACCTGAGTGAAGCCTGCAGCTCACTTCCCTTACTTCCTTATATGGTATATAACATACCACCTCTGGCTGGCCCCAGAAAGGGGTGGGAATGGGGATTTTGCAGTATCCTTCCCCTGGAGTGGGTGGGAATGGAGATTTTGCAGTATCCTTTTCCTGGAGCGGGGTGGGAATGGAGATTTTGTAGTATCCTTCCCCTGCCAGGCCCACCAAGCCATGCCACACCCACCAAGCCATGCCCACAGAACTGATAGCAAAAAAAAAAAAAAAAAAAAAAAAAAGTTGAATTCCACCACTGATCTAGACCAAATTTGTATTTCTTACCAAACGTTGCTCAGGGATAATTTACAACTGTGACTTTTACCAATGTTTGTCTTTGGTGAGTTGGTTTTGATTTTGATATAGTATACAGTTTAGATTCCATTCGAAATGAGATTTTTTTTAAAAAAAAACATTTCAGAGGTATTTCAGAGGTAGCACTGTTGTGCTTCATTATCTTGAGCGTTATATAAGAAATGTTTCCCTTCCCAGATGTCCTATTCCGATCCTATTGCGAAGAAAAACTTTGCATAAAAATAAAATAAATGACAATTGTCTCTGGTTTACTTGGTAACATGCGATTCTGAAAATTAGAAAAAAAATATATATATACTTGCCTGGACAGATTTGCAAAATACGTAGATTTAATAGATGATAGCATTTATCAGACTTTATGTCAGCATTTTTAAAATTGTTTCTTAACCCAAGCCTCTTTGAATAGGTTGGGTCACACAACTTGAGAGAAATTCAAGTATATTTGCTGCACAATTAGGGATTAGAAGTGGCATGCAATCAGCACGGAGATGATCCCACCGTGAACCAGCCTAGAACTCTTTTCAGCTAAATAAATGCATTTTGTGGCCTTCCTTTTCTAGTCGGCTTTCCTGGGCTCAAATTAAATCTGAATTCCTGATTATCCAAATGTTTAAGATGTCCTTCAGGCTTTGTGGCTAAATTAGGCTGCACTGTATATTTGATTGTAATGAGATTTGCAACAGTCTTAGCATCTGTGAAACAAACTTTTGCCCCCCCCCTCCTTTGTCTTCTAAAAATAAAATAAAAAAAATAAAAGAACAGTAACAGAATAGAATAGAATAGAATAGAATAGAATAGAATAGAATAGAATAGAACAGAATAACAGAGTTGGAAGGAACCTTGAAGGTCTTCTAGTCCAACCCCCTGCCCAGGCAGGAAACCCTACACCACTTCAGACAAATGGTTATCCAACATCTTCTTTAAAAGTTCCAGTGTTGGGGCATTCATAACTTCTGCAGGCAAGTTGTTCCACTTATTAATTGTTCTAACTGTCAGGAAATTTCTCCTTAGTTCTAAGTTGCTTCTCTCCTTGATTAGTTTCCACCCATTGCTTCTTGTTCAATCCTCAGGTGCTTTGGAGAATAGTTTGACTCCCTCTTCTTTGGGGCAACCCCTGAGATATTGGAACTCTGCTATCATGTCTCCTCTAGTCCTTCTTTTCATTAAACTGGACATACCCAGTTCCTGCAACCGTTCTTCATGTTTTATCCTCCAGTCCCCTAATCATCTTTGTTGCTCTTCTCTGCACTCTTTCTAGACTCTCAACGTCTTTTTTACATCGTGACGACCAAAACTGAATGCAATATTCCAAGTGTGGCCTTACCAAGGCATTATAAAGTGGAATTATTTTTTGGAATGCTGACACAGTGGTGGTATTCAGCCAGTTATATCTGGTTCGGGCAAGCCGGTAGTGGCGTCTGCGGGAGGCTCTACCTACCCGCCTGGGAGTCATCACGTCCTGTTTTTGACGCTATGCACATGCGCGGAAGGCCCTCTGTCCATGCACTCACTCTCAGTTGCGAACCGGTAGCGAAGATAAGTGAATACACCCCCCTGATAATGAGTGAGTTGAGGTAATTATGGTTTCTTCAGGAAGCCATGGTTAGTCAGGCAACAGCTTAGCCTAGTGTGGGAAGCCAGTTACTTTTTCCTTTTCAAGAAGGAAACGCAAATGGTTGACTCAGCCTTCCATCCTTTTGAGGTAGGTAAAATGAGGACCCGGATTGTGGGGGCAATAAGCTGACTTTGTATAAAAAAGAACACCGCTTGGGGGGGTGGCGAAAGCCCTACTAAGCAGGTATATACAAAAGTATGAAGGCTATTGCTTAATGCATTGTAAGCTGCCCTGAGTCTCCGAAGAAGGGCGGCATATAAATCGAACCAATAAATAAATAATAAATAAACATAACGTGGCAGATGTGCCTCAGAATGAATGACATGAGCAATATAAGAAATGATATCTTAAGCAATAAATCACTAGGTTTTTTTCCTCTAAAGTAACAGATAAAGCAACTTTAGGTCAACAAATGTGAAGTCACACTTCTAAGGTGGTGCTGATGCCTAACAATTGTTATCTAGCAGGTTTCAGGTTGCTTTAACTTCAGATATTGCAAACTGTAAATCTGTTCTCTCTTTTTTTCTTTAAAGTCTTGCAGACACAACTGTATGCATTGCTAATTTTCTTATCTACTGTAACCTGAGCTGCACCATTTTCCCTTTTACAGATTCGTCAGGTGAAACAATCGAGCTAATATTCCCTCCCTTTAATTAACTTCCATTTGAAATGACTCTCCAATGCTTCTTATAAACCCAATGTCATGGAGCAGGTTTGAATAGGTGCTTAAAGCTTTGTGGGGCATCCTAAGTTGAGATGATGAGACACGATCTCTTTAGCATGTGCTTTGGAAGATAATTTTTTTTGGGGGGGGGGGTTAGGATTCTAACGTATGCATATCGGTGCACTGATTCTGTGTTGGAGGTCACGAGCATCAAAAAAACCAAACCAAACCAAAATATCAAAAATTTTTACTGTGTGCATTGAGAGCTCTTCCATTATGAACAAAGTGCAATTGTTTTTAATTGGTGTTTAGTGGTTTACTAACAATGGACCTAGACCCTGCTTCCAGCCACATAGTAGCTCAAGGGTTTTAACGCGGCTCCCCAAATTATGTTTTTGTATCTCCTCCCTTCCTTTAAACTCTGCTGGTTTTCTTGCTGGAAATTGGCAGCTCATGTTCCAGCCACTTTTGATGCTAATGGACATTTTAAAATGGATTGAACCCTTTTAATCAATGGAAGAGCTCCAGAGGACTCTAGTCTAGAATTTAACAATCTCTTGTGATCTTGCCTCGTCTGTGTCTTTTACAAAGCCAGTGTGGTGTTGCCTCTTCCCCAAAAATTTTAATTTAAGTGGCTTCATTAGGGAAGCCTTCCCTCCCTTCCATATCTTCCCTTCCCTTCCCTTCCCTTCCCTTCCCTTCCCTTCCCTTCCCTTCCCTTCCCTTCCCTTCCCTTCCCGTTGCCCTGATATACACCATTTCATCAGAATAAATCCACTTTTCTTCCCTTTCCCTCTTTTATTTTCCTTCTTTCCCTTTTCCCCCTTCCCTTCCCTTCTTCCCTTCCCTTCCCTTCCCTTCCCTTCCCTTCCCTTCCCTTCCCTTCCCTTCCCTTCCCTTCCCTTCCCTTCCCTTCCCTTCCCTTCCCTTCCCTTCCTTTCCTTTCCTTTCCTTTCCTTTCCTTTCCTTTCCTTTCCTTTCCTTTCCTTCCCTTCCCTTCCCTTCCCTTCCCTTCTTTCCTTTCCTTTCCTTTCCTTCCCCTCCCTCCCCTCCTATTCCTTCCCTTCCCCTCCCTTCCTTCCCTTCCCTTTCCCTCCCTTTCCTTCCTTTCCCCTCCCTTCCCTCCCTTTCCTTTCCTTTCCTTTCCTTTCCTTCCTTTCCCTCCCTTCCCTTCCCTTTCCTTCCTTTCCCTCGAGCAGAAGCAGTATGCTCTATCTCATATTTGGGTAGACCAGGTTGCCCTGATATAGACCGTTTCATCGGAATAAATCCACTTTTTTCCCCTTTCCCTCTTTTCTTTTCCTTCCTTCCCTTTTTCCCCTTCCCTTCCCTTCCTCCCTCTCTCCTTCCCTCCCTCCCTTCCTTCCTGCCCCACGTGTGCAAAGGGCTGTTCAATGGCAGCTTCTGCATCATTTTTTGAAAGAGGCCAAGCTGCTTCCATTTCCCCCAGCTAGAGAGAGAGAGAGCGAGGAGCCCAGCAGGCCGGGCTCATCTTTGATGCCTGGCAAACCGTTTGCATCTATATCTAGCTCCAAAGAGGCTGAATGGCACAGAAAAGTGTCGGGTTGAGTTTTAAAATGCCACAAATAAGAGATTTATGGATTTTTTCCCCCTAAATGCATTATTTTAGCTTGACAGCATTAATCATTCATGCTTCCTTCTTTCATTTTTCTACCTGCAATGGATTATTGGAACAGAAAATAACAACGGGAAGGCTACAAGCGGTATCAAAATGTCAAGTTTGTACTTACAGTTGTACGCACGTCGACGAGGTCAACAGCCTCAATTACTTGTATATGTACACAGTGGTACTACATGAAAGGTTATGTCACCTGCAGCTATTTTCTTGCAGATTTAAATAGGACTCATATTCAACTGTACATTCAGCCACTGACATGGAACATGGACTTGTAAAATACTATGAACTCCCGTGGCAGGACCTAAAATATGAACTGGGTGATTGCAAGGTGTAGCTGTGGGCAATCCCACATATCATAGCCATGCGAGTCCTTTAAATTACTTTGTCTTATCCCTGACCTGTTATTTTCATTTAAACATAAGATAGAAACGATATCAGAGGATTTTTTTTTTTTTTTGGCTTTGTGGACTGTTTTTGTTTTTGTTTTTTCTCTTTTCCATTTTTCTGTTTTGACCAGAGGGAAAATAGCAAAGTCTACCTTTTGAGCAAAAAAATAAAAATAAAAATGGTACTTACAAATTTTCTTTTAAATCTATGCATTGCACAATTTGTTACTTTGACAGATAAATGATACCCTATTGATTTTGTGATAGATAGATGGGAGTCCCTGCGGATTTTACTTGGCTAATCATGGTCAACTCCAGGGAGTGATACCTCCATTTCAAAGCTATTGAAGCCAGTGCTGTCTGAAGATATTTCTACCGTCATGTGGCCAGCATGATGTCACAGAGCTCTGTTACCTTTCTACTGAAGTGGTACTTATTTATCTACTCGCATTTGTATGCTTTCGAATTGGAAGGTGGGCAGGAGCTGGAGCGAGGATAGGAGCTCACCCCATTGTGTGGCTCTCAGGACTTGAACCTGGACTACCAGCTTTTCAGCTGAGAAACCCAGTGTCTTAATCACTGAGCCACCATGTCACCCTTATTAGGTACATAGTAAGGTAAAGGTTCCCCCACATATACGTGCTACTCGTTTCCTGTTCTAGGGGGTGGCGCTCATCTCCATTTCAAAGCCAAAGAGCCAGTGCTGTCCGAAGACATCTCCGTGGTCATGTGGCTGGCATGACTAAATGCCAAAGGCTCATGGAATGCTGTTACCTTCCCACCAAAGGTGGTCCCTATTTTTCTACTTGCATTTTTTACGTGCTTTCGAACTGCTAGGTTGGCAGAAGCTGGGACAAGTAATGGGAGCTCACCCCATTATGCAGCACTAGGGATTCGAACTGCTGAACTGCCAACCTTTCGATTGACAAACTCAGTGTATTAGCCACTTTTTTTTTTTTAATTTGATTTATATGCCGCCCTTCTCCGGAGACTCAGGGCGGTTTACAATGCGTTAAGCAATAGCCTTCATTCTTTTGTATATTTTATACAAAGTCAGCTTATTGCCCCCACAAACTGGGTCCTCATTTCACCTACCTTAGAAAGGATGGAAGGCTGAGTCAACCTTGAGCCTTGGAGAGATTCGAACCAGCAGAAATTGCAGGCAGCTGTGTTAATAACAGGGTGCATTAAACCACTGTACCATCAAGGCTCGCCATCGCATCCCTTCGATACATAAGTATACCTAAAATAAACACATGGCCCATACAGTATGTCTAAAATGTCATCTAGGGTTTTTGGAAATTAAATGGGTTGACTGAAGCTGTAAAAATTATAGAGATTAGATTCAATTGCCACATAGAGTATAGAATGAACTATACAGTTAAATCTCTTTCTAATGAGATTATAGAATAACTCTGAAGAGCAAAAATTCACAAGTCTCCCCAAAACCAACAAAATGTTTGGTTTGTTTTCTTTCTAATGAAAAAATTAATCCCACATTATCTGTATCCTACTCACCAATATATAAAAAGTTATAGGAAGCATCTTGCTCAGCAAAAAGAAAAAAAGAAAAAAAAAAGAATGTACACACAGATAGGATTTATGCAAACAGGATTTAGATTGGTTTGTTTTCATCAAAATAACTACAGGCAACCCTTCAAGAAAAAAAAATATATGTATCTAGGGATAACCAATAGAGAGAGAGAAATTGATAAAAAAGATACCACATTTTTTGGAGTATAAGACGCACCTTAGTTTTTGGGAAGGAAAATAAGAAAAAAGCTAATTGGCAGGTGGATCAACCTCCCGGAATACCCTCAATCAGCTGTTCCCAGAGGTGAATTTTAGCAACAGGTTCCTTGGTTATGAGCTCTGTCTTGCTTTTTTTTGCTTTTTTTCCTGCCTCTGAAACTTCTGAAACTCAGTTTCAGAAAAAACTTTTTTTCTGCCTCTGAAAGCCTCCAAAACAGCTTCAGAAAAAAAGCCTCTGAAGCTCTGTTTGGGGGCTTTTTTTCTGAAGCTTCGTTTCTGATGCTTTTTTCAGCTTCTGAAACCTCCATTTGAGAAGTCGGTCGGGGCTACATTCGTAGTATAAAACGCACCCAGATTTTCACCCTCTTTTTTGGGGGAAAATAGTGCATCTTATACTCCAAAAAATACGGTATATTTACAATTCTTTCATTGCTACATTCTTTGGCAAGATAAACCACATTTTGCCAAATATTGTAAGAGCACCACAACATTAAAACTAAGTTACTATTGATAATAGGACTGCTGTAATATTAGTAAATACTTTTTTCCTGTTGGTTTAAGAATAGCTGTGGTTCTTCATCTTTTCATAAACTCCGACTTTTCATAAGTCCTTATAAGGACTTCTAAGATTTCACATTGCGTCTCCAGGAATATTGTATAAACTGCTAGTTATTCCGCCTATCTGATAACCCTGTCCTCCCAAATCTAGCATTATGCAATAATAATTTAAAAAAACCCATGTAGTGTATGATCGCTATGGTGATTAATACATAACAGAAAGGAAGCAAACCTAACTAGTTAAAAATCCATACAATATCCATTTGCATCAACATGGAATTAGTCCAAATCATTGGGTTACAGCTACTGAAATTGTACCTATACTTTTACACATACTTAATTCAACATATGGTGTTGTATTTCAAATGAAAGTATATATTCAGGTATTTTTTTCAGTCTGTACATATTTTAAATCCCAGTTTCCTGTGGTTAAAAAAAACAACAACGACGCTATAGAGCACTGCACACCAGAACAACTAGACACAAGAACAGTTTTTTTCCTGAACGCCATCACTCTGCTAAACAAATAATTCCCTCAACACTGTCAAACTATTCATTAAGTCTGCATTACTATTACTATTAATCTTCTCATCGTTCCTATCACCCATCTCCTCCCACTTATACCTGCATGACTGTAACTTTGTTGCTTGTATTCTTACGATTTATATTGACCGTTTCCTAATATGATTTGATTGCTTATTTGTACTTTATTTATTTATTTATTTATTTATTTATTTATTTATTTATTGGTTTGATTTATATGCCGCCCTTCTCCGGAGACTCAGGGCGGCTTACAATGCGTTAAGCAATAGCCTTCATACTTTTGTATATACCTGCTTAGTAGGGCTTTTGCCCCCCCCCCCCCCAGTGGTATTCTTTTTTATACAAAGTCAGGGAAGGATGGAAGGCTGAGTCAACCTTGAGCCTGGTGAGATTTGAACTTGCAGTAATTGCAGGCAGCTGGTGTTACTTAACAGCACTTTAGTCTGCTGCGCCACCAAGGGTCTATGACTATCATTAAGTATTGTACCTTATGATTCTTGACAAATGTATCTTGTCTTTCTATGTACACTGAGAGCTTATGCACCAAAGACAAATTCCTTGTGTGTCCAATCGCACTTGGCCAATAAAGAATAAAGAAGGAAGTAATCTATTGTAGATTCCAGAGACAGCATGTAGATTTGTTTCTAATTGGTAATATAATCCTATATTGCTAATAATGTAATGCTGTATAACTTCAATTGCTTTCTGTAATTAGCAATAATTATCCAATATTATTTACAATAATGATTATTAATGATGATCAACTATCAATAGAAGATAATATTTGAACTCAGGGTTGAACTGTGGGGTCCTTGGTGTTCTCTGAGCTTGTTGTTTTCTTGCAGATCCTTAATTACTCAACTGGGTAACATCATCAGTGATAGCAACCAAGCTCAGAGAGCACCAAGGACTCCCCAATGATCAATAATGACTATTATTGATAATAATCCATAATTTCATTAGCCTCTATAAATTAGATTCTGTATCAATTGCCACCAGACCCTTAATCCAGTGGTGGGATTCAAATAATTTAACAACCGGTTCTCTGCCCTAATTATTTCTTCCAACAACCAGTTCACCAAACTGCTCAGAAAGTTTAACAACCGGTTCTCCCAAAGAACCTAATCTCCCTTGAGATTGTCTAATGAGAATATGAGCTATGAGAATAGTTAAGACTCAAGAATCAGATTAATAATTAAAGGACCTAGGAGGAATATCTGATGTGTGCAAAAGCATAATTTAATGAATGGAGAAAGAGAAGCATTTACTGACCACAGGGTTAAAATACCAAATTATAATCCAAAAGAAAAAAAGTTGATGGAAACCCATATTTTATTAGAACACTCTGCATAAATTCAATCTGAACCGTATCAAAGACATTTTCAGTGTCTAATGAGATTCAAACAGCCAATTCTAATTTACCTGCCCATTTCTAATTTATCTGTCCAAAATATCGATCAACATCCACGTGCTTCTCTCGAGAAGACACATCAGGAAAATAATCTGTTTTAAGACAACAGGAGCAAAATCTTGAGTTTTGAAATCATCTCAACCGTCATTCATACGTTGCAGTGATTTGCAACTTTGAAAGGGATGCTTCTTTCAATCCTGTCACAACAAGAACGGAAGAACATGAGGTGTTTTAAAAAGTAAACTTTGCTTTTCTTCTGCAAACATCTCCCTTCAGAAGGAGTTCACTTGTGAAGCCCGACTTTACTGATGAGAAGAGACAGTTATAGCTTTGGCCTTAAGAAGTTTTGGGTCGTGCTGGTTTTTTCTTGAAGGTCAAGTCCATAGTTCCTCTAGTTACTCATTTTCTGCTGCTCAGTTTGCTGAGTTGCCTTTTCTCTGTTTTTTACCTGTTGGTGCCACGACTATGATAACAGCATTTCTGTTTGAAGTAAAGAACTTTGTAAAATTTTTTAGTCAAAGGGTAGCGGTGGCGCAGTGGTTAGAGTGCAGTACTGCAGGCCACTTCTGGTGACTGCCAGCTGACTGAAATTTGATAGTTCAAATCTCACCAGGCTCAAGGTGGACTCAGCCTTCCATCCTTCCAAGGTGGGTAAAATAAGTATATAATATAAATTTATAAATTTATAAATATATAAATGAGTAATCTTCCAGGGGAAGTATCTTCCAGTAATCTTCCAGGGGAAGATTACTGCAAAATCCCCATTTCCTCCCAAACAGCTGGGACTTGGGAGGCTGAGAATAGATGGGGGCCGGGCCAGTCAGAGGTGGTATTTGCTGGTTCTCCTAACTACTCAAAATTTCTGCTACCGGTTCTCCAGAACTGGTCAAAACCTGCTGAAACCCATCTCTGCTCTCAAGCCTATTAAGTCTGTTATCCAGATGACTTTTTAGCATCTCCTGATCAAAAGCTCATCTTGCTCATTCCCATCTCTGTAAAGAAAATAAAGAACCTGAGAAGAAATTAAGAATTCTTATCTTACACTAAGAATAAAAGAATTCTCAGACCAAAAAGGCTGGTGGAAATAAAACAGTACCCTGCAGCCCCACCACTGTTTTTCTGTTCCTTACTTCTATAGGAAATTTTCTTATTATACTTTGGGGCAACAAACACGGCATGTAATAGCAAAGGTACCAGCTGAAGGTTGACATCAGCACAACCCTGCAACAATGTCATAATTTTGCCCAAAAGGCTCAAGCACTGGCAGATACCTTCAAAAGCCCATCTCATTCACGACAGCCTCTTTTTCTGGTCTACATGAGCTGTTCCCATAGTCTAACTTGGTGCTTTCTTAACAACGTGACAACAAATAATCCTTGATGATTTGATTTAAAGACACTGTCTGCAAAGATTTCTCACTCTTCTCATTGTTTTGGAAGAAATATAAACATGCATACCATGTTTATATTTTTACTACCGGTTCTGTGGGTGTGGCTTGGTGGGCATGGCATAGCTTGGTGGGTGTGGCACTGCTTGGTGGGCGTGGCATTGCTTGGTGGGCGTGGCTTGGTGGGTGTGGCAGGAGAAGGATACTGCAAAATCCCCATTTCCTCCCGATCAGCTGGGATTTGGGAGGCAGAGAATAGATGAGGGGCAAGGCCAGTCAGAATTTTTACTACCGGTTCTCCGAACTACTCAAAATTTCCACTACCAGTTCTCCAGAACTGGTCAGAACCTGCTGAAACCCACCTCTGATGCATACTCATCTTCCCAGATTGTGTAATTTATGCAAGTCCTAGAATTTAGCTGAACCCCAGATTTTACACTCTTGAGCAGAAGGTTATGCCCCCATATTGATCTCAAAAATTTCTGGGGATGTGTGGATTCCACAATTAGCTTATCTTTTGATATTATTGTAACACACTGTCCATATTTCTCAGTTCCTCCTCCCACCTTATCATTGCTTAAAGTAGATTAGGGATATATTAGCAAAATATTTTTTCATTTCCCCCCCCCCCCTTCCAGGTTTCCTCAAGTTACCTTTTCCCAAAAATAGTTCCTATTAAATATGCTGTATGTCAATGCAGCAGTGAGCTGGTTAATTTTGACTGGATATTATGCTATATAACCATTTGGCATTTAACTTGAAAAATGACTTTCTGCTTCACCTGTCAGCAGCCCCGTTCTCATCAAATAAGTGACTGAGAAAAATTTTCAAATTTCAATTTCCTGATGCTATTAGACACTACTTCTTCCATACTTAAACAGTTTAGCGGCGCACGGATATGTTTTTGGTATTCATGCCGTGCGTCAAACTACATGCCACTACAATGGCCTTTTTTTTGTTTAAAGGGTAAAGAGATGCATGGATCTTTATCTTGGGGTTAGAAAAATGCATTGCGGGAACATGGCAAATCAGGTTTTTGAATAAGGTTCTAACATCCTACTCTAACCCCGATGCAGTGCTGGGAATTTCAACGATTTGGTGGCTTTGACTTTTGGGAAAGCATCTGCTATGACGCAAAGCGTAACTAGATTCTGAAGCAATGTTGAGTTTTTAGGGATGGCAACCTCCAATTCAGAAGGAAGGAAAGCTCCTAACCGAAAGCCTATATTTATTTATTTATTTTATTCGGCTTATATGCCGCCCTATCTCACAATGGACTCAGGGTGGCTCACGACAATACAACACAAGCCACAATAAAAATAAAGACTGAAATCTAAAAAAAATTAAAATTAACCCATTAAAACCCTTAAAACCCCGTCATCAGACCAGGTTTGAAAAGCCAAGTTTTTAATTCCCGGCGGAATTAATAAATCATAAATCATAATTAATAAATTATAGTTCTGTGCTTAAAATATGCCACTCAAAAATAAATGCATGCTATTTCAAGCGGTAAACTATATCCCGATGGAGGAACGCCCAACTCAGACATACAAGCAATAAACAGTAGCCTAATCCTGGAACTATTAAGAACACTACCAAGAAGGCTGAGAGGCCAAGCGATTTGTATAGAAACAGAGAGCAAACTTCAATAAGCGCACCTGAAGGCAGGACAAGAAGCAATGGAAGGAAACTAATCAAGGAGGGAACCAACCTAGAAATAAGGAGAAAAGTCCTGACAGTGAGAACAAATTAATCAGTGGAATGGGCATTCCATCATTGGAGGCTTTTAAGATGAGATTTTAAGACGTGATAGCAAACCTATGGCACATGGGCCAGAGGTGGCACGCTGCGCCCTCTCTGAGGGCACGCAAGTTGTTGCCCCAGTTCAGCTCCGCTGATCATGCATATGCACCTCCTGCCAGCCAGCTGGTCTTTGGGTCTCTGCTGTGCATCAGGGAGGGCAGGGCGCATGGGGGGGACACACACATGCGCATGGGGGCAGGGCACATGCGTGGGGGCTGCTTGCACATTGCATTTTGGGGGTTCATGCACACGCTCTGGGCTTTGGGCACTCAGTCCAGAAAAGGTTAGCCATCGCTGGTATAGAGTCTTCCTCTTGAGCAAGGGGTTGGAGTAGATGATCTCTATGTCCCTTCCAATGCTGTTATTCTATGTTTATTTATTTATTTTATTTATTTATTATTTGTATTTCTATGCCGCCCACTCTCCGAGGACTCTGGGCGGCTTACACCAATAGACAGTATACTAAATAGCATCTTGCCCCCAATAATCTGTGGGTCCTCATTTTACCCACCTCGGAAGGATGGAAGGCTGAGTCAACCTTGAGCCGGTGAGATTTGATCCGCTGACCTGCTGAACTAGCAGTCAGCTGAAGTAGCTGCAGTACAGCACTCTAACCACTGCGCCACCTCGGCTCTTGTTCTAAGCGGGGGACAACCAAAACTTCAGCTGTTCAATCTATCCGTTGATTTCAGCTTGACAGCAGGGGAATGCTTAGATCTTGAGCCAGGCATAAAATCAAGCCGTTTCAATGACTTTTGATTTTTTTTTTATTTATTTATTTATATGCCGCCCTTCTCCGGAGACTCAGGGCGGCTTACAGTGTGTTAAGCAATAGCCTTCATACTTTTGTATATTTTATACAAAGTCAGCTTATTGCCCCCACAAACTGGGTCCTCATTTCACCTACCTTAGAAAGGATGGAAGGCTGAGTCAACCTTGAGCCTGGCGAGATTCGAACCTGCAGTAATTGCAGGCAGCTGGTCTTAATAACAGGGTGCTTTAGACCACTGTACTACCAAGGCTCTTTAAAGATTTAAAGAAAGATGGGAGAAATATTTATTTATTTTATTTATTTATTGGTTCAATTTATATGCCGCCCTTCTCCGGAGACTCAGGGCGGCTTACAATGCGTTAAGCAATAGCCTTCATCCTTTTGTATATTTATACAAAGTCATCTTATTGCCCCCACAAACTGGGTCCTCAATTTACCTACCTTAGAAAGGATGGAAGGCTGAGCCAACCTTGAGCCTGGTGAGATTCGAACCAGCAGTAATTGCAGGCAGCTGTTCTTAATAACAGGGTGCTTTAGACCACCGTACTACCAAGGTCCATGATGTGGGGCATCATGTTTTATTCCATCGTTTTGCTTAATTTTATTCACATTTACGTTCCAAACAAATAGCCGAAAGCTCATTATTTCGATTGCTGTTTTGATTCTAAATGTAGAAAGATTGACCACAAAGATTGTTGTGATTGTTTCTTATTCATTTGGAATTTCTGAGGTATAGTTTTGTAAAATTAATTATCATACGGCTATTTGCTAAGGAACCTAATTCCCAGGACAAAGGCAACTACAAGAAGTAGTCTGCACTAATTAGACTTTCCATTTTTTAAAAAAATGTCGTTTGTTTTTGTATTGATAAGTGTAACGAACATGTTTTTTTCTCAGAAAGAAATAAAGGTAACTTGGGCATAGAATTTCCTAATTCCACCTCGCTTCATTGTTTTAGTTAGACATTAACTCATAGGGCTGGAAGGGATCTTTCGAGGTCTTCTAGTCCAACCCCCTTCTCAAGGCAGGAGACTAACACTGGAAGTTTTCAAGGAGAGATTGGACAACCATTCATCTGAAATGGTATAGGGCAGTGATGGTGAACCTGTTTGGCACCGAGGGCCAAAAAGGGAGCACACGCGGCACCAAGTGCTGAAAAGGGAGCACTTTGTGCATGCCCACACACTGGTCAGCTGGCCAGCGCACATACTCAGGCCGGAAAATGGAAGACCAGCTCTTCAGGTTTCCGACAGTGAGGCAAGCACAAAGGTCAACGGATCATCGCGTGTGTATGTGCACCAGAAACCCGGAAGAGGAACGGGCGCCACCCAGGGACGGGTTCCAAATCCCGTCGCTACCAGTTCGCTCGTGCGCTTGTGTGCGTGGTGCTTCTGTGCATGAGTAAAAGCTTCTGCGCATGCGCAGAAGCGTCCGGGCAAGTGGGCGGAGCCTCCCGCCACCGCCGCTACCAATTCGTCCGATCTGGGGTAAATCGGTAGCAACCCACCACTGGCGCCGCCGCGCTTGCCAGGTGACATGGCTCCAAGTGCCACTTTGGGCATGCGTGCCATAGGTTCGCCATCATGGGTATAGGGTCTCCTCAGTGGTGGGTTCCTCCCGATTCGATCCGGTTCGGCCAATCCGGTAGCGGTGACGATATGATGTCACCGAACCAGTTCTCCCCCCCCCCGCCCTCCCACCCCCCACCCCCCCACGTTATTCTTACCTTTTATTTGGTCCCACCCCCAATCTATTGCTGCCTCCTGAGTCCCAGCTGATGACTAGAGGGAAAAATACTGTTTAAACTCTTGCCGTGGGGCTTCAAAGGGCTGCCCTACAGCTGATCAGTGTTAAAAGCAAACAAATGAGTCGGGTCGTAAGTGTGAGGACCTTCCAGAAATGACTCTGACCAGCTAGCGACACCCACCTAGTCACATGACCTCCAAGCCACACCCACAAAATAAGCCACGCCCACAGAACCGGTAGTAAAAAAATTTAGAACCCACCCCTGGGTCTCCTGCTTGGGAAGGGGGTTGGATTAGAAGAGGTCCGAGATCCCTGCCTTCTCTGTGATTCTGTTGTTCTATGGGTTTTCAAATTGCAGGGGAAAAAAGTTGCTAATTGTCTTTAGAAAGGCCCATGTTTGCTACCTGCGGCTATGAAAAACCACCGTTGGTGTTCAGCTGAAATTAAACATGCATGCATATGCACAAAACTGCACTTGTTATGATCTGTGTCTTAAATTGCTGAGTCCTGGTCCTTTCCTGTTGTGACTGGTGTTTATAGAACAAAAAATAAATTAAAAAAAAAATCAGAATGCTTTGGCCATCATAGCTTATACGCCATTCCCTAGAAATTAACTTAGTATTGAAAAATGATTTTCCAGCATGATTCTAGTGTCACTTAAGTCCCATATGTTTGGTTTAATTATCTGGTGGGTTGCAGTGGATATTAGAATTTTTTTTTCCTGCTTTCTTTCTGTATTGGGGTTCTTTTCCTTCTTTTATAAGGAGGACTTTGATAATCAAGCAAATCATTTAAATGAAATTTTTTCCCCTACTCTTTCTTTCTGGGAATTCTTCAGCAAATGGAGCTTTTTTGCAACGATAACCATTATGAAATTGCCTCCCTGCTGTTTGATTAATATAGCTGTCCCATGTTTTTATATGTACTCTGAATCCGATTTGTTTTTAAGGAAATTAACAAAACAAATACCGAAGTGCCGGATGGTGCACATTCAGCAAACTTTAGGAAATGCACCGAGTAGGAGGGAGAAACGAGTAGGAGGGAGAACAGGCCCTTTTAAAATAGGTATCGAACATCATTTCAATGATATCAAATCTGTGCTCAAATGCTGCTTTGATCTCCATTCAGATACCAAATAGCATCTTACTGTTTGCCGTGGTACTTAAGTATTCCTCACTTCCCTGAGCAGTGAAAATCTCAGAGCTGAACTGCAGCAGGAGTATCTGAGATGGTATGTTTGTTTGTTTGAAAGATTCCTGCTCTCTTCCTTCAGTGGATCCCAGACTATCTGGCAAGAAGTTAAAAAAATTAATGAAAGAAATGAGAACAAATTGTTCAGATGCCTTGAAATAAAAAAAAAAAATGCTATAAAATGTTGAACAGATTGAAAGCAACAGAAGAATGAACAAGTCTAGGAAAATGATGGAATAGATAGATAGATAGATAGATAGATAGATAGATAGATAGATAGATAGATAGATAGATAGATAGATAGATGATAGATAGATATGGATGGATGGATGATAGATATAGATATATAGATAAATAAATATATAGATATTGAGATATTGAGATATATTGATATATGTGTGTGTGTGTGTGTGTGTGTGTGTGTGTAGATGTAGATGTAGATGTAGATGTAGATGTAGATGTAGATGTAGATGTAGATAGAGAGATAGATATAGATTTTTTTTAAATTTGATTTATATGCCGCCCTTCTCCGGAGACTCAGGGCGGCTTACAATGCGTTAAGCAATAGCCTTCATCCTTTTGTATATTTATACAAAGTCAGCTTATTGCCCCCACAAACTGGGTCCTCATTTAACCTACCTTAGAAAGGATGAAAGGCTGAGTCAACCTTGAGCCTGGTAAGATTCGAACCTGCAGAAATTGCAGGCAGCTGTGTTAATAACAGGGTGCATTAAACCACTGTACTACCAAGGCTCTTGGTATATAGAGATAGAGGTAGATAGAGATATATAGAGATAGAGGTAGATAGAGATAGAGGTATGGATATAGATATAGGTATAGGTATAGTATAATAGAGATAGATGATAGATAGATAGATAGATAGATAGATAGATAGATAGATGATGGATGGATAGATATAGATATAAATATATAGATATTGAGATATTGAGATATATTGAGATATATTGAGATATACATATTGATATATATATGTAGATGTAGATAGAGAGATAGATATATAGATATAGATATATATAGATATATAGATGTAGATAAAGGTATAGATATAGATAAATAGATATATTGATATATATCTATATAGTCCTCAACGTATGACCACAATTGAGCCCAAAGTTGTTGTTGCTAAATGAGAAAGTTAAGTGCATTTTGCCCCATTTTAAGACCTTTCTTGCCATAGTTGTTAAGTAAATCGTTGAAGTTGTCAAGTTAGTAACACGTTGTTAAGTGAACCTGGCTTCCCCATTGATTTTGCTTGTTAGAAGGTCGCAAAACGGGATCAGGTGACCCCAGGATGCTGCAGCCATCAGAAATATGACTGAATTGCCAAGTGTCTGAATTTTGAACATGTGACCATGGGGAAGCTGCAACGGGAGGAAGTGTGAAAAATGGTCATATACCTCTTTTGTTCAGTGGCATTGTATTGTAGCTTCGAACATAGAAATTGAAGTTCTGCTAATCTGCTGTAGAAGGCACCAGAGTAGGAAGGCTACAGTATATTTCTCTAGTTAATAATCTGATTTTAAAAAAAATACTTTTAAATGTTTGCCACTGAAGGCCATCAGGATACTGCAGTTTTAGAGAAGTGGTTTGACACTGCCATCTTCCCAATCTGGCCTGTAGTGATGGTATTTTCTGGAAGTAAAATCCCGAAAAAACCGGTATATTAACCGTATCCAAATCCTGCTGAGTTTCTGAACCTAGCCAAATTCAGCTGGATGCATTAAGTGATTTACATTTTTGTAAATTAAAGTGAAACTCTAAAGCTTTTTAAAAAGAAATGTTTCTTTGTATGGGTAAATCTATTAGTATGTTGATTTGAATGCTTTAAAGGCTTATTAAAATGCAGAGCAAAGAAACCCCCTGTCACTTTTGATAAATTTGATTTTCTGGGTCAAGAATAAGGGAAATTTAATGCTAATTGAGAGTGTATTAATTGTGGGTGTGAGTATCTTATGATCATTGTGTTTACTCTTTGTGAACATTTTTTTTTTGTTCTGTCTATCAAAAGGTCATGTTGGCTTCTATTTTATATTAAAATCGCATTAGATCAAGTGATTCATTACACCAATACATCTGTCTATCTATTCACGGATAAGCCCTGTATACTCAATTTACCAAGAGCGGGTGTCTGCAACTTGTGGCTCCAGAGCCGCATGTGGCTCTTTTGTCCCCCTTCTGTGGCTCCCTATCCGCTGAACCCACCACTGGTTGGCCCCGCCCCTCGCCATCCCCGTCACTCCTCGCCTGGCCTAAGAAGGTAAGGGCAATTACCTAAGGTTACACCAGGAGGCACAAAACCTGGGTAAGCGTGGCTGGGGGGGTGTCATGTGATTGGATGGGAGTGAGTGATGTCAAGTGGGCCACGCCCACACAGGTTTTGTGGCTCCCGGTGATTTCTTTTCTGTGGGAAATGGTTCCAAATGGCTCTTTGAGTGTTTAAGGTTGCACACCCCTGACCTAGAGGCTACCAAAGACAAAAGCTTTAGGTTTGTATCATTTTTTTTTTTTTACCCGTATTGATGTTCAAAAAATGCACAGGCTGGTGTGGGTTTTGAACATTTTGTCAGGGGATGATGGGAGTTGAAATCTAGCTTGTCTGGAAGCCATCTGATTGGGCCCTGTTCACTTTGCATTGAATTTGGACATTCAATTCTGTGATTTAGTATAAATACAGCCGGCAAAGTTAGTTGTTAAGAGAAAGAACCAGATGGAAAGATGATTTACTAGGCTGAAACTTTAAGGGAATATTAATCATCAAAAAGAAACTTTGCATAAACGAAGCAGGTCGTACCCCTGGATAGAGTGCGGGTGATATGTGTGGGTCTGTTCCCACTGAAAATGTGGATTCCTTCACAGCTTACTCTTTCAAAGTTAGCATATCCCTTAACTTGCAGCCAAATCTTGTTTTCAGCCAAAAACTGATTAGATTTTTAATGCTACGTTTTGTGTCAGTCACTAACAGCGGGAAGCTTTCTCTTATTATAAGATTTAAATTAACAGATTTTATTTACCACAATAGTTATCTCGAGACATATCACACTTCTGGCTAAAAGAGTTTTAAATTAGCAGCTTTTATTTATCACAATTCTATGCTCCTGGGCAATTGCACTTCTCCAGAACATTACTTACGTATTTACTCAGGCCATCAAGCCACACATTAACACACTCAGATGGTGACAACTGACTCAGAAACAACACATCAAACTTCCAACAATGGAACAGCCTCTTCAAAACCCTAGATTGTCACGTAAAAACATAACAAAGTTCCTCTTGGAACCAAGTCAGTTTTAGAATGCCATTGATTCAGATCAGTAAGTAACGGCATCAGCTTCCTGCAAGCAGTGAAATAATAGATCATTTGTTCAGCGACACCACGAACGTTGTGCTTCTTGAAAACCAGTTCAAATAGGCTTCTAGAATCTTCTCACGAAAGCGAGATCACCTAATGTGGAGATTGTGTGTTTGAAAACAAGGCTTGCATAAAATACAGTTCCCTTTGGGCCATAAGCATATCAACATTTCTTTTCATGTCTTTGTATAGAGTCCATTGAAATTTGGAGCCTGGATAGCAAAGCAGACTAATGCATTGTAATTTAACTGCAGCTGTCTGCAATTAGTAAAGTTCGAATCTTGCCAGGCTCAAGATTGACTCAGCCTTCCATCCTTTCTAAGGTAGGTAAATTGAGGACCCAGTTTGTGGGGCAATAAGCTGACTTTGTAAAAATATACAAAAGTATGAAGGCTATTGCTTAATGCATTGTAAGCCGCCCTGAGTCTCCGGAGAAGGGCGGCATATAAATCAAATTTAAAAAAAAAAAATGTTGGCAAATCCTTAAACATCCTGCCAGGTTTGGGTGGAAAACCAAAACCAAGTATCTGAAAGTAAAGTCATTGGCCATCTCAAATATCCTTCCATTGTTTTTTTCATTGTTCTATCTAACCAAGGACAGAAGCAACCTAGAACTAATGGTGGGAACAATCAACCAGTGGAATTGCTTGCCTTCAGATGTTGTGGTGCTCCATCAGGGGAGGCTTTCAAAAGAGACGGGACAGCCATTTGTCTGAAATGGTGTAGGGTCCCCTGCTTGAGCAGGGGATTGGACAAAGTTTCTTCCAGCTCTGTTATTCTGTCTTCTATGTACCTATCCCAAATTTATAACAGAATAACAGAGTTGAAAGGGACCTTGGAAGTCTTCTAACCAGTGGTGGGATTCAGCCGGTTCGCACCACTTCGGGAGAACCGGTTGTTAAACTTTCTGAGCAGTTTGGTGAACTGGTTGTTGGAAGAAATCATTAGGGCAGAGAACCAGTTGTTAAATTATTTGAATCCCACCACTGCTTCTAGCCCAACCCCCTGCCTAGGCAGGAAACCCTACACCACTTCAGACAAATGGTTATCCAATATCTTCTTTAAAACTTCCAGCATTGGAGCATCCGCAACTTCTGGAGGCAAGTTGTTCCACTGATTAATTGTTCTAATTGTCAGGAAATTTCTCCTTAGTTCTAAGTTGCTTCTCTCCTTGATTAGTTTCCACTCATTGCTTCTTGTCCTGCCCTCAGGTGCTTTGGAGAATAGCTTCGCTCCCTCATTTGTGGCAGCCCCTGAGATATTGGAACATTGCTATCATGTCTCCCCTAGTCCTTCTCTTCATTAAACTAGAAATACCCAGTTCCTGCAACTGTTCTTCATATGTTTTAGCCTCCAGTCCCCTAATCATCTTTGTTGCTCTTCTCTGCACTCCTTCTAGAGTCTTAACATCTTTTTTACATTGTGGCAACCAAAACTGAATGCAGTATTTCAAGTGTGGCCTTACCAAGACATTATAAAGTGGTATTCACATTTCATGTGATCTTGATTCTATCCCTCTGTTTATGCAGCCTAGAACTGTGTTGGCTTTTTTGGTAGGTGCTGCACACTGCTGGCTCATATCTAAATGGTTGTCCACTAGGACTCCAAGATCCCTTCTGGAACCATAGTAGAACCGTCATTCATGATGACCCAGAATGTGAATAAGTGGCCAAGAGAAAACCTAGGATCTATGATTTACAGAATAGTTCCACAAGCAGCAGCTTCCAGATTGCAAAGCCTTTCATCCGATTCAGTTCTGAGAAATGCTTTCTGATCCATGCTGATACAATTATCAAGCTTTTATTGGCAATTTAGTTCCTCTTTCAGGGGCATTTTAGAGCAAATAATGTGCATGTGTGTTTGTGTGCACGAAGAACTATTTGCTATACCTTTGGGAAAGGTGGAAATGAAGTCACAGGTTTCAGTAAATATCTGATTGATAGAGATTTTTTTTTAATTCCATATTTTTTTATTCCATACGAACTAAGATATGAAAAAAAGGAGGGGAGATTGAGGAGATCTGTTCAGTTTTGCAGCTAAATGGTCATGCTCTGTTTGGTTGTGAAAGTGAGCAAGTGATTGATATATGTACATGTATATCTATATCCATATCCATAACTCTCTGTATCTGAACACACACACACACATCCCTATGTGAGCCCTCCTGAAGATTCTGTATTCCCTCTCTTCTGTATATGAGAGGAATGTAATGAGATACTCCCTTTTTACTACCCTGTAATCCCTTAATTCAGAGTAGAGTCAGGGTGACTGGATGGACCTCAGCGTTTACTGGCCAGATGCCCTTCTATAGATTACAGCATCACAGCTGAAGATGCTCACCTCCCACTTGGAAATATTTTAGCAGATATTTCTCTCCTAGGATATAAAGAAACAAGAACTCAAGGAGAGAAGCAACTTAGAACTAAGGAGAAATTTCCTGACAGTTAGAACAATTAATCAGTGGAACAACTTGCCTGCAGAAGTTGCGGATGCTCCAATACTGAAAGTTTTTAAGAAGATGTTGGATAACCATTTGTCTGACATGGTATAGGGTTTCCTGCCTAAGCAGGGGGTTGGACTAGAAGACCCCCAAGGTCCCTTCCAACTCTGTTATTCTATTCTATTCTATTCTATTCTATTCTATTCTATTCTATTCTATTCTATTCTATTCCATTCCATTCCATTCCATTCCATTCTACTTTACTCTAATTCTACCCTACTCTTCCCTTCCCTTCCCTTCCCTTCCATTCTATTCCATTCTGTCTTCTACTCTACTCTACTCTACTTTACTCTAATTCTACCCTACCCTACCCTACCCTACCCTACCCTACCCTTCCATTCCGTTCCGTTCCGTTCCGTTCCGTTCCGTTCCGTTCCGTTCCGTTCTATTCTATTCTATTCTTAATAAGATTGGTTTGAGGAATTCATTACTGGTGTATTGATTTTTTTTAAGGATGTATTTATAGCTTGTCTATTTAGGGGTTCTGCTTATAAAATAGCTTGAAACCCTTTTGAAAAGGGAATCAAGTAATTCCAAATGATGAATCCAACCGTTGATCCACACCTTCCCGACAGATGAATGGGTTGGAACTTAGTTATTTGCTATCTTTGCTACTTCCAGGATATACAGATGGGTCTTCGTTGCTCCTTAGCCAAGAAATTGGGGCTGAACAATGCATGACAGCTTTGTTGGCTGGTTCAGTTGGTAAACTATATAGTAAATCAAATCAATCCCCATTACAGTCATATCATAGCATAATGTAAACTGCACAGGGCTTTGAACTGAAGCTAGCTAACAGTAGTCTTGATAACTCAGTGTGTATTCCAGGGCAGGAAAAAAGAAAGAAAAGAAAATAGAAGAAAGGCCAAACCATTTTCTTTTCTTTTCTTTTTTACTGAAAAGGTTTATTATTTTTCTCCCCATAAACATATCTTAAATGTACAATTTCTTATCTAACATACATATTTTCTTTTAATTTTCCTACTAATACAATCTTCATCCTAAACAATTTAAGTATATTCAGGGTTGCTCTTCTACTATTTCATCTCCCTTGTTTTACAATAATCCTTCTTCTTCCTCTCCTCTTTCCTTTCTTTCCAATCTTCCATCTACTCTTCTACTTTCTTCTTTCCTCCTCTCTTTCCCCTCCTCTCCTTCCCCTTCCTTTCCCCCACTCCTCCCCTCTTCCTCCCTTTCTAACCTTCTCTCCTACTCTTGTTTCCCCTCTCTTTCTTCCTCTCCTTTTCCCTTTCTTCTTTCCCTCTCTCTTTTAGGATAAACCATTTTCATGGTGGCAAATTTAAAAAATAATACTGTGAAAGATTACTCTTTTTAGATATCTGTGGATATTTTCAGTCATCCAACTCATGGTTGTCCCAAAGATGCAACTGGAGGCAACTGGACTTCCTTTGCTCTTCCTTGAAGACATTTTGCTTCTCATCCAAGAAACTGAAGAAGCTTCTCAGATGAGAAGCAAAATGTTTTCAAGGAAAAAGAAAGTCCAATTTCCTTTTGAGAAAGCACCTTTGGGACTACTCTTTTTAGAACGATAAAAAGGGATCTGGAAATCCATTTCAGTTCCATTTAAACATTGATTTTTCTTGTTTTGAATGAGAGGTTTGGATCTTCAGAAGACTTGCTATGAAGATTTTCCAGGTCTCAGAAATTCTCTTTTCACCATCATTTCAAACACGGCAGGTTTTTTTTTTTTTGGGGGGGGGGTAAATTAATAAGAATTAAGTTGTACATTAATAGTTACATTGCCTTCTTTGTTCAGCTTTAGTGGTTCTACAAACATTCGACAGCCAAACGCATATATAGTATTAATATTTAAGGAAAAGTAAATTCCATTAAGTCACTGTTTGATAGATGCAAAAGTAGGTACTTATCTTTGAAATATTAAACTCCAGACATTTATACTCATGGGGGGAAAAAGTTTCCTTTCATTTGATGAAAATTATGTGCCCAGCACTAATAAAATATTAAACACCAATTTAAAAGATAAGCATCTTATCCCCTTTTTTATATCATAAAATATGTTATGGCGTATTTGAAGGCTAATATGCATGAGAATTTCCATACAATACTGTATTTACAAACTTTTCTGAAAGTTCCATGAATACATTTGTTAGTTGCTGGCTTTATGAATGTTTATTATTCCTCATAATGACTTTTTGTGTTTTCAATAATGCAAGATGGGAGGTGGATAAACAGGCTGTATTTCTACAACATTCTCTTCCTCGGATGCAGGATAGAGCTCTCTGTTAATTAACTGTCGATAGCCACTAAAACAGCACTACTTCTTTATGCCCCTATTATATAAATTAATGTCAAACCCGTGCAGTGTTTCAGGAATAAAATATGAGATGAAAATACGAAACAAAATGCCCTACGGTCTTATCCCAATTTGACTGTGTATTACCTTTAGCTTTTCTACTCCCCCGCCCCCACTAAATATTTTGCAAAGGTCCAAGGAGCAAAAATGTTCAGCCAAATTTCAAGGGATCAGGGCCAGCCTGCTCTGTGGAATGAAAAGAAAACACGCACGGGAGGGAATAAAGGAGTGACATTTGAAATGAAAGTTATCGGTGGGTGGGGGGAGGAAAATTGGGGTTAGCAAGATAAAATGCATGGCCTCATCCACTTGTGGGGCTGATCCAGCTTTCCATAGGTATCCTTATAGAAGAGATGGGGTGGGGGGGGGAATCTTAGCTCATCTTTCTTGGAAGAAGAACGGATTACTCTCAAATACTGCATTCCAATACTTGTTCCAGAGAAAAGTTTGATATTGTAATGATATTGGTGTATGGGTAAAAGGAGGAGGAGGAGAGGGAAACTAAGAATGAGAAAGAGGAGGAGGAGGAGGAGGAAGGAAAATGAGGAAGGAGGAGGAGGAAGAGAATAAGAATGAGGAGGGGGAGGAAGAGACTAAGAATGAGGAGGAGGAGGAGGAGGAGGAGGAAACTAAGAATGAGAAGGAGGAGGAGGAGGAAGAGGAGGAGGAGACTAAGAAGGAGGAGGAGGAGGAAGAGAATAGGAATGAGGTGGAGGAGGAGGAAGGAGGAGGAGGAAGAGGAAGAGAATAAGAAGGAGGAGGAGGAAGAGGAGGAGGAAGAGGAAGAGAATAAGAATGAGGAGGAGGAGGAGGAGGAAACTAAGAATGAGAAGGAGGGGGACGAGGATGAGGATGAGACTAAGAATGAGGAGGAGGAGGAGGAGGAGGAGGAAGAAGGAGGAGGAGGAAGAGGAAGAGAATAAGAAGGAGAAGGAGGAGGAGAAAGAGAAAGAGAAAGAGGAGAAGGAGAAGGAGGAGAAGGAAAAGGAGGCAAAGAAAAAGGAGAAGGAAAGCGAGAAAGAGAAAAACCATCAGCTATGAGAATGGCAATTCCCCATTGAGAATATCTGTGATGTATTCAGTTCTGGAAACCATGGAGCCCAAGAGCTCCAAAGCGGCCATCACACCATTGCAAGAATTTTTGTTCATTGTGTTTACTCCACAATGCTTATGCTAAAAGTTTTGGAGAAAGGAGAAAGTGAAGGCGAGAAAGACAACAACAATAACTTTTTTTTTTAATTTGATTTATATGCCGCCTTTCTCCGGAGACTCAGGGCGGTTTACAATGTGCTTAGCAATAGCCTGCAATTTTTGCAAATGTTTTTAGATATAGTATTGATGTATAAAGAAGCTGTTATTATCTAGCTCTTTTTTTTCTTTTTCTTTCTTTCTTTCTTTCTTTCTTTCTTTCTTTCTTTCTTTCTTTCTTTCTTTCTTTCTTTCTTTCTTTCTTTTTTTTTTTGCAATACATTTTTCCCTACCTGGCTCTTACTACAATTCATAGGCAACCCCTCGGGCACACTTCCTTGCCTTCTCTTCTATGTCGAGAACCGATGGTCGAAAATAAAACAAATTCATAAAAAAGTGTCAAAATCCAATCAGGGCTCGAGAAAGAAATATTGGGATACCGATTGCCTGCAGTATTCGCCGTTCTTTTGGTGGCCTTACATTTCTGGTTTTTAAAACAGAATCTGTTACTACTCAAAGTCCACAACTTTGGGAAAGTCATTAAATTAAGATAATAATGTTGGAATAGAAATGTGCCACAAAATTAATTTAATCAATGTAGGATTAGTGAAAGAAACAGGAAAGGTGCATTCTATTTGTTTTCAGAAACTTCTCTTTTTGGTGGGGGCACGTTAATACGTTTCTTAGAGTCCTTGGCTTACAACCATTCCTTTAGTGACCATTCTAAGTTACAGCAGCCTGGTACATGATGATTGATACATGATGATTTTTTTTCACTTCTGCAACCATTGCAACATCCCCCAGGGTCACGTGATCAAAATCCAGATGCTTGGTAACTGGCATATACTTATGATGGTTGCAGTGTTCCAGGGTCATATGATCCCCTTTTGCGACCTCCTGTTCTGCCCCAGCTATGGACCCCAAAGAACGCAGCACACACGAATTCTATACAAAGCTTATTTTACTCAAATAACTTAGTCTTTATCAACCAAAGGCTGTTAATGAACTGTCTTAACAGCCTACCAGAATTCTAAGATAAGGTAATCACAGTCTTACTAGAGTTGGCAGAAAGCCCAGAAGCAATTTTGCAGACACAAAGGAGAGTGAACTAAAGTTGTTCTCTATAGCTTGTTGCAAGTGGCGCTCCTCCTTAAATAGGCTAAGGGAGTGGCCAATTAGCCCCAAGCCTTACTCTCGATGAGACATCCTCCTGAGGAGTCACTCCTGCCTTGGGCAGCTCTGTACACCTGTGCATTGAGAAGAGGCTCCTCCTCTTCGTCCTCTTCACTTAAAGGAACTTCTGGAGGCCCTGGCTGAATCCCTGCCTCTGGCACCACATCTTCTCCAGCCTCCTCACTGTCCGACTCGAGCGCCAGCTGCACAGGTTGCTGGCACAGCACCACACTAGCCTCCTCGTTGTCAGAATCAGCTACAATCTGCACAGGCCGCTGACGGGCCACAACACCTCCTGACAAGCAAAGTCAATGGAGAAGCCAGGTTCACTTAACTATGTTACTAACTTAACAACAGCAATGGTTCACTCAGCGTTGAAATGCACTTACCTTCGCTACCAGTTTGGGAATGTGAGCGTGCGTGCCTCTTCTGCACATGCGCCGAGCCTTCTGCACATGCGCAGAGAGTCAAAAACGGGATGTAATGATGTCCCGGTGGGTGGCCGGAGCCTCCCACCATCAGCGCTACCAGTTCACGCGAGCTGGATAGATCCGGCCGGATTTCACCTCTGGGTTCACTTAACAACTGTGGCAAGAAAGGTGGTAAAAATGGGGCAAAATTCACTTTACAACTGTTTTGCTTAGCCACAGAAATTTAGCATTCAATTGTTATCGTAAGGCGAAGACCCCCTGAAGGTTAAGTCTGAGTTGTCACACAGAAAATCAAGCTTCTCAGCTTCTCTGGATATCATCCCGTGACCGGGGGTGAAATTCACTTACCTCACGCTTGCTACACTCATGCACACCTCCTCCACGCCTGTGCAGAGCCTTCTGCGCATGCGTGGAGGGTTAGAAACGGGACATGATGACATCCGGGTGGGTGGGCAAAGCCTCCCGCCACCGGCGCTACAGGTTTGCCCGAGCCAGAGAGAACTGGCTGAATTTCACCACTGAGTCTATCAAGAGCTCCCTCTCAAATTCTCCTCATTGTCATTTTTTATTTTCTTCTCTGGAGGACATTTGGGGATGTCTCCGTCTTTCACATTGCACGGCATTGCTTCTTCCTTTGGGAAGGGATTTTTTGTCATCGTTGAGTGGTTTCAGCAAAACACCAGATCTTATACTGCAGTTTTCTTTTTGTTTCCCCGCTTTCCTGCCCCCCCCCCCAAAAAAATCACTACGGCTGCTTCTATTTTTTGATATCCTGGAAGCTTTCCAATTACTCCTTCTGGTCTCTTTGGAAGTGAATCATACGGAGAGCATCCCAGAGTTACAGTTCAACATTGTTAAGCTTATCAATATAAATACAATGTTAAAACCCTTTTTAGATAATTGGGGCTATGTGTGAATAGGCGTCCAATTTGCACATAAACTGAGACTATGGTGTGGAAGGGTTTGTGGGGGGGGGGGGGTTGGGTCTTTTTTCTCTTCACCAGACAGAAGTACATCCTTTGTGAATTTTCATTTCTTGGTTCCTTTTTCAAGGATTCTACAGCAGCCAGCACCCCTTAACTATTGATTAGGATGTTATGTTACAGTGCGGCATCTTTCTCACCTGATAGATAGTTACGCAAACAAAAATTCATTCAAGGGAAGAAACTTGTCATTGGGGGCCTTTTGAAACCAGTGAAGGATCTGCACTCTAGCAAAGGGAGGTGGAGGGAAGCAGGGAGGTGGGGGAGAGGAGAGCGTGAGGGCTAGGGAGATTCAAACATTTTCCCACCTGATGTTTTGGGTTTGTTTGTTTTTCTTTTTAGATGGTTATAAAGTAAGATTAATCTCGGACATATGAAAGGCATTGGATTGCAATGGATGAAAAAATGAAATTGTTTATTATAGGAAATCCCCGTTGGCCATTGCAGGGTGATCAAGATTGTATCAGAATAGAATAGAATAGAATAGAATAGAATAGAATAGAATAGAATAGAATAGAATAGAATAGAATAGAATAGAATAGAATTCTTTATTGGCCAAGTGTGATTGGATGCACAAGGAATTTGTCTTTGGTGCATACGCTCTCAGTGTACATAAAAAGACAAGATACATTCGTCAAGAATCATAAAGTACAACACTTAGTGATAGTCATAATCAATAAGAAATCATGTCCTTATGGGAAATCTTTAGCAGACGGCATTTTTCCACTATTGAACCCACCCTTCCTTCCTCCCTCCCTTCCTTCCTTCCTTCCTTCCTTCCTTCCTTCCTTCCTTCCTTCCTTCCTTCCTTCCCTCCCTCCCTCCCTCCCTCCCTCCCTCCTTCCTTCCTTCCTTCCTCCCTCCCTTCCCTTCCTTTCCCTTCCCTTCCCTTCTTCCGCTTCTCCTTCCTCCCCCTCCCCCTTCCTCCTTCCCCTCCACCGCCCCTTTAAAAAATGTACATATTCTTTAATTGAACTCTTGTCATTTCTAATTTGACCCTAATAATTTGAGTTGCATCCTCATCAACAAAAATGAACAATATTCCATATGACACTAGTTGAAGATAGCTACCACTGGGTTTCTTAATATTTACCTTTTTCTCCCTTATTTTAATACACCCAAATTCAACTTTTCCCTACGAGATTTTCTTATACAAGCTGCTCGTCATCTTTGTCACTGGCCTCTGGATAACTTCAAAAGAATTCTCAGGTTCTTCGTAAACCTACGGAACAGGTCACGGCAGTTCCAATGATTTGTGACCAAAATAAACTTGAATAATATCAGTATATGTACTTCTGTCAAACAATGTGTTCCCTCTTGCTAGAGTGAATGCATCTGATCCCTTCCCACACCATGGAGAAGTTTGCCCTAACGTCATTAAATCTGGTTCACTTAAATTTATGGCCTGAAATCTGGACCAGTTCTCTTTCTGGTCAGTAAATCTTGTCTCTACATTTGAAAGGATTAGCAGCTTTTCCCATTCTGACATGGCCTGCAAACAATAAGTTCATTGTCTATTGTCCCAAGAAATCTGCACGTCACATCATCTTTTAACCATTTTTGGTAGTTAGGAATGCACAAGTGGTTTTATTTTT
>JAKOOJ010000014.1:6887205-7114705 GCA_022577455.1 Arizona elegans
GAGAGAAAGAGAGAGAGAAAGAGAGAGAGAGAGACAGATAGAGAAACAGAGAGAAACAGAAAGAGAGAGGGAGACACACACACACAGAGAGAGAGAGAGAGAGAAAGAAAGAATGAGAGAGAGAGAAAAAAAAGAATGAGAGAGAGACAAAGAAATAGACAGGGAAAGAGAGAGAAAGAGAGACAGAGAAACAGAGAGAAAGAGAGACAGAGAAACAGAGAGAGAGAGAGAACGAAAGAATGAGAGAGAGAAAAAGAATGAGAGAGAGACAGAGAAACAGAGAGGGAAAGAGAGAGAAAGAGAGACAGAGAAACAGAGAGAAAGAGAGACAGAGAAACAGAGAGAGAGAGAAAGAATGAGAGAGAGAGAAAAAAAAAGAACGAGAGAGAGACAAAGAAATAGAGAGGGAAAGAGAGAGAAAGAGAGACAGAAAAACAGAGAGAGAGAGAGAGAGAGAGAGAGAGAGAGATACACTCAGACTATTTCACTCCTGCTGCAGAACCAGTTCTAATTTTCTCTTAAACCTCGCCCCATCCTAAATAATGCCTCTTTAAAGTTTTCTTTTGAAAAACAAATGAGAAAACTGTCTCTTTAAGCAAAAAAATAAAAATAAAAAATAAAGATGGATAGCAAATCTAGACCGAATACAGGTAGCCCTTGACTTACAGCAGTTTGCTTAGTGACCATTCGAGGTTACAATGGCACTGAAAAAAAGTGACCCAGGATCATTTTTCATCCTTACGACGGTCACACAGTCAAATTCAGATGCTTGGCAGCTGACTCATATTTATGACGGCTGCAGTGTCCCATGGGTCATGCGATCCCCTTTTGTGACCTTCTGGCAGAAACCGGATTCACTTAACAACTGTGTTACTGACTTAACAGCTGCAGAGATTCACTTAAAAGATCATAAAACGGGGCAAAATTCACTTAACAAATGTCTCACTTGGGCTCAGTTGTGGTCATACGTTGAGGACTACCTATACTGTATTCTGGGTTGGTCCAAGAGCTTTTATTCCCAAAGCTGAAAGGATAAAATAATCAACCACATTTGAGGAGAAGGAAAAACTGCTTTTTAGGCGTGGGACATATTGTGTCTGTTTTTGTAGGTTCTTCCCAGCCCTGAAACACCTTACATTTGAGGCACACATCTCTTCTACCTAACACAGGAGTCAGCAACCCATGGCTCTGGAGCCGGATGTGGCTCTTTCATCCCTCTGCTGTGGTTCGTCACTCAAAATATGTGTCACAACCGCCAATGTGTGACACCCGCCGGCATTGAGCTTTTCAACCCCCAGTAGGCTAATCATAGATAAATCCAAGAAAAGAAAAGTTCCAGAAGAAAACATAAAAATTAATTAAACTACATATGCTAGTTTTGTGGCCGCTCAGGAAACAGTCAGGCATGGGAAGGGTTTTGTGGCTCCCGGTGTTTTCTTTTCTGTGGGAAATGGGCCCAAATGGCTCTTTGAGTGCTCAGGTTGCTGACCCCTGACCTAACAGTAAAGCTGATCCAGAAGTTTGTCTCCAAGGTTTTTGTTTTTTGATAATATCCTTAATATAATATCTTTAATATACATAATATCCTTAATATGCACACCTCTGTTCTCTTTGAGGGAAAAGGCCTGTGCAAAGTGAATGGAGGTTGGCCAGCCTATTGTACGCTATGAATTTATGTATATAAGATGCTGTGAATGTTTAATCTGCTGTATATTTATTATAGTGAAGAGTAACAAATTACACCAGAAAAGCTTATGGCATAACATTATTCTTAATTAATAGGAAAGTGCAAGGATTTTTTTTTTAATTTATACTGGAGAAAAATCTAGTTGCTAATTTGGTTGCAAATGCATCTGTAAAAATGAAATACAAAAATGTGTGCCCATTCACTTTGTTAATTTAATACTCAAAGGTGCTTTGCTTTTCGTGTGGGAATCTGCATACTTGAAGAATTCATTGGATTGCTGAGTGAAATACGCTCAACTCTTCTTAGATATTTCACAAGGTGTCTAATTATTATTGTAAATTCGATGCAACTTGCAATGTCTAATGAAAATACCATGAGGCTCCCCTCTCTCATTGATTCTGCTTTGCATGTGGGTCTCTCTGTGTGTGCACCTGTGTGTTTCTGTGTCTGTGTGTTTAACACTATTGCAATAAGCAGTGCTCTGGCCCAAACACTAATCAATACGCAGAGTTTGTTCCCAAATGCTCTAACCTTTCAGATTAAAAAATTCTGCATAGATGTCCCTCTGGACAAAATGGGATGGGGCATAGAAGAAAAGAAGAGAACAGAATGAGGAAGAAGAATAGAGTAGAGTAGAGTATAGAGTAGAGTAGAATTATATTATTATACATTATGGGATGGGATGGGGTGGGGCGGGGAATAGAATAGAATAGAATAGAATAGAATAGAATAGGATAGGATAGGATAGGATAGGATAGGAGAGAAGAGGAGAGGAAAGGAGAGGAGAAGAGAGGAGAAGAGAAGAGAAGAGATTGAGGAAGAAGAATAGAGTAGAGTATAGAGTAGAGTAGAATTATATTATTATATATTATGGGATAATGATGGGGCAGGGCGGGGAATAGAATAGAATAGAGTAGAGTAGAATAGAGTAGAGTAGAATAGGAGAAGAGAAGAGAAGAGAAGAGAAGAGAAGAGAAGAGAAGAGAAGAGAAGAGAAGAGAAGAGAAGAGAAGGAGGAAGAAGAATAGAGTAGAGTATAGAGTAGAGTAGAATTATATTATTATATATTATGGGATAATGATGGGGCGGGGCGGGGAATAGAGTAGAGTAGAGTAGAGTAGAGTAGAGTAGAATAGAATAGGAGAAGAGAAGAGAAGAGAAGAGAAGAGAAGAGAAGAGAAGAGAAGAGAAGAGAAGAGAAGAGAAGAGAAGAGAAGAGAAGAGAAGGAGGAAGACGAATAAAGTAGAGTATAGAGTTGAGTAGAAATATATATATATATGTGTGTGTGTGTGTGTGTGTGTGTGTGTGTGTGTGTCTTTGGTTATTCGGGTTTTCTCCTGTGTAAAATTGGAGGTGTCTTGGCAACGTTTCGACGAAGTTTCATTCGTCATCTTCAGGCTGGTGTTCTTGGCTTTGTGCTGCTAGAAGCACAAAGCCGAGAACACCAGCCTGAAGATGACGAATGAGACTTCGTCGAAACGTTGCCAAGACACCTCCAATTTTACGCGGGAAAAAACCCGAATAACCAAAGACCTACATACAAACACCCGCGAAAACCTCAGAAAACAAATATATATAATAGAATAAACATAACATAACATAACATAACATAACATAACATAACATAACATAACATAACATAACATAACATAACATAACATAACATAAAACATAAAACATAACACATAACACATAACACATAACACATAACATAACATAACATAACATAACATAACATAACATAACATAACATAACATAACATAACATAACATTATAATTATATATTATTGTATATGGCATATAATTACCAGGCTAGGTAACATTTTCAGCAGAGTTTGAAACAAAACTCTGGCAACGAAACATTCAGAAACCAACCCACAAGCTCGAAGAATGAACCTCCACCCTCAAACAATCTCATTTGCCCCTCCTCTCTAAAGGATCATGGTTCCTCCTTCGCATCAGCCTCCTATCCTCAAGTCATTATTCAGGATTAGTCCCGTTTAATTCAGTGGAACAGTTCTGCTGGGATGCTGTTTAAAGTTAGTCATGCTTCAGTTGGGCTAGGCATAAATAAGTCCTGGATCGGACCCATTATCTTAAGAAACAACAGACAGCAGCTGCTGTTGATCAAAGTTGCAAAGACTGCTAGAAATGGATGACTATTATTTTAAGGAAGCTACACGAGATTGTGGCCTTGGCTGTGACATAAATGAAACTGTAGTCATTCTCTGTGCGGTGTCATGCATCTTTCTGCTTTTTATCTTTCTGTCACCTCGAAGAAGGCTGAAAATGATTGATAAAAGGCAAAAGAGAACTCACAGCCATTATCGTAGCACGGCTCCTTAATGGTATAGGCTTCCTCAAGTCAACTAGAGACTCATGGTCAATCGTTTTATGGACAATTTAGAAGTGGTTTAAACGTTGTCATCTTCTGGATTGTTGTTTTTTTTTTTTTTAACAACTTTCCAATCTAGGCTATGGCCTTGGGAGATTTCCTAGCAGTTCAACCATATTCAGCCCAAATCAGCTAAATCCTGCTATCTAAATTGATTGAAAGGATACTTCCATGTGGCCAATACAAGAGAAAGGGCTCCATAGATGTGAAGACAAAGAATATTGTTTGGTATAATATTTGTGTATTGCAGTTTCGTTTGCTAGGTTCTTGTGCAAACAAGGGAAAGACTATAATTTAAACAAAAATATAACTATGGCTCATTTTATGGTAAATGGCTGTGATCAGGTGATCAGCAAACTATAGGCTCAGTCTGTACAGAGAACGGCCTTCAGCTTAAATGGGTTGCTTGCAAAATCCTTGACACGTCCAAATAGATTAGAAAAAAAACTACCTAAAAAAAAATCTTAAGAAGTGTTATCAGTCTGGGTAAAGCTGTGATACACAAAAAAATAAAAAAAAAAATAAAAAATGGGCTGCCATCCACCTTTTATTTTCAGCACCCTCAGAAGGATCACAAGGATTAGAACTAAGGACTGTAAATTTTGGAATCTGAAGGATGGAGATCCAAATTGAAATTATAGACGTAAGCCTTTTTCAACCCTTTTCAACCCTCAAACTGTCTTCAGAAATGGAGCCACCCCTGTCCTAACGTAGGTAGCACTGAGCAAAACATTGTCTTGGCATGAGAAAATTCCTCTCTTCTGTCAGAATATTCATGACTGGGAAGACATGGTAACAAGGTCAGCCAATGAATAGGCATAACAACTGGGTCAGCCAATAGGGACTGTTTAGAAACAGAAACTTAAGCAAGAAGTCTGGGCGTGGCTTAGCTGTATTAAGCTCTGAGCTCTGAAGCTGCAAACAAGTCTGGACTAGTCTGCTGTACTCTGCTTGTGTTTTGCTTGTAACTGCTACCACATTGGAAGAATCTGCTGTTGGTATTGTACATTTATTCATGTGTTATTATGTATATAAAGAAGTTAATGAATCCTGCCGAATCAGTTTATCTGTGTGTGTTTTCTGGATCTCATTTTTGCAACAAACTCTGACAACTTCCTAAAGGGAAGTTCAAGCCTACTTCTTTTTTCTTATGGTGGTTTATATTATATTGAGAAAAGGTATAAAATATGCCTTAAAATTGAGAAGCTCTCAACACAAAGGACTATCCTGACAACGGTTCCAGCCAGGACAGTTGGAGGAAATATGTCTGTTCTACAGTCAAACCTATTTGTCCAATTCTCCTTTTGCTCTGGACAGGACAGGTCATCCTCAACATACGACCATAACTGAGCCCCAAATTTCTGTTGCTAAAGTGGGGCAGCCGTTAAGTGAATTTTGCCTCATTTTTTTGCCCCATTTTTTTTTAGTGAATCGCTGCGGATGTTAAGTTAGTAACACGGTTGTTAAGTGAATCTGGCTTCCCCATTGACTTTGCTCATCAGAAGGCCACAAAAGGGGATTGCATGACCCCCAGGACATGGCAATTGTTATAAATATGAGCCGGTTGCCAAGCGTCTGAATTTTGATCATGTGACCATGGGGATGTGGCAATGGTTGTAAGTGTTAAAACGGTCATAAATCCCCTTTTATCAGTGCCATTGTAACTTTGAATGGTCACTAAATGAACTGTTGTAAATCAAGGACTACCTGTAATGGCACATTAGCCTGGAAGAAAAACAAAGACTTGGTGACAAGAAGGAGGAGGAGGAGGAGGAGGAGGAGGAGGAGGAGGAGGAGGAGGAGGAGGAGGAGGAGGGAGGGAGGGAGGAGGAGGAGGGAGAAGGGAGGAAGGAGGAGGAAAGAGAAGGGAAGAAGGAGGAGGGGGAGGAAGGAGAAAGGAGGGAGAAGGAGGAGGGAGGGAGGAGGAGGGGGAGGGAGAAGGTAGGAAGGAGGAAGTGGAGGAGGGGGAGGAGGAGGAGGGGGAGGAGGAGGAGGAGGAGGAGGAGGAGAAGGAGGAGAAATAGAAGGAGAAGAAGAAGAAGAATTCTTTATTGGCCAAGTGTGATTGGACACACAAGGAATTTGTCTTCGATGAATAAGCTCTCAGTGTACATAAAAATACATTCATCAAGAATCATAAGATACAACACTTAGAGATAGTCATAGGATACTAAATAAGCAATCAAAACTATACTAGGAAACTAAATAAAACAATATAAGACAATATCTGCAAAAACCTGGACAGCCATGAGATGGCAGCCAAGAATCAGAGTTACAAGGGTCTCTGATCGTGTGGATTGATGCAGTTCAGGTTTAGCAAGGTCTTCATACCAGATATCTTCTACAACCCAGGGTAGCAACTGATACATTTAGGCTGTGAAGCTTTCTGTTTCAGGGATTTCCCATAAAACAAGAGAAAGACTGTATTTCTCTGTCAAATTCTCGTCTGTGCCTTCCCTGAAGCTCTGTCGATGGGTACTGCAAATCTGGCGTTGGTGAGGAACCAAGACCGTCTCATCACCACCATATGGCGAACGTAGAGTAATAAACAGTTTTCAAATAAAACACTCTGTATATTTCCTGATGTAGGTATGATTTCTGACAATCTTAGGGAAAATATTGTTGGCAGCAGACCCAGAATTCTTGCTGTAGGGGTTCCAAGATTTTCTGTTTGGTGTGAGTGAAGTTTCTTAAAAGATTGAAAAATAATGTTCTCTTTCCAAGAAAGGAAGCTGCCATATTTCTCTGAAAACGGCGCTGAAGATTGCTTTATCTGTTGCATCGGTTTAAAAAAAATAAAAGACAGAGGCGCTTTTCCTGAAGTTCGTTTGGTTTTATTTTTAACTCCCTGGATTTTTTCTTTCCTGTTCACTACGTTGTGTGAATGCAGTTAGATGCAGGGTTGAAGGGTTTAATAGCAGCGTCAGAAAGAGGCATTCAGCTCAGTTTTGTAGCTGAAGTTCAGATTTTACTTCTGTTGTGTATTTACTTGGAGAAATCATGTCTTCTGGTATCTTTGAGTGTAATATGGTGGAGGGAGTGGAGAGACCCAGATTCAAGCTCCCATTTGATCTAGAAAAGCTCTAGATAATTCACTGATATCCGAATCAACGAGGACTAAATAAAGGGAGATTATAGAATAACAGAGTTGGAAGGGACCTTGGAGGTCTTCTAGCCCAACCCCCTGTTTAGGCAGGAAACCCTACATCACTTCAGACAAATGGTGATCCAACATCTTCTTAAAAGCATCCAGTGTTGGAGCATTCAAAACTTTTGGAGGCAAGTTGTTCTATCGATTAATTGTTCTAACTATCAGGCAATTTCTTAGTTCTAGGTTGCTTCTCTCCTTGATTAGTTTCCACCCGTTGCTTCTTGTCCTCCCTTCAGGTGCTTTGGAGAATAGCTTGACTCCAGGGGTGAAATCCAGCTGCTTGTTTGGCAGTATTCCGCAGGAACGAGACGTTCCAATTATAGCAACTATTACAGGTAGTCCTCAACTTATAACAGTTGATTTAACAACCATTCAAAGTTACAACAGCACTGAAAAAAAAGTGACTGATGACTATTTTTCAGACTTAACGACCGTTGCAGCATCTGTATGGCCACTTGATCAAAATTCAGATGCTTGTCGGCTGACTCGTATAAAGCCAATGGGGGGAAGCCAGATTCACTTAACAACTACGTTACTGACTTAACAAGTGCAGTGATTCACTTAACAACTGTGGCAAGAAAAGTCATAAAATGGGACAAAACAAAACTCACTGAACAACTGTTTCACTTACCCACAGAAATTTTGGGCTCAATTGTGGTCATACGTTGAGGACAACCCCTACTGTGAACACCGAGAGCCAGTTTGGTGTTGGGGTTAAGGTATCAGCCTAAAACCTGGGAGACTCTGAGCTCTAGTTCAGCCCAAAGCCAGTTGGGTGTCCTTGGGCTAGTCATTTCTCTCAACCCAAGAAAGGAGGCAATGGCAAACTATTTTTGAGAATTCTTGCCCAAAAACTTTAGAGACTTGTCCAGACAGTCTTTGAGAATTGGACATGGTTGAACAACAAGAACAAAAGTTTCTCTTGAGCTTGTATGAATCCAAGTTGTTCTTCCATTGTGCACATGTGAGAATCACAATGCTGCAAAAGAGGGATGCGTCCTCAGTTTTTAGGCACCAGATTCTTCTAAAGAAGAATTCAAAGAGCTAATAATAATTCAAAAGGAGAGTGAGGCAAGTAATGGTAACATCAGGTCCCTACCTCCAACTCCAGATGGAAGATGGAAGATGAAGAAGATGGAATTGTGTTTAAGGCTATGAAGGGCCATCTTTTAAAGAAGATTTGCTAGTCTCCCTGTCATTTCTTTGACCTTTCCCCCTAACAGATTAAACCTTAAATTTTAGTTTAGAAATAACTGCAGAGAGTATGACAGCACCCGCATCCATTTCTCTAATTCAGCAGGCCAAACGCCACAAAGGATAGACATGTTCCTTTAAGGTAAGCGGGGTTCCTTACACACCACTGTGAGTGTAGCTTTTGCTTCAGCAGCTCAGATACCACAAGGTAAGCCTCTCCAGGCCCAACCTGGCCTTACCCAATGATGTTGGGTTGACTGTTTGGATGGTGTGGAAAGACCAAGGCAAAAGGGCCATAACCAGAATGCGATAATTGAAATTCGACGGAGCCTAATTTGAAAAGAAGGCGCCTGTGTATTTGTAGGTTGAGTTAGTACACAGCTCATTCCTTGAGCTCCCAGTGTACGTATCTTGATATCGCTTGGAAGTGACTGTGTACAGGCAGAACATAATTGGCAGCCTGTGACATCCCTGTCTGCAAGTGTCTCTCTAAATGGAGCGTATTTCAGCCTTTATCTGGTGATGGCTGTTACCTGAGAGGAGCTGAAGGCCATCTCAAAGGGCTTGTAGTGGCTAATGGTGCCTATTAGGACTAGCAATTAGCTGGGGAAACTCTCGACAAGGCACCTTCCAGCTCTTTTCACTTCCTCTCAGTTAACTAGCTGTGTCTAATAGAAGAGACAAGAAACAGGTAAGGACAGTGTGCAATCACACCAAGGCAAAGATGTGGCGATGCAACGGGAGAGGGGAGAAGGGAGAAACACAGACAAAAGAATCAAGGAGGAAACAAGAGCTGAGGGGGAAATGATAGAGTTGTCGGAATGCGGAGAAGAGAAGAGAAAGAAGGGATCCTACTAGTTATCCACAAATCTGTACTCAGGGCCTCGATTTCCTTAAAACTACAGCAGGACCTCACAGTCTGTTTGCTCCATAGTTTGGGGATAACAATACAACCTAATTAGGTGGTGTAGGTCATAAAGAGAGAGACACACACACACACACACCCGTTTACATATAGCTGCGGATGGTTACCATGGTGCGAACAATGGTCTCGATAGAAACGTGGAACCGAGCATCAGAGAATTAAGATAATAAATTAGTTTCATTGAATAATAAAGGCTTGCACTTACCCATTAATTAAGGGTAATCGTATGCCATAAGCTTTTGTGTGCTATAAGTAATTTGTTACACTTCACGATAAATATATAAAGGATTAAAAATTCAATACAGCTAACAGGAAGTGAATTATTTCAATATATGTTACAAAAGACGTGTGTCTAGTATTCTTCGTTGTAAATTATTCTTGCTATAATGAGAGGAAGAGGCACATGACACTTGTCAAGGATTGTGTGTATCTGCATTTGTAATGTAACTTTTTTGATAAGTGTGTGTGTATTTACACACATACACGCGTATACATATACACATATCCTTTCTCACACACACGCCCCTACAGATTTTTCACAATTTCACGAAAACCTTAAAATATCCGTAAAGCCCCTTAAAATGAATATATCTGAATGATAGATTAGTTCACCGATAATTAATACATCGTTCTTGTAGCATGCAATAAAAGAATTACATAGTGCTCCGAGATCCCTTAATTGTGTTACAACCTTAACAAATGTATTTTTTTCCCCTCCTTCATGAGATGTACCACTCATCTTATGAAGAAGGCATGTTGTGAAGAAATGCCTTAAAACCAACGTTGACTGCAGAAATATTATTTCGTGTTTTTATTTTATTTTACTCTCAAGACTACAGGACAGAAAAGTTAAAGACTTAAAATTTGGATAAGTCATGGGATCCAAAAGTGAATCATGAGAGACTATAAGCTTTTAGTCTGTCTTAAAATATAAGACAGATTTAAAATATGAGCTCTGGTAGCGCAGCAGACTAAATCACTGTTATTAACATCAGCTGCCTGCAATTACTGCAAGTTCAAATCTCACCAGGCTCAAGGTTGACTCAGCCTTCCATCCTTTCTAAGGTAGGTAAAATGAGGACCCAGATTGTGGGGGCAATAAGCTGACTTTGTATAAATATACAAAAGTATGAAGGCTATTGCTTAACGCATTGTAAGCCGCCCTGAGTCTCCGGAGAAGGGCGGCATATAAATCAATTTTTTTAAAAAAAAAGTAGCACCAGCTGCCTGCAATTACTGCAAGTTCAAATCTCACCAGGCTCAAGGTTGATTCAGCCTTCCAGACTTTTGAGGTAGGTAAAATGAGGACCCAGATTGTGGGGGCAATAAGCTGACTTTGTATAAATATACAAAAGTATGAAGTCAATAGCTTAACGCATTGTGAGCTGCCCTGAATATCTTAAAATATAAGACTCAATTTTCATTGAGTACTGCATTCTAAAGCCATGGAGGGGCTTGCTTGCTTATTTCCATATTTATTCCTTAGAATGGCATTTTCCCTTTTGCACAGCATCCACAGAAGGTTATTTAATGATTCCCCTTACTTTACTGTACCTTTTTAAAACCAGCACGACCAATTGTATTATCTCCAAGCTATACCTATGCAATTGGTGAACCAGCACATCAAATATATTCAACAAAGAAATCCAACTGTCAAATTCTACAGTGCAACAGTAAAGGTTTGGCCCTTCAACATCTCTTTCAGGGTCCCAACAGCTCCATAGGATAGCTGGAGCCCAAGTGTGAACTACCAATTCATTTTGTCTCTCAAACCTCTCAAATTCCTTCTCCCAAAGAGGTTCTGCCCTTGCTTTGTTTTGGAGTCTGGACCTTAGTAAAGGTAAAGGTTCCCCTTGCACATATGTGCTAGTCGTTCCTGACTCTAGGGACCGGTGCTCATCTCCATTTCATATCCGAAGAGCCAGCACTGTCCAAAGACATCTCTGTGGTCATGTGGCCAACATGACTCAATGCCAAAGGCGCACGGAACACTGTTACCTTCCCACCAAAGGTGGTCCCTATTTTTCTACTTGCATTTTTGACGTGCTTTCGAACTGCTAGGTTGGCAGAAGCTGGGACAAGTAACGGGAGCTCACCCCGTTATGCGGCACTAGGGATTTGAACTGCTGAACTGCCAATCTTTCAATCGACAAGTTTAGCCACTGAGCCCCCATGTCCCAGACCTTAGGTTTCCCCAACAAAGCCTGACAGGTGTGGCATTCTCCTTTCTAAACAGTCACCTGTTTTGCTGGCTTGAATAGATGGAATTTAAGAACAATCACCACAAAATGTTGGAATGAACTAAAAATCCACCCACTATTTCCAATAAACAGGGTGGATGTAACAGTGCCCTTCCTGTTTGTTCTAAACAACAGGTAATTGGTAGCATCCAGCCTTGAATACTGGGAGTAATTTATACCTGTCATGAGTCTAGTTACTGATATCCTTATCCACCTTGAAATTGGCTAATTAATCATTTTTAAAGGAACTAGGTTAGTGGCCACTAGTCTAACTAACAGTTGCAAAACATTTAGCTAGATATGTTGCAAAATACCCCAAGGTCTATCAAACTTTTTGGGGGAAATGCTAATAAGATAATTAATGGGAGTAAAACATTAGCTGATTTGCTTTGAGTAGATGGAACTACCTTACATATTGGTCTGTGCCTAACTTCAATCCTTTGTCTCTGTCCTCCATTCAGGTATAGACTTTCCTCAACCTATGGGAACAGAATTTGAATGATCATGGGCCAGAACACACGAAAACCAGAGATACAAAAAGGGGTTCAAAGAGGAATTAGGAAAAAAAAATTCATTTCCAGCAGAAATTGAACACCATCTCCAAAGCGGCTTCCAAGCAAAAATAATTAAACAGCAATATCTGAGTCTCTTCTCTTCCCCTGAAAAAGAAATTAAAAAAAAAAAAACCCTTCTCTAACGTTAAATATGACCTTTGGATTTAAGAACTACAAATGTTCCTAGGAAGTTGAAAAACATGCTGGATGGAAGAACTAAAGAGCAGCAGGCACAGATGCCATGGTTTGGCAGACAGAGAAGAGAGAGAGAGAGAGAGAGAGAGAGAGAGAGAGAGAGAGAGAGAGAGAGAGAGAGAGAGAGAGAGAGAGAGAGAGAGAAGAAGAAGAAGAAGAAGAAGAAGAACAGAAAATGGTTTTGAATGAGGAAGGCATTTGATTTTTAAAAAAAGCAAAAAAAAACCCCCAGTTTTGTGGTCTCTTAGGGGTAGATGAAGAGTCGGGACTGCCAGAGGTGGGTTTCAGCAGGTTCTGACCAGTTCTGGAGAACCAGTAGCGGAAATTTTGAGTAGTTTGGGGAACCAGTAATAAAAATTCTGACTGGCCCTGCCCCCATCTATTCTCTGCCTTCCAAGTTCCAGCTGATCAGGAGGAAATGGGGAAGGATACTGTAAAATCTCCATTCCTACCCCACTCCAGGGTCAGGATACTGCAAAATCCCCATTTCCTCCTGATCAGCTGGGACTCGGGAGGCAGGAAATAGATGGGGGCAGGGCCAGTCAGAGGTGGCATTTACCGGTTCTCTGAAATACTCAAAATTTCCGCTACCGGTTCTCCAGAACTGGTCAGAACCTGCTGAAACCCACCGCTTTTGGAGGCAAGCCATTCCACAATCCTTCTCTCATACAGTCACATAAAATGTATTCCTATGAAACTGGGAGTATATTAATGTAGGGACGCGATGGCTCAGTGGCTAAAATGCTGAGCTTGTTGATCGAAAGGTCGGCAGTTCAGCGGTTTGAATCCCTAGTGCCGCGTAAAGGGGTGAGCTCCTGTGACTTGTCCCAGCTTCTGCCAACCTAGCAGTTCGAAAGCAGGTAAAAAATGCAAGCAGAAAAATAGGGACCACCTTTGGTGGGAAGGTAACAAAGGTTCCCTGCACCTTTGGCATTTAGTTATGCCGACCACATGACCACGTCTCATCATCAGACAGCGCTGGCTCTTCAGCTTAGAAATGGAGATGAGCACTGCCCCCTAGAGCGGGGAACGACTAGCACATATGTGTGGGGGAACCTTTACCTTAATGTAGGGATAGGAGACCCCATAGGAAAGAATTCAGCCCATCAGTCATTAATGTCAGATTAGATAGCTTTTTTTTTTTTTAAATGAAATCCCTTTTTCCTTCTGCGGCCCTAGACTGGACATTTTCTAACACTGTAAAGTTTTGCAGAATGTGCTCAAACAGACTTCATAGTAAACTGGGGTGGCTGGGGGTGGGTGGGAAACTAAAGGTAAAATGAATGAGTATCCTGCCTGTAATGAATCTCTATTATATCGCCTTCAAGTCTCTGTGTGAGAGATGGAAGCTAGAGAGAGAGAGAGAGAGAGTGAAAAGGGAGAGGAAGAGCATCAGCAGCAACAAGACAACCTCCTGTACCAAAATTTTAGTCACTAATGAAAAGTATGTGACCTTCATTGTTGGTTGTTGTTTTTTTTCTTTTTTCTATCAAAGTTCATCTGGACCTTCCTAACCTCCTCCAATATACCTTTTTTACCGCTAAGACAGTTTAGTAGTCAAAACTGTAGGGAAATTGAATGTACACTTACTGTATAAAAATGATATGCTTGGTTAGTGATAGTTTAGCAGAAATAAGTACATCAATCATAGGCTAGGAAGATGTCGGCAAGTACAGCGTTGGAGAAACAGAGAACAAAAAAATAAAATAAAAGTGATAAATGTTGGGTAAGGTTTATAAAAGTCCCGTGCCAAAGATGATGTAGAATAAAGCTTCTTCTATTCTTTTTTTTTTTCCTTTACAAGGGGGAAAAAAAAGGATCTTCTGAACCAAAGTTCAATAAAGACCCTATAAACATCCTACTCTCCATTCTGACGTGTGTGTAATTACAAATGCATCCTTGTTTTTTTTTTGTTTGTTTGCTTGTTTTCTGTCGGGATGGAAGGAGGCATATGCATAATGCCATATTGCCATGCACACGGAGAAGGCTAATTTTTAGCACTGCCTACGCCTGAAGCCCAGGAAGGATTTAGACCAGTCGTTCTCAACCTGGGGTCTGTGGAGTCTGGGATGGTTGCAATGTTGTCATTTAAATCTTGAGTTAAGTCTTGGAGGGTCCATGGCCGTAGCCCATGGCCATAAAAAGGTATTTATTTAAAGGGTGGTCCAGGGTGAAGAAAAGGTTGGGAACCACTGATTTAGACAATCTGTTCCAGGGGTGGGTTCTAAAAATTTTTTTACTACTGGTTCTGTGGTCGTGGCTTATTTTGTGGGCGTGGCTTGGTGGCGGGTAATGTGACTGGGTGGGCGTGGCCAACCTTTTTTTAAAAAAACTTTTAAAAGCATTTTTTCTACAACCTTGCAGGAAAAATATGCTTTTAGAAGCCTCTGACGATCAGGCAACTCAGCTGGGATCGCTAGAGGCTTTTAAAGGCATTTTTTTTCCTACAACCTCTTCGGCCAAAGAGATTGCAGGAAAAAATGCTTTGAAAAGCCTCTGCCTATCCCAGCTGAGCCACGGGATCATCAGAGGCTTTTTTTTTTACTTTTAAAAGCATTTTTTCAGCCGAAGAGGTTGTAGAAAAAATGCTTTTAAAAGTTTTTAAAAAAAGCCTTTGATGAGGTGGGTGGGATAAGCAAGCGGTGACCCGGCTGGGGACTGGTTTGGGGGCGTGGCCAGCCAATGTTATTACCGGTTCTCCAAACTACTACAAATTTTTACTACCATTGTATGTTTACTACAACCCACCACTGATCTGATCTGACCTAGGCCTCCCAAGATCATGAAGCAGACTCCTCATCCTGATAAAACCTCTTTTATTTAGGTTAAAGAGAATTCCTCTCCAGCAAAGTCCTGGTAAACAGTCTTTCATGAGATTTCACAACTACAGACCTTTATCAGGCTTGGAGAGTTGCCAGGCCGATATCTTCCAAACGCCAGGCTGTAGCAGCAATTACTTGGCAAGAAGTCAGGAACAGATCTTCACCCTCATGAATTGAACTAATTGACTCCTGCAAACTCCCCTCCCCTTCACTTCTCTTTATTCCCTATGAGAGGGGCCATTGACTGTCTACCTGTGCCTTTACTCCCGAGTCGGCCCTTGTTCCTTAGCTGTTCCCTTCTCCTGGCAGCTTTGCGTGTGCACACATCGGGAACAAGCTTCAGCTGCTCTTCTGCCCCACTGATGTCTGACTCCAAAGGCAGCTGATAACTGTCAGATGGCCCTGGCCCCATCTCTGCCTCCGATGCAGAGCCCTCATCAGAGCCTTCCCCAGACTCCAGGACTGGCCCATGTTCCTCCCCAACCTCCTCACTGTATTACTCTGCCACCAGCTCTGCTGGCCACTGGTGGGCCACAACACAATCCAAGGACTGGGGGTTCTGCATGGGATCTGAATCTGGAACCTCAAAGCTGACCCATAAGTCCTGCTAGTGGTCGAACAAAATGTGTGATGGGATGTCACCAAACTTGGGATTTTCCTGCTCCTTTCACAACTGGAAAGGAGCCCTGAAGAATGAGTTCATTCCGAGTTGCTAAATCTGTTACCCTCTGCATGAGGAAATGGGAAATGAACATTTAACCTGACATTTTGACCAGTCATTGGTAGATCTGAGAATGCTTTGAAATAGATCAACAAGTTTCTGATTCCCAATAATAATGGCAACAATATTTATTCTTTCTCGCTCCAAAGCTATCACTTCATTTTCCTTACGATCAGCAATCTTTTTGTCTCCAATTAAGGCTCCTGAACTAAAGAATTCTTAAGGAGAAAACCGTGAAAGAGAAAAAAAGAAAATATATTTATGTCAAAAACATGGGAGTTAAATTTAACTTCTACAACGGAGTAGTCACTCAGACACATCTTAGTTTTATCTCCTTTCATCTTAGGCACAATTTTGCACATGGTTTTAGTTGACTATGATAATAAAAAAAGCATTTCCCCTCCTAATTATATTCTATAAGGGTAAGAGTATTTCCTATTATTTCTGCAACTGCAGTTGTCTTCTCGTCTTTATTTTTCCTATTCAGTCTTTTGTACATACCATGCTTCTATGTGGATGGATCACTTCATTGTATGCATTTCAACTATACACATATGGCTTTGCTTAATCTAACAATAGACACACTTCCTGGCTGGAAGATCCATTGTTTGAAGGAAAACCATACATCGTAATAAAATACAGCGAGGGGGGAAAAATGAAAAAGATAGCAGGCATCCTTTTATTTCAACATCAGACAGAAGCATCTTTTGATCCATACCTAAGATTTATTTGGCATAAATGTGTATCTGTCTTATATTCTGGTACAACTGTAACTCATTTACATATCTGAGGAAGGAAGGAAGGAAGGAAGGAAGGAAGGAAGGAAGGAAGGAAGGAAGGAAGGAAGGAAAGAAGGAAGGAAGAAGGAAGGAAGGAAGAAGGAAGGAAAGAAGAAAAGAAAGAAAAAGGAAGGAAGGAAGAAGGAAGGAAGGAAGGAAAAAAGGAAGAAAGGAAGACCAAAATTCTTTCATTCACAGTTCTTCAATAGAAGTTTAAATTTCTTATCACCTATCTCAAATCTTGTCTCAGTTTCCTGAGATACAAACCAGAGACAAGCAATGCCTATTTAGAGGTATCATTACTACAATACTAATATTTGGATTTGTTAAATGTCATAATGCTCCAATGTTATCTGTTCAAATGATGGAGGATGTTATTCATATAGGACACTTTGTCTTTCATGCATTCTTCACATGGCTGAGAACAAAGATGGAGGTTGACTACTGACCCTCCTAGCTGATCACATAACTGCAGCCCCCATGTGAAGAATCTTTTGGTTTTGAACTAGCAGAACTACCAAACTGCCTTGTCCACTTTTTCTAGTGTGCCTCATTTAAGCATTTCTTTTCCTGGTCTTCCTTCAGTAGCCTTCTGTTCTTTATTCTTCTGTTGGATTTCTGAACCAGAGTAGTTTTCAATCTTTGCTCCTTCCAACCTAGACTTGGCAACCAGTATATTTTATGGCCAAGTCGGGCATGGAACAAAGATCCAATCACAGAGGAATAGAGCAGCGAGGAACAACTTCTGTCTGCTTAAAAACTAGAAATAGAAATCGGGGCTGCTCGAATACAATCTCAGACTGAATTGAAAAAGGAAACAACAAGGGAGTGGAAAAGGGGAGAGGAATAGAGAGGGGAAAGGAGGGGAGTTGGGAGGTGAGAAGAGAAGAAAAGAAAAGAAGGAAAAGGAGAGGAAGAAAGAAGGGGAAAAGAAGAGTAGGAGAGAGGGTAAGAAAGGGAGGAAGAAGAGAGGAGAGGGGAAAGAGAAGAGGAAGGAGAAAAGGGAAGGAAAGGAGGAATGAGGAAAGTAGAAAGAGAGAGAAGAGGAGAGAGAAGAGAAGAAGAAAAGGAAAGGTTGTATCAAAACAAAGGAAGGAGATGGTAAAAGAGCAAACCTGAATAGCTAACTAGCAAATGTATTTATTTATTTATTATTTATTTATTATATTTCTATACCGCCTTTCTCCCGTAGGACTCAAGGCGGTGTACAGTCAAGAAAAATATAGACACACAAACATCAAATGGAAGTAAAAGAACAAGAGAAATGAATAATGATTAATGATGGACAAAAGACTGCATTTAAATATGTTGATGAAAAATAAAAATAAAAACATTTTATAAATTTTAAAAAAAATTCTATAGAGCTTTATGGTCCAAGTCACGTCTTATTCTAAAAGGAGGTGGGATAGATCACATTTTGAGAGGAGGGGGAATTTCTGGGAGACAAAAAAAACCTGTGCTTGAAGCATCTACAAAGCTTAAGACATCTGTTTTGTTCCTTAAGCTTCAATGTGCAGAACAGAAAACTCTCTTGAGGGAGGGGGGTGTATCTCTGGCAGATTACATGAGTCTACATTCAGAGAGGAGAAACTCTTCAGCAAACAGAACCTTTGGAACTATCCATGGTGCTGATCTCAGCTACTCTCCTTGCCAGATTACATTGAATTTGTACACCCCACCTAACTTCTACCTCAAGGGTCAAAGTAATTATAGAAGGGGGGGGAGGATTGTTAAATCACACTAGGGGAAACTGTGATGCGTCACATCCATGCTCCACCACCCTAGATGTTAGTCTGTTGGCCAGCTGTCATCCGTGCCTTTTACTCCACAAAGGAAAGATCATGCCAGAACGAAGGTAGTTTGGAGAATCCACCCAGAATCTGAATTTTAAGAGCATTTTCCTCTTTAAACCAAATTGAACCATTTCCAATATCTACATATTTCTTTCTCTCCCAAGGTAGTAAGACTCCAGTTGGAGATGTGTAAAGCTGAAGGCGACCCTAATTTGATTGTTACTCCTTAGCGAAACCCCCAAATCTCTGAATTTTTAAAGCATACATATATGGTATTCTATAAAGGTTGAGCCATGACTTGTCACACAAAGTGGTGCAATTAGTTGCTTAGCGTTTAAGGAAAAGCTAATCTCCCCAAATATGAAGTTTTGCTTCTATAGCAGTATGGTGCCCTTCCGTTATATTACTCCTAGGAGCCCAAGACAGTTGGAATTCCAATAGTTAAACAGCTCCAAGTTGGGAGAATCTGTTCTATTATTCTAGGCATTTAATAGCCTTCAGAATGGTCAAATGAAGCATCTTAGGAGTTGCTGGCTATTGTCAAGACTTAATAGCAAGTACTTTTGTGCTGCTGCATTATAATAAAGCCTCACGAAGTCTTTCTGCTGTGTCAGGACTGACATTCATCATCAGCTGAGATAGAAATTCTTTCTGGTATAATTACTTTATATTAAAATAGATGCAGTTTTTATGTGGAACTACAGAACACTGTCCCTTCCATTGACCAAATTACAGGGTGTTCTGTCTTGCTTCAATCCATAGACTTTGTCATTTCCTTTGCATAACTTTACAAAGATAACCAAGCCACCCTTTTTTTAAAAAAAAGACATCTTTTATAAAGAGGTGACAAACGTCATCATGTTGATAATTTCCTTAGAGTTCACAGGGGAGAAATTTTTGCGGGCTGTAATCACATTCAATGGAAATGTAAAGTTACCCAGAAGGAAAAAAAAAAAAACCCTAGATAATGTTCATTTCATACTCCATTGTGGCTAACTTAGAGCTCTTCTGAACAGCTTCCCTTGCCTTTAAATCGTCACGTTGGGGGGAGGAAAAAGGGAAGCAAATTGAAGAGAAGAGAACATTGTAAAAATGTCTTCCAGAACTTGTAAAGGCAGGGGGAATAAAAAGAGGCAATTTTCCTTTCCTTTCCTTTTTTTTTTTTTGAAGGTGACCAAATTTGTTCTTTTAAAATCTGCCTTGCTTTTCTTTTTTAAGAAGTCCCCCCACTTTTTTTTGTGCTTTCTGAACAGAAGCACAGGAACATTTTTTTTTCATGAAAGCTCAACCATTCAATAGTCAGGTGACCATGCAACTTGCATAGTGATGTTGCCATAGTTTGAATTACCGTATTTTTCGGAGTATAAGACGCACCTTTTTCCCCCCAAAAAAAGAGGGTGAAAATCTGGGCGCGTCTTATACTCTGAATGTAGCCCTGCCCAGCTTCTCAAACGGAGGTTTCAGAAGCTGAAAAAAGCATCGGAAATGAAGCTTCAGAAAAGAAGCCCCCAAACAGAGCTTCAGAGGCTTTTTTTTCTGAAGCTCTGTTTCGGAGGCTTTCAGAGGCAGAAAAAAAGCAAGGCACAGAGCTCACAACCAAGGAACCTGTTGCTAAAATTCACCTCTGGGAACAGCTGATTGGGGGTATTCCGGGAGGCTGATCCACCTGCCAATCAGCTTTTTTCTTATTTTCCTTCCCAAAAACTAATGTGCGTCTTATACTCCAAAATATACAGGTAAAAAAAACAAACCTCCCACAAGCATCCAGTTCTTCTCTTGGAAATTAATAAGCTGTTGAATACAGGGAAAGGATTTAGTCCAATTTTAAGCTAAGCTGATGAGTTCGGATGCAAAACCACACAGCAATTATTAAACCAAGCCTGAGTAAGACACGGGACCATCTCTTAAGAATAACGAAGTAATAGTGTAACACAATCTATTTAGATACCATCTGGGGCTCTCAGATCATGGCTGCTCTTCTATGATGCCTGCTTCTCTTACATTGCCTTAAATTAGGGCTGGCTCTGTAAATGCGGCAACCGAAATCTACATCTAAGCAGAATCTTCTCAATCCCAGCCTCATGCTGTTTTATGGCAAGTGAAATATGCCTCTCCGCATCAGGGAGGAAAGAATCAACAGATCTGCACAAATATGGGAAAGTTAATTTATATTAAAGGTGAGAAATACCAAGGTTATATTAGAAGTGGGAACAGGAGACCAGCTCTCTAGATCAGTGTTTCTCAACCTTGGCAAATTTAAGAAGTGTGGACTTCAATTCCCAGAATTCCCCAACCAACAATGCTGGCTGGGGAATTCTGGGAGTTGAAGTCCACACATCTTAAAGTTGTCAAGGTTGAGAAACACTAAGCTAGATGCTGTTGATGGACAATTGATGGACATCCTGGACATAAACTGATTCAACTCCTACCCTCAAAACGACGCTATAGAGCATTGCACACCAGAACAACTAAACACAAGGATGGTTTTTCCCCAAACACCACCACTCTGCTAAACAAATAATTCCCTCAACACTGTCAAACTAGTTACGAAGTCTGCAATACTATTAATCTTCTCATCGTTTCCACCACCCATCTCCTTCCACTTATGACTGTATGACTGTAACTTTGTTGATATTGATATTGTTTCCTGATTGCTTTTTTGTACCCTATGACTACCATTAAGTGTTGTACCTTATGATTCTTGATGAACGTATCTTTTCTTTTATGTACACTGAAAGCATATGCACCAAGACAAATTCCTTGTGTGTCCAATCATACTTGGCCAATAAAAAAAATCTATTCTATTCTATTCTATTCTATTCTATTCTATTCTATTCTATTCTATTCTATTCTATTCTATTCTATTCTATCCTATCCTATCCTATCCTATCCTATCCTATCCTATCCTATCCTATCCTATTTCAGGCCATCATGCATTAGACTACTTGAGACCTAGTGGCCAATGTCTCTCAAAATGTTCCTTTCTTTTCAGATTCAAAGGCATACTACTATACTTTGTTTAGGTTAATCTTGATAAGTTTGGGCCCCTCTTCCTTCTAATGATTGAGGAATTGGAAATCTGATCCAACATCTCATCCTTGTAGCACTACCACTTAAAGACCTTTTCTTTTCCTTCTTACAACTCTACACCATTAACCTGGGCTTGGCTTGAACTGGCCTTCAAATATTGTAAACATGGTCAGTGTATCTCTTGCAGGTAAATCTTCATTACCAGGAGTATCCCTACCTCTAACATAGTGGTTACTTTACCACAACACATGGATACATGGTTTACTGAATTAATCTAGTGGCTTAGATGTTCAAAACAAGCCATTTCTCCTGGCAAATTGATGCTTCTGTATGTTATGAGTAGCATTAATTGGCAAACTATTGTTTCATCAAGCTACAAAATAACCAAACCACATTTTAGTCTATCGTGTTTTGTCATTTCAAGCAGAAAGGGCCAATCAGATAATCCAAGATTTTAACAGTTCCCAGGTCTGAGTTCTTAGCCTAGCTTACATTCTTTTTTCATTGGTACCAAGTAATTGATTGTTCTAACCATCTACCAAAGTCCTAGAGATAGTAGTGCCTAAATTAAAATTGTCTTAAGGAAGAATCTGGCAGTTTGGAGGAAACGAACAAATAAGCCCGACTTCATACCTAGACTTCAAAGGAAAAATAAAAGAAAGAAATCCTAACTGCTAGTTTACATATAACAGTGGTAAGCTCTTGAAGCTTTAATGCTCCCTGCTTTGCAAGTAAGCCAACTTGTAAAAGCTAATTGAATTGCTGAAACAAATCACCTTTTGTGATTATCTGGTGAGAACATGGAGGCAATGAGAGATCATTTATTTAATTTCAAATTGACCAGTTTGTTCATAAGATTCCGGCTATTTATACTGCCAAAATATTCCTGCCAATAAGGAATAGATTTTCCACCCACCCACCTTCAATCTGGAACTAATGTATGCCAGCTTCTCACACAGTGACTTTCCCAGAGGACAGAAATGGTTCTTGATATACTCTGTCTATATTTTTCAAAATTTGGCTGGGCTACAAAACTCTAATTATTCATATTCTATAAAATCTAGCCTGGTCAGCTCTATGGTATCAACCTATCTAAATGTTAAATAAAGATTGTTATTCTTGGTAATTTCTTCTGGAAAGATATTTCCAAGCTGAAACTTGCCTATTGTTCTGAAATTTACATGATGGGAAAAAAAAAAACCCTTAAAAATTCTTTATGATTTTTGTGTCTAATGCCATTTGTATCTTCTTCAAGGAAGAATAGAATAGAATAGAATAGAATAGAATAGAATAGAATAGAATAGAATAGAATAGGAATAGAATAGAAAAATAGAGTAGAGTAGAGTAGAGTAGAGTAGAGTAGAGTAGAATAGAATAGAATAGAATAGAATAGAATAGAATAGAATAGAATAGAATAGAATAGAATAGAATAGAATAGAATTCTTTATTGGCCAAGTGTGATTGGACACACAAGGAATTTGTCTTTGGTGCGTATTTTCTCAGTGTACATAAAAAGAAAAGATACATTCAGGCTGAGTTTACATTAATACACTAAACCCAGACCCAGATTAACAATAATCAAAATTGATGTTGGCATCATACATCATATAGTATTGGCATATGATGTTGGCATCATACATCATATGAACAAAGAAATTATACAACGGTTTAGAGTGAAGACTTGGTTGACACAACCTGCAAAGAGAGTGACTGGGTTTCCAACAACTTGGCATACTATCTAAGAATCAACTCAATTCCAGCTTAGTCTAGCTTGTTGCATTAAGTTAGCCTTACAGTACAACTTTAAAGAGACATAAGTATCTTCCATTACTCTCCAGGACCTACTCCTGAGTAAGGGGCAGAAGATTTTTCAGCTTTAAACTTCCATTTTATTACAGTTGCCCTAGCTGTGCTGCAGAAATCCAGAGGACCAATAGACTGGATCAAAGCGATAGAGAAAACTATTACCCTGGAATTTTTGCAACAGAAGTACTGTAACACTCACCTTATTTTGAATCCCTTGTGATTTATGAATAGACACAAAGAGAAGTAGGACAAGAATTTTCTAAAACTGATCTCCCCACCTTGAAAATGGGAGAAAACTTTTCCCCAACTTTCAGTTGAGGGTGAAAAACTATTTCGAGTCAGGGGAAAAAAGAGAAGCCAGATGTTTGATTTGAGGACTGTCTCATGGAATTCCAAAGGAAAAATTGGGAAAACTATCTTCTGTTCTATTGGGTGAGAAAAAGACTAAAACAGAAGATCTGATCTTTGCAGAAACTGCAAATTGTTATCCTGCAGGTTCTACTATGAGGTGTAGGTCAATGCCAGTCCTTCAGAACAAAACTACTGAGCACCAGAAATGAAAGATCAAGACAACTCAAGGATTCAACTCAAGGTTATCTTGCATGGTATGAATTGTTCTATGAAGCAAAAGGAAAAGGTGCTATAAATTATTGAAATATCTTGCGATTACAACTTTTAAATGGACACTTCTTTATAACTCCATTTTGTCTCATTTCCCCAATCTCTTCTTGTGCATATTGCACCTTTTAAGGTAAAGGTAAAGATTCCCCTCGCACATATGTGCTAGTCGTTCCTGAATCTAGGGGGCGGTGCTCATCTCCATTTCAAAGCCGAAGAGCCAGCGTTGTCTGAAGACGTCTCCATGGTCATGTGGCCAGCATGACTCAATGTCAAAGGCTCATGGAGTGCTGTTACCTTCCCATCAAAGGTGGTCCCTATTTTTCTACTTGCATTTTTTACGTGCTTTTGAACTACTAGGTTGGCAGAAGCTGGGACAAGTAATGGGAGCTCACCCCATTACGCAGCTCTAGGGATTCGAACCGCTGAACTGCCAACCTTTCGATCGACAAGGTCAGTGTCTTAGCCACTGACCCACCACACCCCTTTTGCACATTTTAAAGAATCATATAAAAAAAAAAGTATTATACTAACAGTTCAAACAATACCGGTGCTCACAAGGACGTAAGAGAAAAGATTATTCTATGTTATCATACCAGGAGAGAAAAGCAAGGAGCAGTAACAGGGAAGGGAATTTTCCAGAACCTCACAATCACCAGGGGACCACTAACTTGGTGTGTGTGTATGCACGCACGCACACACATGCCTGTGTGTATATACTCACAAACACAACATGAATCAGTAGCTCAAGAGAAACCCCAGAAGACCCACACACAAACATGAAAGCCAGAGAAGGTTTGTGGCTAATGGGCAAAACTTATTCTCAAAGCAATCATTAATTCAAGTTTAGTCCATTCATTCTAAATTTTCCACTGCTAATTTAAATAATTACTTAACAGCAATAACATAAAATTGTAGTTTATCCCACGAGGATGTCACTTAAATCCAGGGACAAGTTTTAAATCAAACCCATATCTCTAATGAAGTTTAATTGTGCAGAATAACACAACCATTTCATACCTAGAACACATTCACATGTACTTTAGGACTACAATTTGCAGCTAGCCTGAGAATAAAAATGTTGTTTCAATTGCAGGCCATAACCGAGACTTGAAATATAGTATAAGACCAGGAAAAGTATATTAACAAATACAGGAAGCATAACAACTGTCTTAAATGTCTATTTTAAATTCGAATTCTTATGAGAACACGATGTATCAGTTCTTAAGACTCAAGTGTCCAGCCTGTTCCTTTTTGGGTTGGTTGTAGCAATGTGGAAAAATTAGAAAGCTTTGTTCCATGGTAGGCAAGTCACAGCTTGCTTTGATATGCAAAGCTGAATAAATTGTAGTTAGTCTTGACTACCAAAGAATACCAACCATGACTATGAAAAACAGCTCTCATTTTTATTAACCAGGGTTGATATTCATGAGATCATATATAGAAACCTCATTTGAAAAGGACACAGCAGCCTTCTAACATGTGCATTTTTGTGCCTTTCTTATAGTCACATTTTTTTTTTGCTTGCATAGTTCCTTATTTTGCCCTGCTTTTGCAAGCAATTTCTTCTAATGCATTTTGTAACGATTTTCCTCAATGTGTGCATTTTTTATATACAACGTCTCTCTGTGTATTTATGTATCTGTGTCTAGGCTTGTCTATCTCTCTCCGGGAGCTGAAGCTGATATACACAGCACTCCCTGTGAGTAGGCTGAGCTGAGATATAGTAGTACAAAGCTTTGTAAAGGTGATGCTTCAAGCTAAAAACACCTCTGCAAAATTGCTTTATGGAAGAGTGTGCTTTCCTACTTCTGTAGCAAAAAGTCAATATGTCTGTAGTGCTTTGTTTCATCTTGTTTTTGGGGTTTTCTTGAAAGTTTCCAGGAACTTTCCTGGAAGTTCCAATAGTTCAAAAGGGTTTCCACATATTTGCTCCGTATGGATTTCAATTAGCTACTGGAATTGGTGGTCAAAGCTTGCCAAGCAAAATGCTTCTTAAGGGACAAGTACATTGTCCCATGGCAAGATGCTAGGAACAGAGCAAGGGTGAAATGCTCCTGGTTTGGACTGGTTCGCCTGAACTGGTAGTAAAAAGTGCTACCGGTTCAGGCAAACCGGTAGTAAAAAAAAATGCTACCAGTTCAGGTGAACCGGTATTTCCAACGATCAGCTGTGCCGTCGATTTATATTCACTAGAAATGATGATTCTCAGTCATCCAAGTCATGGTTGTCCCAAAGGTGCTTTTTCAAAAGGCAACTGGGCTTTATTTTTTTCTTGAAGATGGTTTGCTTCTCATCCAAGAAGAACTGAAGAAGCTTCTTGGATGCCTTTTGAAAAACTACCTTTGGGAAAACCATGACTTGAATGACCAAGAAACTCCATAGACACCAATCTTTCTTGTCATGGACATCTTTCAGTGTCCATGAAGTATGAACTTCAACTCTCAGAATTCTCTAATTAGCATGGCCATTTTCCAGGAGGCACCATTAACAAGGGCTTAGCTCCATTACAAACTACATTTGTAATGAAAGATTTAAATCTCTCTAAAGCTGTGTCCTATTCTTTGGTTTTAACATTTTACATCAAGCAGTATCAGCACAATTTGTTTTATTTCATAGGGATTTGTTCCAGCTTCCTTTTGAATTAAGGAGCAGCAGAGAACTTGCTTATACAGTACTGTATAAAGTCAACATTTTCTTTCTTTTTCTTTTTTTCTTCTTCTATAGTTTTTTAAAAAAAATAATCTCCTCTCCTCCCCACCATATCCTTGGTCACCAATGTAAGATTTGGTTTTTCAAGAATTGATACTTTAAAGGGTAAATGAAGCTAACAATAAAAGACAATATTTTAATGTTAATTAGGAAACCCATGTGATTTAGTTCATCAAAACCATACTGCTCTTTTATGTGCTACATGAAAGCAAAAAATTTAGCTGGGAGGAAAATGGAGAACATGGCCAAGGCATCAAGGAATTTTTCTGAGTTTCTTTGTAATTATTAACTATTGCTAGAAACTTTGAAGGAAAAAAAAAGAGAAAGATTTACAAAATGAAAGGCCAACAACAATGGTTCAGTGGAAACCCCAGCAAGTTCACCATCATTGGCAGGTATTAATCAAAATTGATGGGGACGCGGTGGCTCAGTGGCTAAGATGCTGAGCTTGTCGATTGAAAAGTCAGCAGTTCAGCAGTTCGAATCCCTAGAGCCGCGTAACGAGGTGAGCTCCCATTACTTCTCCCAGCTTCTGCCAATCTAGCAGTTCGAAAGCACGTAAAAAAATGCAAGTAGAAAAATAGGGACCACCCTTGGTGGGAAGGTAACAGTGTTCTGTACGCCTTTGGCATTGAGTCATGCCGGCCACATGACCACAGAGATGTCTTCAGACAGCGCTGGTTCTTCAGCTCTGAAACAAAGATGAGCACCAACTAGCACATATGTGCGAGGGGAACCTTTACCTTTACCTAATCAAAGTTACTAAAGTCAGGAGTTGCAAGTTTTCTTAAATCAAAGGCTGCAACCAGACACTGAATGGTATAAGAGTTATACTCCCAAACGTGATGGTGGGAGTGGATGAAAAATAAAGTTCATTTCATTTACTCCAAACAAGAACTATTAAAATTTAATAATTTCTTCTTTTTTGTACCTTAAAATTACAGTCTTGTGACATTTGGAAATCCTGGGGACCTGCTTATGAGGCTTTTTCAGAAAGTCATGAACTTCAGGTGGTCTATGGAGATCTTCAGTCATCCAGTTCATGGTTGTCCCAAAGGTGCTTTTTCAAGAGGCAACTGGACTAGATATTACAGAACAGGAATGGATTTTGAATTGGAATAGTAGAATAATGAGGACCTTATCAATAAGAATAAAGGAGCATCGTTATAAAGTTATCTGGAAATGGTACCTGTGTCCCAATAAGATTATATAAAATGAATAAAAATGCTATCAAGTTATGTTGGAGATGTAAAGTGGAAAATGGGACATATGAACACATGTGGTATGGATGTCGTAAAGTGAAGAATTTTTGGTTACGAATAGAAGAAGAATCTAGTAAAATAATTAAAAAGAAGGTAAAGTTGGGAGTAGATACCATCCTCATACTAAAGTTGAATGATAAGGTGTTAACAATTGATGAAAGAGAGCTTGTAAGGATATTGGTCATTATGGGACGAATTGTAATTGCAAGATACTGGAAATTGAATATTGAATACAAAATAAATGAATGGTTCAGAGAAGTTTGGAAAATTGCTCTTAATGGTAAGTTAACGTGTGATATACAATTCAAAAAAGGACTATTGAAAGAAAATATATTTTGGAGGATATGGCAACCATTTGTGGACTACGCAATTGGGAACTTGGAAGAAATAATGCCAGTGCCAATGCAAAGAGAATTTTGGAAGACCTGAAGATGAAGAAAAAATTCCTCCGCTTCTCCCTATTTTGTATTATACACTGGGTGTCGTTTTGTGTTTTGTGTTTTGTCTTTAAATCAAAAACTTAATTAAAAAAATTAAAAAAAAAGAGGCAACTGGACTTTCTTTCTGTTTTTTTTTTTTTCTGGACTTTCTTTGACCCTGAGGGCACAGGTAAACCTCCAAGTGGCCTCAACGACTCTCAGAGAGAGAGTGCTAACAACCAGATGACTGCAAGGAACATGAATTCTTCCATTCTTTACCATTCAGTCAGAACTGAAGAGGCTTCTTGGATGAGAAGCGAAATATCAAGGAACACCAAACCAAATTCACTTGTCTTTTGAAAATTTTTCTTTGGGATACCTAGCTTAGGTTTCCTGGAAAGAAACTGAAATTTATTTGAGGGGTTTTTTAAAAAGATTTTTTAAAAGATTTTCTTTTATACCACCTTTATTATTTTTATAACTAACTCAAGATAATTAATTCGCCTTCCTCTTCCTATTGTCATCACCTTGTGAGGTGATCTGAGCTGTGAGAGAGAGAGAGGGACAGGCCCAAAGCTACCCAGTCAGTTTTCATGTCTTAGGCAGGACTAGAACTCACCAGCTCCTGGTGATTTCTAGTCTGGCGCCTTAACCACTAAACCAAACTAGCTCTCCTTTTTTTCCCTTCTTCTCCTTTCCTTTTCCCAATTCGTCTCCCAAAGGAGCAAAGCACAACCAATATTTTTCATAGTAAAAAGAAAAAGAAAAGAAAAGAAAGAAAGAAAGAAAAGGAAGTTCAGCAATAAAAAAAAATCAGTAGGATTTTTCTGGCACACTGTCCACCAGCAGAAATTTAGGAGTCAAATATAGACTCGCTGGTTCATTAATATACATTAAACAATTGCAAACATATTAAGAAAGAAAGCTGTCTGGGTTTTTTTGCCTCCTGAATCTCTTTCTCTCTGTCTCTCTCTGTCTCTCTGTGTGTGTCTCTCTCTCTGTCTCTCTCTGTGTGTTCTCTCTGTGTCTCTCTCTCTCTCTCTCTCATCTCTCTCTCTGTGTCTCTCTCTCTCTCTCGTCTCTCTCTGTGTGTCTCCCTCTCTTTGTGTCTCTCTGTCTCTCTCTGTCTCTCTCTCTCTCTCTCTCATCTCTCTCTCTGTGTCTCTCTCTCTCTCTCGTCTCTCTCTGTGTGTCTCCCTCTCTTTGTGTCTCTCTGTCTCTCTCTCTTTCTCTCTCTCTCTCTCTCTCTCTCTCTCTCTCTCTCTTCTTTTTTTAAAAAAACCTATTGTCCATTTCTGCTGTTTTGTATCAGAGCATGGACAAATCCATGATGCTGATCGAAAGCTATAGATACTGTAAGTTATATTTAGCTCAAAATAAGCCGCCAGGCCCGATGTGCTTCTGTGAAGGCTATAAAAAGACCGCATAGGCTCGGAACAGGTTTTCTTAAGGTAGGGACAAAGCTTTGAATGCTTCAAGGCAGAACCATTTGCCCATATGGGAAGGCGGGCTCTCGCTGATGATTTTGCAGGATAGAAATTGCCCATCTGTACTCTTTGCAGGTGTTTTGAATGATTATATTATTAACTCTTGTCTGCTCAACTTTGCTTTTTTTATGGTGGCTTTAGTATTGCAGTAAATAATAATAAAAAAAAGAAATATATAAGCAACCATCTGCTTCCCAGTTCTTTTCCTTTTTTTTTTTTTTTTGAATGCAGAATTCTTTGTCAAGAAAAGGAGGGGAAACCCCCACTGATTTTTATTTCTTCATTCGAAAAATGTCTGTCCTTCCCTTCTCTTTCCTGCCCAAATTCTGGCTTGCCTTATAAATGGAAAGAGAATGTTGAACTTTTTTAAAAAAAATCTTTAATTGACCTATTTAAATATAAAATGGACCAAGTGCAGCATTTGGGTGCACAGGATGCTAGCTTTGAACGGTTCCTGTTTCTTCAAAATCAAAGAGAATAGGAAATGACAAAGGGGAAGATTTTTTTTTAAGCTTTCTACTTCAGGGCTGGAATAACTCCAGTGAAGGCTGTCTTGACCACTTTCTCAGGCTTTGCTAGAAGACCGAATGGAAACATTCAATTTTGTGCAAGATTTGGGGAGATTTTTCAAATTATTTCAGAAGGGAAGCCCCAGTTTTGACTGCGAGGTGATTTGCTCTACTGTATCCAAGAATCTGTGCTGAAAACAAAAGACAAAGCATTCTAGTTGACTACAAAGAGATGCTAGAAAGCACGCTAACGGAGTTAGAGCCATAAATCTGAAGCACTTGGCTTGCAAATGGCCCAGAGCAGGGGTGAAATGCTATCGGTTCACACCAGTTTGTGCGAACTGGTAGCGGAGGGTGGTTCGGAGAACTGGTAGCAGCAACAGCGCGAGGCTCCGCTCACCCGCCCGGATGTCTGCATGCGCAGAGGGTCCAAAAATCACCCATGACACGCTCGCACTTCCGAACCAGTAGGGAAGACAAGTAGATTTCACCCCGGCACAGAGCCTTTCCAAAAGATGACACAGAAGTGCTATTTTAAAGGAGAAATGTTTACTTATATGGGGAAAGATCCTATTAACTGTAATCTGTTTCATTTGATTTCACTTACATTTAGTACACTTCATCAAACTAGATGAAATGTACCAAACACACTTTTATTTTTGAGCATGCCCTCCCGCATATTGCTCAGCTCAGAAAAAGTGTCCAATTCATTCGGGTTGCCTAAACTGCAAACTATTCTTTCTAAGCATGATTCTCAAAGTTCTCTTTAAGCAAGATTTATTGGGATTAACGGCGTTGTGTTACAAGAATTCCAGCATTTAAGCAATTTTAGAACCTGCCTGCAATGTGGTGACCAGGTAACGCTTTTTTTTTTTTAAATTGATTTATATGCCGCCCTTCTCCAGAGACTCAGGGCGGCTTACAATGCGTTAAGCAATAGCCTTCATCCTTTTGTATATTTATACAAAGTCAGCTTATTGTCCCCACAAACTGGGTCCTCATTTCACCTACCTTAGAAAGGATGGAAGGCTGAGTCAACCTTGAGCCTTGGAGAGATTCGAACCAGCAGAAATTGCAGGCAGCTGTGTTAATAACAGGGTGCATTAAACCACTGTACCATCAAGGCTCTTGACTGAGAAGGGAGAAGTTTTCTGCTGGCTGTTTACTCGGCGGTCTTCCAAAACTTTCATTAGTTTTGGAACCAAGTCTTGCAAAACCATGCATGCACCAGTGAGCTAAGAATGCAAGCTGGTGATAATATTCAAAATTTTTCGAATTCAAATTAAATTCAAAAATTTAAATCTTTGGAGATCGCTACATTTGATGGAATAAGATTTTTGAGAGGACTTGAGGAGAACTGAACTTAGACCACTATGAGATTCTGTTTAGATTACTAGAACCTTATAAAACAGAGATATGGTAGTTTGATTACTACTCTTCCTAATTCATAATCGTTGAAAACTTTCCACAGAGTAGCATGCTGTGTAAACTACCCCATGTGATTTGTTTATGGTTTTGGGGTGCACTTTTGCCTCCCCCGCCCCTGTCTTCATTGCAAAGCAAAGGAACCATACGGCATCAGGGACTTATAATAGGAAACCCTGTTGTTAATTAGAAGGGCAGCCAGACCAGGGGTGGGTTCTAACATTTTTTACTACCGGGTCTGTGGGCGTGGCTTATTTTGTGGGCGTGGCTTGATGGTCATGTGACAATTCTTTAGGATTTAGCAGAGGTACTGGTCTACCAGGCTTTTAACTGCTTGCAGAGCTGTACCGATCTACTCATTCGTTTTTGGAGGCCCCGGTCTACTCATTTGCTTTTGGAGGCTGCAGTCTATTCATTCATTTTTGGAGGAACCAGTCTACCACCACACTGCCTTTTAACACTGATCAGCTGTAGGGTGGCCCTTTGAAGCCCCGTGGCAAGAGTTTAAACAGTTTTTTCCTTCTAGCTGATCAGGAGGCAGCAATAGATTGGGGGTGGGGCCAAATAAAAGATAAGAAAAATGCGGGGGGTGGGTGGGAGGGCCCAGCTCCCGAACAAAGAGAACTGGTTCGGTGACATCATATCGTCACCGCTACCGGCTCAGCGGAACCGGGCTGAACCGGAAGGAACCCACCACTGAGCCAGACATCCTAAATGTTCACAAGGACTGGCAGAAGTCAACCTTACTAGCAACTGGGCCTCGTCAGTCACATAAAGACTCTCCTGGCCGAAGTTGGGCTTCTATTCCATGCCCAGTGGATGCAGACATGGCCCCTAGGGCAGGTCAATACCAACCCTTGTCCCGTCATTTCTATTTCCCAATCGTAGTTGAGATAAAAATTACTTGATTGAATCACCTGCTGAGAATTCTCATTCTCCTTGTTTTCACAACTTAGCTGGGTACTCTCAAATTGAAAAGAAATCCACACTTTTTTATTTTTAAACTGCTGAAAATAATCATCTTAGTCATAATTGTTATTACTTCTCCTTTGGGTATCAATTGTTATCCACGCTCCACTCTTTTGTTGCTCTTCAGGATCTCTAGACTGCCTTGCAATTTATAATAATATTAGACCATGGGCTAAATCTATGTCCTTAGGGTTAGACAATGTTGCTAAATATCAAAACAAAAATCCCAGTGTTCCACTTCTTTAACTTCACGATGTTTAATTAGCCACTCCAATTAACCTTCCCTTTGTGTTCCCTTATGTTTAAAGGGCTACATCAATAGTTATGCGGAATTAAAGCTTTTGAAAAATAAGAGAGGGAGCCAGAGTTCAGCCAACTATCCTAAGACTGATAAAAAAAAAAATTAGACGATAATTCTGGGTCAAGAATATGGAGGTGAACGAGACATCTGCACAAACAAAATCATTCTGCGCTCAGTCCATGCCACTAAATAAAACGGGCAATAAAAACAACTTTCGTAGCTTCTATTCTGTATGTATTTTCATTTATTACTGCAGTTCGAATGGAAGTATCTGGGGAGGGCGTTCTTGGAACAGTGCTCAAGATGTCTCCTGATGATTTCTATCAAAGGAGACAGCAGAAAGTACAGTGGATAAAGTAATACCCAATTCCTCCCATCCCAGCTGGGAAGTACAAGACATCTAGAGGAAACCAATGGGGAAGAGTCTTGATTAATATATTTTCACTTCTAGCCATTGACGCTTAGAATAGCTTTCAGCTTATGGTCTTCTCAAGAAAAGATATAGCCAGCTTGGGGAGTTCGCGGTCTGTCCGATATGGCTGAACTACAGCTCCAGATGTCTTTACCAGCATGGCCAACATCTGGAGAGCCGCAGATTTTCCCCATTCCTGATAGATGTAAAGAACTTGTAGATGATCTAGGCAATAAGAATAAATACTAGGAAATACTACTGCAGCTGCATTAAAAAGAACCACCTAAATAAAGCCTCACTTTTAAGTAAGGCTTAAGGGTGTCATTGAGATGGGTCATCTCCTATAATGTTTCCCATGATAATAAAGTAGAATTAAGCATAGAGAAATTGGGGAAAACGTTCTGAGATATTTCTACAGGAGAAAGAGAAATTGTCTAACAGTGCTTGAGACAGGGTTTGTATTAGGGTCAGTGGAATAGCAATAGCACTTAGACTTCAGTAGCGCGTTTCAAAACCCATTGCTACCGGTTGCTCGTGAGCGTGATGCTTCTGCACATGCGCAGAAGCATCCGGGCAGGTGGGCGGAGCCTCCCGCTGCCGCCGCTACCGGTTTGCCCAAATCCGGGGTGAACCAGTCACAACCCACTATTTTTAGACTTATATATCACTTCATAGTGCTTTACAGCACTCTCTAAGTCAGGGGTGTCAAACTCAATTTCATTGAGGGCCGCATCAAGGTTGTGTTTGACCTTGGGGGTACTGGGGGGCTTGGCCAGGATGGGTGTGGCCAGCTTGAGGTCACTCATGTCAGGGGTACCTATAATGCCCCAAGCAGCGAAAACGGGCTCCCAAGCTCTGTGACAACCTCCTGCAACGTTCTGCCAGTGAAAATGGAGCTTGGGAGTCTCGCACGCGGCCCTCCTAAGCTCCGTTTTCACTGGTAGAGGCACTTCATGCCAATCATTCGCTGTTTCCAGGGTGGCCCCGTGGGCCAGATCTAAGAACTCCATGGGCCAGATCCGGCCCCCAGTCCTTGAGTTTGATACCCCTGCTCTAAGTGGTTTACAGAGACAGCATATTGTCCCTTACCAACCTTGGAGTGCATGTTTTTCCTCTTAAGATTTAAAAGGTTATGTTCATTGCAGCCACAGATAGATAAGACATTACAAAGTAATGATAGCTGAGGGATCATTTTGTGCCAAATTTATTGTCATTCCAGAATATTGGACTATTTGGATATGGAAATTATGCCCATTGCAAAATAAAATAAAATAAAATAAAATTCTGTGGTGGAATATAGTCTGGATTCCCAGGAGGGAGGGGCTGCATTCCAGATGACCAAGAGATGGTGAAGTTTACAAAGTTTGTGTGGGAGGAAGGAGGGTCAACATGGCTCCTCCCTAATCGTTCCCAAAATATAGAGTTGTATGGTTCAAATAGTCTGCTTAAATTTGGCAAGATTGCTTGCCAAATTGTCTATAGGTAAGGAATAATCAAGCAAATTTCTTAGAAATAACTCTGTGTGTCTTTCTTGGTTTTTGGAGCCTGACAAATTGGATAATATTCAGAGAAAATAGTGAACATCCTTGCATAAGATTTGTATTAAACATTCCATCTTTTCAAAGTTGACAGGTCTCTGGAGATGTAAGAGGTTGAAGAAAGGTTGAGATTCAGTTATGTTACTTGTCATAGTCGTATAAGCAGACTTTCTTCATTGAATTATTTTTATTTGATTTATATTCCACTTTTCTACTCAGTGGACACTCAAAATAGCATTAGAGGTGGTCCTGGGTTACAAACTGCCCTGTTTAGCAACCATTGGAACTTACAATGACACTGAAAAAGTATTTTTAAGACTGAGTTTATAACAGCCTCCTGCAGTCATGGAATCACCATTGCAAACTTGACATAAACCAAGCCAATGGATAAAGCAGCAGAAAGTCATGCTCATGTGCTGTTGCACTTAACAACTGTGGGTGATTCACTTAACAACCTCAGAAGAACTAATGCTTTAAGTCCAGCAAAGTCACAAGATGCTTCGCTTAAAAACCATATCACGTTTGCAATGGAGTTGCTAATCCCAATTGTAGTTGTTTAGTGAGGATTGTGAGGGACACAATGGTTCAGCGGCTAAGACACTGAGCTTGTCGATCAGAAGGTCAGCAGTTCAGCAGTTCGAATCCCTAGCACCGTGTAACGGAGTGAGCTCCCATTACTTGTCCCAGCTTCTGTCAACCTAGCAGTTCGAAAGCATGTAAAAATGCAAGTAGAAAAATAGGGACCACCTTTGGTGGGAAGGTAACAGCGTTCTGTGCACTTTTGGCATTTAGTCAGGCTGGCCACATGACCATGCCTTCTGCTTCGGTGACTCCATCCAGCCACCTCGTTCTCTGTTGTCCCATTCTTCTTTTGCCCTCAATCGTTCCCAACATTAGCGTCATTCTCCAGTGAGCCCTTCCTTCTCATTAGATGGCCAAAGTATTTGAGTTTCATCTTCAGGATCTGGCCTTCTGAAGAGCAGCCAGGGTTGATCTCCTCTAGAACTGACCAATTTGATCACCTTGCAGTCCAAGGGAGTCGCAGGAGTCTTCTTCAGCACCAGAGTTCAAAGGCCTCAATTCTTTGGCACTCAGCCTTTCTTATGATCCAACCTTCACAGCCATACATTGCAACTGGGAAACAAACTAGGCATCTTATAAAAAGAAAAATACAACGCCCGTACAAAAAAACAACTGCAAAATCCCTAAAGAACTTTGTGAATTAGCAAGACATGAGTCGGCCCCAGTTAGTTTAATTTTTCATTCATTACAAAATAACTGCACGGGCCCTATTAATAATCCCAGCTCTATTTCTCTTTCAGACTTGTTTGTTTATTTAATCCTCCTTAAATAATTCTTAAATGTAAGTTTCTGTCCCGTCTCCTGATACCAATTCAGCTCCACCGTATCACATAGGAGTTTCTGCAATTCCAACGAACGGGGGGTGGGGGGGAATCCTTCCTTGAAAATAACTGCAAAGCTCAAAGCATGAGAAACATCTGGTGTTTGGCAAGTTAGAAAATGTTTGAAGATCCAGAATAAACCCATTTTAGTTAAAGAGAGGAAAGAGGAAGAGAATAATCCTTTGCTCTAGGCCTTGGCAATACTGTATACTGGATTAAGTTCATTACTAATTAGACACAATTGTAGAGCACAATTATTTATGAACCTTCAATGGGCCGAATTCATGAAAGGAATAATGAGTACATATTTTTCTTTTGTAGAATATTAATGAAGAAGTGGCATTGCTATTCATTATTCATTTATTTTCAAACTGTAATGAATACTTCCAGTGGCAAATCCCAAATTTATATATTTATAGACATGCCAGCATGTATGCTAATGATGGAATGTGCAGCCTTGTCTGTAAATGAGGGAACACAGCAATGATTAACAAAGCAATGTGATAAAGTTGAAAGCCCTGGGTGAGGTTGACAACAATGGAGATGCTTGTACATCCATGTTCTAACTCACTACCACATCCTTAAAACACACACACACACACACACACACACTACAACTGTTTTTTGTAAGTTAGCTATCATTAGCCTGACATTATTCTTTTTTTAAAATAATAATAATAATAATAATAATAATAATATATAATATATATAATATATATAAGTAAATAAAGGAGGCCTTTTAAAGACAACTAAAACAAAAGCAGAATATAAGAAAGAAGTAATTGAGCAGCGAGCTGAAAATTGGAAACACAAGGCTCTGCATGGCCAATACTTGAAAAGTATTGAAGGCAAAGTTGACCAGAAACTAACTTGGAACTGGTTAAGATCAGGAGTACTGAAAAATGAAAACAGAAAGCTTTATTTTGGCAGCTCAAGAACAAGCCCTAGCCACAAACTGTATGAAGGCAAAAATTCAACATGTCACCACCAACAGCAAATGCCGCCTCTGCAATGAGAAAGAGGAGACAGTTGACCACCTGATTAGTGGGTGCAGCAAAATTTCACAAACTGACTACCTACAACGCCATGACCGTGTTGCTAAAATCATTCACTGGAAATTGTGCCAGAAGTTTGGATTTGAGTACAGCAAAAACCACTGGGAACATCAGGTTGAGAAAGTTTTAGAGAATGAGAAACACAAGATCTTGTGGGACTTTAGGATTCAGACTGACAGGCACTTGGTCCACAACACACCTGACATAACAATAGTTGAAAAGAAAAAAGTATGGTTCATTGACATTGCAATACCTGGTGATGCACGAATTGAAGATAAGCAGCAAGAAAAAATCACAAAGTACCAGGACTTACAAATTGAAGTTGAGCGACTGTGGAAAAAGAAACCGTGTGTTGTCCCGATTGTAATTGGAGCCCTCGGAGCAATACCCAAAGGGCTACCCCGCTATTTAGAAATTCTAAATTTGCCAGACTTGAACATTTTGACTCTACAAAAAACCACCTTACTCGGAACAGCTTACATCCTCCGATGATACCTTAACAGTTCCTAGGTCCTTGGTTAGGACTCGAGCTGCTGAGCTATTAACCAACCTCAAAGGCTGTGAATCTCACTAAAGATTAACCAATAAATAATAATAATAATAATAATAATAATAATAATAATAATAATAATAATAATAATCCAAAGATGGTTTCATCTATCATATCATTCACCAAATAAATTTGGTCGCACCATGTAAAATCTCATCGCCTGGTTGAGTCTCACACATCAATGGAAGGAGGAAAGTTGCAAAAATGTTTGTTTTGCAAAGCCATAAAATTCATCACGTTTTGGAACAGCCACCAAATCTCATTGACGCTATTTGGAATGCTGCTAACTGATTAGGCCCTGTGGTGGGTTTCAGAAATGCTTACCACTGGTTCGCCGCACATGTGCACACTCTCTTTGCTCACCTCACACGCGCACCTTCCACGCATGTCCCCAGCTTTGAAATGTGGCTACATAGGGTATCTTTATGCTGGAGCGGGTGGGTGGGGGCACTACCGGTTCATTCGAACTGGTCCAAACCGGCTGAATCCCACCTCTGATTTGGCCCTTCCAATGAATGTTTCCATTCCAAGTAGCTCTTCAGTCAAATGTCTTGTCAGGCCCCAAGAACCAAGAAAAATGACATGTGGAGCTACTTCTGAGCATTTTCCTTTATTGTTCCTCACCTACAGACAGAACTCTTGCCAAACTAAAGCAACTACTTACATCATTAAAGAGGTACTCTGGGAATCGCTAGGGAGGAGGCTTCTTAACTCTCTTTCTCCCAACCGATCTATCTAAAGTTCTCTGCCTCTTTGCCAGGAGTGGGATTCTACCGGTTTGGGCCGGTTCGGGCAAAGTGGTAGCTCTGAAGAACAGCTGGGAACAAACTGATTCACCCCGACGATCAGATGGGCTCATTCTCCCACCCGCGCTATTTTCCTACCTTTATTTTCTCAGCTGACTCAAGCAGCAGAGCAGATTGCCATGCCTCAACTGTGTTTCTCATCTGAAGAAACTCAGAAGTGAAGATTTCTTCAAACTGCACACATGCGATCACCAAGCCGGTTCTTAAACCAGAAGGATCCCACCACTGCTCTTTGCCTTCCAGAAAGCAGCTCATCCCTCCTTGGAACCCAGGTTGTATTCCACCATGTCCATCCAATAGAAAACACCCTCTCAAAGGTTTGCAGAGCCCTCATACCAGTGATGGGATGCAACCAGTTTAACAACTGGTTCGGTGAGCGCGTGCTTTGCACGCTCTTGTGCACAGTGTTCAAAATACAGCAATTTGAAGCTCAGCTGCTTACCTTCTAAGGCAGTCCCAGTAAGTAGAACAGCGGAGGGGTGGAAATCAGCTGCGCTGCACGAATCAGCTGAGCCAGTAAGAAGGAAATATAGGACAGGATAGGGCATGGGTGGGGCCAGCTGATTGTCAGCGCAACCAGTTCGCCCAAACTGGTCCAAACCGGCTGAATACCACCTCTGCCTCATCCTGATCTGCAGGTGAGGAGAAAGCCAATAATTCTCAGCAATAAGCTCTCCCAACAACGTTGCTAAGAAGACAAATAAAATCACATTGCCATACTTATTTTCAATTTCCAAGCTCTGGAAATAAAAGCCTTATATTCCTCACCCAGAGAACAGCTAAGGCGCCTCCAATATCTGCCCGCCGTTGCAAGAATGATACTGGGGGGACCATCATTCTAGTTTAATTAATCTGGAATAAAAGCTAGTGATTTTTCAACCTGTGCCTTTGGTATATCATTGGGCATCTATTTGTCAGAAACAAACTTCTTTATTAAACACAATTGTGCTGTGCTTAGCTATTTTTTGAATCCATAGGGAGCAGGGGACAATAAAGAGAAGTCACACAGAGAAGGCTTAATTGTGTATTTGAGGGTCAGCGGAAATTCATGGTTGTATCAATCACGTGTAATATTTGGAGCTCGTTCGAGTCAAAATTTTAGGCGCATTGGAGTGAATCACATTCCCGAAAGACTTCTACTTCTACTGCGTGTGTGCTGTTGCCCAACAGATCTCTTAGCAAATTTTATCTTCTAGTGATATATTTGATCATTAGGTCGGCAGCCTTATTCCTGTTCGAAGCAAGATTCTGAAAACATGATCAATCTCATTTTAAGTTTAATGCAGATGAAATTATTATTGTTATTGTGGATTTTTTTTCCTTGTCTTTTTTTTTATTATTATTATTATTAGTATCTTACTGTGATTTTGGTCTGGGAAGCCGAAAGAGAAAATGCTGATTTACTGGCAGGACAGAGAAAAGAAGGGTGTGCTTGATCCTTGAAAAATCTTTTTTTTTTTTTCAAAAAAAAATATAATGCAATTTATTACCAAAGAAATGTCTGTGAGACAATGAGCTGGAAGTAGAAGATGGAGACTGTAGGGACATTGCTTCCAGAAATTGAGGGTGCTCCAACACTGGAGGATTTTAAGAAGAGATTGGACTACCATTTGCAGGAGATCCTACACCATTTGTCTGAAATGGTGTAGGGTCTCCTTGCTTGAACAGGAAGTTGGACTAGAAGATCTCCAAGGTCCCTTCCAACTCAGTGGTGAAATCCATTTTTTTTTTTTTACTACCGGTTCTGTGGGCATGGCTTGGTGAGGGTGGGGTGGCTTGGTGGGCGTGGATTGGTGGGTGTGACAGGAGAAGGATATTGCAAAATCTCTATTCCCACCCCACTCCAGGGGAAGGATACTGCAAAATCCCCATTCCCTCCCCACTCCTGGGGGAAGGATATTGCAAAATCTCCATTCCCATCCCACTCTGGGGGCCAGCCAGAGGTGGCATTTGCCGGTTCTCCAAACTGCTCAAAATTTCCGCTACTGATTCTCCAGAACCTGCTGGATTTCACCCGTGTTCCAACTCCGTTATTCTGTTATTTTGTTAATTCCCTGGAATGTCAGTTATATTCTTCCAACATGCATGATATCTGGAAACCCTTCTCAAATATGTTCTTTTTTTTTTTAGTTCAGTTTCCCCAACAAGGTGTTTACAAGGAGAAAGTAAAATTCTACTCAAATATGCCTTCTATGACTTTAGTTTAAAGCATGGAGAATTAGATCAGGGCAGCTGGTTTTGGCCATATCCTGATACCAACAGCAAGCAGAGTTGGGTCTAGATGAGGAACATGAAACCTATGCAAGCATGAATTGTCATAAATTTAAATGAAGGATGAGCCCGGCTGATGTAGTGGTGTGGTATTGCAGACAAACTATGCCCACAGTCTGGGGTTCGATGTGGCTGGAGCTCAAGGTTGTGTCTTCCGTCCTTCCAATGTCAGTAAAAATGAGCCAGATTGTTGGGGACAATACACAAATACTATCTCTATGTTGTAAACTACCCAGAGAGTGCTGTAAAGCACAATGGGGCAGTATATATGCCTAATTGCTATTGCAAAGTGAAGCATTCTGTGCATTTTTCTGCGTCCCCGGAACGTGAATTTTAAACAACTCTTAAACAAAAGGCACTGATCTGCACATCTGTGAAAAACAAGAAGGGAGTTTTTGTATCTCCTTTACTTTATAGCTTATTAAGTCCTTAATCCATGTCACTCTGGCAGCATCGGCAGCCAGCTGTTCAAGCCCTCCATTTTCCACTTGTATCCAACTGTTCCAAAATACTGCGCGTGTGGCTAAGCCAGAAATGCTCGGGGGAAAAAAAGGTATCCTGGCCATCTGTTACAAAGAAAAGGTCTCCCCTAGATCAAGGCATTCATCTAGGTTTCCACTTTAGGGCTGAAAGATGGCCCCCAATTGGACCACCAACTTCCTGCAAAGACGTAATTATGGGAATGTGTCTATTTTGCTCGGCTCATTTGAGACATTCCTCAGTTGCAGGAATTGGGTATGTCTAATTTCATGAAAAGGACTAGAGGTGACATGCTAGCAGTTGGGGTGGGGGGGTGAGGTCAACTTGTTCTCCAAAGCACCTGAAAGCTGGATAAAAAGCAATGGATGGAGATGAATCAAGGAGAGAACCAACCTAGAACTAAGGAGAAATGTCCTGACAGTGAGAACAATTAATCAGTGAAACGGTTTGCCTCTAGAAGCTGTGGGTGCTCCATCACTGGAAGTTTTTAAGAAGAGATTGGACAGCCATTTGTCTGAAATGGTATAGGGTTTCCTGCTTGAGCATGGACTAGAACAGGGGTCTCCAGCCTTGGCAACTTTAAGCCTGGTGGACTTCAACTCCCAGAATTATCCGGCTGAGGAATTCTGAGAGTTGAAGTCCACCAGGCTTAAAGTTGCCAAGGTTGGAGACCCCTGGACTAGAAGACTAGAAAAACTCCAAGATCTCCAAAGACCTCCAAGGATTAGTTAGAATAATTAATAAGTGGAACAACTTGCCTGCAGAAGTTGTGAATGCTCCAACATTGGAAATTTTTAAGAAGATGTTGGATAACCCTTTGTCTGAAGTGGTGTAGGGTTTCCTGCCTGGGCAGGGGGTTGGACTAGAAGTCCTCCAAGGTCCCTTCCAACTCTGTTATTCTATTCTATTCTATTTTGAATGGGACTATTATTACCGACTACCTGGCAGAGTTGTTGCATTGAGCAGGCAAAAGGCCCTCCCAGATTGACTATACCGCAATATGAAGAAATTTATCTTCCTTGGGACTTCCCCCAAGATGGTATGCTGAGCAGGTAATTTTTTTCTCTCCTGCCAATGAACAACTGATTTTGCTGCCAAAGTTGGCTATTGGTGGCTTTCCTCCCTAGAATTGAATAGGAACAACTAGGAATGACCCTTCCAACTCTGTTGTTCTGTTATTCTGAGTTCTGGTTTAAGAGGGGACTATTCATTCTCCCCCTCCCCCCTCAATCTGGAGAAACAAAACTGCTTTTCTTGAATTTGCTTTCTTCCATATCACATTTCAAAGACTATCTCAAAAAATCCAATTTTACACTTAATAAAGTTTAACTTTTTTTTTATTTCAGAATTAAACAAAAGGCGTTTAAGGCGACCTCTGTCTTTTTTTTTTTCTTTTAAAAATATGCAGTCATGATTCTCAACAAAAAAGAAAAAGAAAAAGAAAAGAAAAGCTGAATGGCATCTGCGATAGACGATGTACTTCATTTCCTAGCAAAGAGTCTATTTAGTGAAGTTTGCTCATATTTACAAGATGGTTTCCCCCCCCTTCCCTCATGTTTTACTGCTGCCCATAGAAAGCAACATCTGTTTCTCTGGAGGTTTATTTCTCAGTTACATTCCTTGCAACTGCTATATTTGGAAACTATTTGAGGTAAACTATTCAGATGTGATTACACCATGTGCAGGAGATTGGTGGGGAAGTGTGGATGTTTTGAGAGAGGGAAAGAGGGAGGGAGAGAGAGAGAGAGAGAGAGAGAGAGAGAGAGAGAGAGAGAGAGAGAGAGAGAGAGAGAGAGAGAGAGAGAGAGAGAGAGAGAGAGAGAGAGGAGAGAGAACATGCCTGATGCTTTGATAGTTGATGCCAAACATTGGTTTGATTTTTATACATTAAAGATTCAGGCATCCTACCAAAGGTGCTCTTTCAAGAGGCAACTGGACTTTCGGGTTTTCCTTTGAAGAGGTTTCGCTTCTCATTCAAGAAGCTTCTTCAGCTCTGACTGGATGGTGGGGAACAGAAGAGCTCAAGAAGCTTCTTGGATGAGAAGTGAAACCTCTTCAAAGGAAAACCAGAAAGTCCAGTTGACTCCTGAAAAAAAAGCACCTTTGGGACAACCATGACTTGGATGACTGAGAATCTCCATAGACATCCAGACATCCTACTTTTCTGGTTTAGCGAAATACAGAACAGCTCCATTCAGTTTTGGGATAGATTATAGATCAGATTATTGGATTATAGAATGAATCATATTTTCTATATTATAGAATATGTCAAGTTTTTAATGCCGGCCTGGTTTAAAATAACCTTGTATTCTCCTGACTACCAAAAAAAAAAAAAAAATCTAGCTTCTTTTATTGTTTTTTTGTGTGTAGACTTTTAGCCGCTCTGTTAGAACAGAATTATCATTGTGGAGGTAATCCACAATGTGGAGGTAATCCAGTGATCACGTGACTCAAACACACTGCAACCCTCATAATTATGAGTTAGTGGCCAAGTGTCTGAATTTTGACACACGACCGTGGAGGATGCTGCAATGGTTGTAAGTGTGAAAAACGGTCAAAAGTCACATTTTTCAGGGCCATTGTAACTTCGAACAGTCATTAAATGAGCTGTTGTAATTTGGGAAGTATCTGTATTTGTGTCTGTATGTATAATGTTGTATATCAGAGATTGCCTGATAGATGCCGGTGGTGGGTTGCTCCCGGTTCGGTCCGGTTCTATAGAACTGGTAGTAAAACCGACGGGAGGCTCCGCCCAGCTACCACGACGTCATCATGAGTGATCTGCGCATGTGCTGCAGATCCCGCTGCTGCTACACTTTTTTTCAAAAAAAAAAGAAAGAAAAGAAAATGCATGATAATTTATTTTTCTGGCAGTAACACAGCTGTTGATAATCTCAAGGATGCCACAAACTTCTTCGGTTTTAATCTTTGTGCACTTTTGTGGAGGCAGACACGCAGAAAGAAGAAATATTGTAAATAAACAAACCTTAATCTTCAGAATATATGGCAGGGCTCAACAAAGTAAACACTCTGGTATTATCTATTTTAATCAGGTAGTTTGAACTGCATAAAGAGCAGGAGAGCAAAATTGACTTATATTAAGTTAATCACCATTCAGTCAGTTGATTGGGGAATTAACCGAGGAAAATGACAGCATATATTTGTAAGTGCGCAAAATGTATCGATAGAACACATACAAGCGTGTGTATTTTATGCATCTTGCAAATATATGCCGTTGTTTTGATCCGTGTGTGTGCATACATACACACACACACACACACATATACCTATACAAGCATATAAAATATTTGTATCAATATCAATGTAAAGGTAAATATATATCAATCAATATAAATATTGAACGTGTGTGTCTCTGTGTGTGTATATGTAAATATAATATATGTACTTATCTAAACATGGTACATTTGAATTGTCTATAACGTGTTTTGAAATGTCAAGAGACGGGAAAGATCTGAAACTTTACAGAAAATTCCAATTTCCCTTTCCAATTTCTCAGTGCCAAAATAGTAACCACAAAATAATGAGAGAGAGAGAGAGAGAGAGAGAGAGAGAGAGAGAGAGGGAGGGAGGGAGGGAAATGGGACATTAAAAACAAAAAGGAAGGAAGGAAGGAAGGAAGGAAGGAAGGAAGGAAGGGGAGAACCGCTCTAGACCTGGAAATTTCAGATTGGCCAAGGGCTCTGTATTATCTCCAACGGCAGCCCTCTAAAGTCTGCTGAAGTGCAATCAATGGAGGGGGGGGCAGGGAGGCGGAGGGGCAGAACCGGTTTGGTGACATCATATCATCACCGCTACCGGTTCGGCGGAACTGGGCGGAACTGGGCAGAACCCACCACTGATATATGTGTGTAAAATCAACCTTTTGATCGCAGCTTATTTGCTGTATTCTCCCCCTTCCTCTTTTCTTTTCTTTTCTTTTTTTCTTTTTTGTTCCTAGAGGGGAAAATATTCAGAAGTAATTGTGGAAAGAAAAAGACATTTTCACCAAGTGGGTCTCAATTATCGCATCAACAGCCATATTCTCGTGTGTAAATTGTCTTTTTTATATATATTAAGAAATGCCCTCGAGTGGATGAACTCTCTTCGGGATTGTTCCAAACGAAGTATCTTATTTTCTTGAAAGAATGATGGTCTCTGGGGAAGAGAATTGCCAAGAGTTGTAAGAAAAGCAAGGTGTTGCAATGTAATGTAACATTATGATTTAAAAGTGTTAAAGTGACTGATTATCATTTTTACTTAAGCATTGTGTTCTTTCAACGGAGGCCTGAAATAAACTATGAGATAATTCTACAAATGGGAGACGTGGTATTTCTAGAGAAACGTGTCAGCCTTAGGCTTCTCCATAAATTTGTCTGCAAGCATAATTGTAAATATATCTTCCTGGGTTTGGAACTATTACAATATGCATTTGGGTTGTTTGTGTGTGTTTTCTCCACCTATATCAAAATGTGCGATTGAGGAATTGCTCGCAGAAAGAAGCAAGAGAATTGGTCCAGAGAGGTTACATTTTTGATAGTACTGGAAAAGTGCTGCAAATGTGCAAATGCTGATTAGAAATCCTAAAGTATTGTAAAGATTAAGTCTTCATATCTCAAATAATTAAGAAGACCACATGAAGATGCTAAACCTTAAATCCTAAAGGATAGGAAAGGATAGGATAGGATAGGATAGGATAGGATAGGATAGGATAGGATAGGATAGGATAGAATAGAATAGAATAGAATAGAATAGAATAGAATAGAATAGAATAGAATAGAATAGAATAGAATAGAATAGAATTCTTTATTGGCCAAGTGTGATTGGACACACAAGGAATTTGTCTTAGGTGCATATGCTCTCAGTGTACATAAGGAGAATAAAATTATTTTTCATTCATCAAGAATAAAAAGATACAACACTTAGTGATAGTCAAGGTTACTAATAAGCTATCAAATCATACTAGGAAACAAATAAAAGCAATATAAATTGAAAGATACAAGCAACATGGTTATAGTAATAAGTGGGAAGAGATAGGAAGAGAAGAATAATAGTAATACAGTCTTTAGTAAATTAGTAAAGTTGAGTTTCTCAACTTTGGTAAATTGTAGATGTGTAGATGCCACTTTCATCAAAACTGGGTATTCTTTAAAATATGAAGCCCAGAAACTAAGAATCCTCTTGCAATAATATAATGACTATAGGTTAGAGATTTTGGTCTTCTTCACCCAGCTGTTGGTCACGTTGCTTAGGGATGCTGAAAGATTCTTTCTCAACACATCTGGAGTTTAGGAAAGACTGAAATTCAGTCTGCTTAGGAAAAACTGACATTCAATATATCTCTATTTCTATCCAGGGGCGGGCTGCTGGGGATTCGCAGGGGTTCGGGAGGCCCTCTAGCTAAGATTCTGTGCAGTTCAGAGAACCCCCAAATCCCACTCCTGGCTGGCCCCACACATCCAGCCCCAAGGAGTCCCCACATGGCCCATTTTGGATGCAGGTAAGTGCAAGGCTGTGGGGTCCCATTTCCAGCCTCCAGAGGGCCTTCGGAGCCTGGAGAGGCCATTTTTGCTCTCCCAGAGGCTCAAGGAAAGCTTCCAGAGTCCGGGGAGGGCAAAACGCCCCCCGCCGTGGTGCAGGAGGCCGACAAGGCCATGCCCACCATGGCCACACCCACCCAGCAACCGGGCCGAGAACCTGTTGCTAAAAATTTTGAAGCTCACCCCTGTCTCTATCTATCTATCTATCTATCTATCTATCTATCTATCTATCTATCTATCTATCATCTATTGATGCACACACAGAGAGAGTATATTATATACAGTACGCTCAAGTCAAGCTCGATTCCTGGTTCTTTCATAGGAATACTTAGGTTACTTTAGTTCTATCCCACTGGTTTCGGTAGGTCTATTCTAAGGTTGATTAAGTCTGGATTTAAACTACTGTAAAGTTAATAAACTTTTCAAGAAAAAAAATGGAGCTATTCTCTACCTTTTGGCCATGTAACCTTGGCGATGTCGTGCCGATGTGGCCTGTGTCCTGTCTCTTCACCCTTGGCTCTTAACAATTCTTCTCCTTCTAACCGATACATTTAATATCCCTTACTATGGTTTAATTCCCTACCTTTCAGAAACAAGGGCAATACTTCCCGCTAAAGCAATACGTATTAATCTGATTGAGAATGTTTTATTAGGAACTAACAGCCTTCTGCCTGTTTTAAAAAGATATACTATTGATTGCCCAGAATGTTAGAAATAATTTTTGTTCGCCTGACTGAGTTTATCTTTTCTCAGTAATATTTCACAGTTGAAATCCTTCCTCTTGAAAACTTCCAGAAATACTGTTCATTTAAAAATATCATCATCCACCATTCTTTTCTTCTACAGACAGACAAAATTTGTCCTTCCTAAATTGTTCAATTTCCAAATTTATCCGTTAATATATTTAGAAATGAAACAAATATAAATTATGCATTTCCAACTTAATTTAAAATGCATTATGCACTGTGATGTTCTCTCGAATTGATATTATTAAGGGAACAAATCTGTATGGATTAATTTTGAATCCATCCTTTGTAATTCAGTGACAAGCACGGTTGTCCTTAGGTGTAAAGAAAGAAAACAAATTGTAAAGAAAACAACGACATATCGATCTTTTTCTTTTCTTTTCTTTTTGGCCTTGATTATTTTTGTTAATTTTGTCCCAAAATATGTTTCTGTTTTGAAAAGTTGGCAAAAACTTTTCAGGCTGCTTAGAAAGAAAGAAACTCCAATAACAAAGCTCTTCTGATCTATTTTATCTCTTTATATGAAATAGAACAATATAAGTAGGGAAGACCTAGAAATGCGAAGGCTCCATTGGACATCGGGCATCTCCCTTCTTGACCACATCACAAATGACACAATTCAACAACATTTTGGTGTGGCACCAATTATAGAGAAGATGAGAGAAGGCCGGCTCCATTGGTATGGACATGTCCTGAGAGCAGCACCTTCCACTGTGGCTAAGACTGCCTACCAACTAGATATGCAAGCCTCAAGCCTGCACACTGGAGATGCAGCTGACTGTGCAAAGTGGAGTTCAATGATCCAAAAAGTGGACCCTGCACTTCCGGGAATACGGGAATGCGGGAAGGAGGAGGAGGAGGAGGAAGAGGAGGAGGAGGAGGAGGAGGAGGAGGAGGAGGAGGAGGAGGAGGAGGAAAGACCATCTGTCAACTTTGGCAACCTGATGTTTGAGAACTTTTCAAGGATTCCTCAAGAGAAATATGAAATACATTTTGAAATACATCCCAAATTAAACCCTCATATTATATTTGGGAGGACTGCAGAGATTGACCCATTTGAAGAGTGTCCCAGTCTATTAGCAAGGCCACTGTCTTTTGGGTTTTATTTTATTGTTTATTGTTGTTTTATTTTATTGTGTGGTTTGCCTCGGTTTTGTGGTACCTTTTATCCAAAATTCATTTTAGACCTATTGTGAGACAATTTGACATTTTCATACCAGATTAGCCACCAAGAGTCACCAAATTACAGTAGGACATTTAACTGATCGCTCAAAGTTTGCAACAAGCCTCACTCATTTCAACTTTTAAAAACGCAAATCTTTTCAAAGGATCCCCAAATTGCTGAATCTTTCCAGGATTTTGGTATAATTCAGAAGTGTGCATGCATCTCTCTTTTTGTGTGTGTCTCTCTTTTTGTGTGTTCAAAACACATATAAAGATGTTATAAATTAAAAAAAAAAGATTGGTTGGATGGGGCATTTTCGCCTGCACTCTTTGTTCCCATTAATTTCAGTGGAAGAAAAAATAAACTAAGAATAATGATCTCCGCACAGGAACCAGGATGGCATTTCTCCTGGTTTTCTTTCCTAGTCAATTTAGTCAATCTGCTAAGACTCCAATAATAATAATTCTCTCCTCTCACAAACTCTTCCCATTTGCTTCCCTCCCATTCCGTTTGCCTGTTTTGCCCTCTTCTTGGAGGGAAGCCATTTTTTTGACCTGTCCTAAATCTACCCTCTCTTCCTTTAAAGCAGGTCAAGAAAACAGAGTCCACGTTCTTAATTAGTCCCTCTTTCCTCTACACTAATAAAAACAGAGGATATAATTTCTCTGTGGTTTCAATAACTGCTAGCTGTTGTACAAAATTGTAGGAGACACAATGCAGATCAAGATGCCGGCTTGAAGTGGAGCAAGAGAACAAGCAGTGCCATAATAAGCAGATTTTAATGATTTACTATAAATCAGCATTTTTTTGCCCTGTCAGGGAGATTGAGGAGGCCGACAGCTCTTCACATGTTTGCCTCACAAATGCCTTCCTGATGAATCATGTGCTTTGAATCACTGATCACAACATTCAAACGGCACATCCAAATAATGAGGGAAACATTTCCTTCCCGTCTTTACAACTGGCCTCGAATGCCAAGAGTAACTGCTCAGAGTAGCATGGTCGTTAAACACCAGAGCCGAGACTGTTTTGGTTGGGAGATAGCAATCATAGCTACATCTTTCAGGTTTGCTTACTAGCACGTTCCCATACCCTCACTTACTGGCATAGTTGAGCTGAAGAGTCCTTCACTCCTCTACTCACAATAGAATCCCTTATGCTACCAGACTTGAAATTTTGGGCTTGGACAATCTGGAACTGCGCTGCCTGCGGTCTGATCTAAGCACAGTACACAAAATTATCTGCTACAATATCTTACCTGTCAACGACTTCTTCAGCTTCAACCACAATAATACTCAGGCAAACAATAGGTTTATTAAGAGAGTGGAGGAAACCATTTTGAGTTGAAGGAGATAAAGCCCTTAATTATGACGATTCAAGGTCAGTTTCTCCTTGCAATCTGTAATGATCGTGAATCTTCTCCATACAGTTATGATCCTTCTGAAACTTTTTTTTTTTTTTAGTTTTCACCATTGAGTATTCTTGAACCCACATAACACAAAATTATTTTAGAGTTTCTGAAGTTCTCCCATAGACTACCACTTTAAAGGTATATCGGGAACGTGTGTGGGTGGATGGCAAGTTTGAGAATCAACTGAACATTACTTTAAAATGCTTGCTTTATATATTTTAAGTCCAAATCCAAATCAATATTTATTACAGTTACAGGCTAGCATTTGGGAATAGGGTGGACTCATTTGGAAGAAACATAAAAGATATCATGGATGTAAAACATAAATCCCATATAAAGTAACAGAACTAAAACAAAACAAAAACCCACCTCCTAAAACTATTTATAATGAAAAATATTAAAAAATGAGAATCTAAAAAGAGATTGAGGACCATATGCAGGGTGCAAGTTTCTATGGATATATTTGAGAGAATGTACCTATCAAGTTACAGAAAGCCTAGAGTAAGCCAGAAAATGTGAGTCCAGTTTCTTCTCACTTGGCTGGAAAAAAAAAGCTCTTATTTGAGACCCCAGAGAGCCAACCACTGTAGGTTAACCTTCCCCAGTGGAGTATCTTGTAGATGCATTGTTTCTACAACTGCCAAAATCCTCTTACACCTGCAGATATCCATACCATTATGATAACAAGTATCTGCCTTGGAGAATTTGACTTACTCTTCCACATAAACTGTGACTACCATGAAGAAATTTGATACAAATGCATATTTTTTTGTTCATTTCATTTCAAATGACACCTTTCTTAAATACTCCCCATATTAAAAGCCCAGTCAAAACACAGTCTCCACCAGGAGTGTGAAACTGGTATCATCACATTGTTGTCAATGTGACTTTTCCCCCTTTGCTAAACTGGGAGTGGGCGTGCATGACGCATCTGGCCCATGAGCCACGAGTTTGACAACCCTTGGTCTCCACCATAAGAACAATAGAATAACAGAGTTGGAAGGGACCTTGGAGGTCTTCTAGTCCAACCCCCTGCTTAGACAGGAACCCCTACACCACTCAGACAAATGGTTATCCAACATCTTAAAAACTTCCAGTGTTGGAGGATTTACAACTTCTGGAGGCAAGTTGTTCCACTGATTAATTGTTCTAACTGTCAGGAAATTTCTCCTTAGTTCTAAATTGCTTCTCTCCTTGATTAATTTCCACCCATTGCTTCTTGTCCTGCCCTCAGGTGCTTTGGAGAATAGCTTGATTCTTTGTGGCAACCCCTGAGATATTGGAAGACTGCCATCATGTCTCCCCTGGTCCTTCTTTTCATTAAACTAGATATACCCAGTTCCTGCAACCGTTCTTCATATGTTTTAGCCTCCAGTCCCCTAATCATCTTTGTTGCTTTTCTCTGCATTCTTTCTAGAGTCTCCACATCAACAAGTAATTTGTTATGAATGCATATTTTTGTTCATTTCATTTCCAATGCACACACCTTTCTTATATACTCCCCCATATTAAAAGCCCGTCAAAACACAGTCCCCACACGAAGAGTAAACCTTATTATAAGCATGTGCTTTCCCTAGGCAGCCTCCTGTAACCTAGTGTCCTTTGGATATTTGGAGACTAATTATTAAGTGGCTTTCATTTAGTCTGAGTTGAGGTGAGTTTGCAAAGAAATTTAACATCTGTCCTGAGAACTGGTCCTATTTCCTTGTAAGACATGGAGTAAGACATGGTGGTCTGACCCAGCTCAAATTTCATCCTGATGGCAGTAATCTTTATTCTAGCTGTCAAAACATCTGTCTCTGTAAACACAGTTGAAATACATGTTATTCTCCTCTCAGAGGGAATAACCTTTTATGCAGGTGGATTCTATTCCATTCCCTAAATATCCTGGTAGACTACAAGTAGCAGGGCCTGGAGGTAAAAACACCAAAATCCTTTTTGCTGTGTTTTGAAATTGAAAAGCATATCCAGCTTGACCTTGGCTATATCTTCTAAGGGAAAGGACCCACTGACTTCCCTAGAACTTAATCAGCTGGCTTCATATTTTGTATTAAGTGATGGTAGTTTGAGGATGGAACTTTTTTTTTTTTAATAGCGTATGGCATGTGTTAGCCAGAGATCACCAAAGCGGTTGGCTGCCTCTGTGAAAGGAATTTTTTTGGGCGGTGTTATCTTGCCTGCAGTATACCAGAATGCCAGTAGGCAATTGGAGGAGGCTCCTTTCCTGTCCCTATGTGGTTTATTCCCTCATGGGGATCGAGCCGCCGAGCTGTCAACCTCAATGGAGCACAGGTTCAGCATCTTACCACATGAGCCACCGCGGCCCCATGGTGGAACCAGAGATGGGTTTCAGCAGGTTCTGACCAGAACCAGTAGCAGAAATTTTGAGTAGTTCGGAGAACCAGTAGTAAAAAGTCCTGCCCCCATCTATTCTCTGCCTCCCAAGTCCCAGCTGATCAGGAGGAAATGGGGATTTTACAGTAACCTTCCCCTGCCACACCCACCAAGCCACACCCACCAAGCCATGCCATGCCCACCGAGCCACCCCCACAGAACCAGTAGTAAAAAAATTTGAATCCCACCACTGTGTGGAACTAATGTCCTAGATTGGTTGTGGGCTTAGTCATCATGGATTTATCAAGCAGAGGTTAAGCAGCCACCTCTTGTGGGTGCTTTCATTTGTAGTCCTGCACTGAAAAAGGAGATAAGATTTGATGATTTAAATGGTGTGATGGAAAGTGCACCTGTAAGAGCGGTGTGGGAGGCAGAGCTTTCTCAGAAAGGGGCCCAGATTAAGAGACTGTGCTGGATGGGGAAGAAGAGAAAAGGTTTAGAATAATGTCTCGGGATGAATCTAGAACAGAGGTCCCCAAACTTGGCAGCTTTAAGACTTGTGGACTTCAAATCCCAGAATTCTCCAGCCAGCTATGTTATGCTGGCTGGAGAATTCTGGAAGTTGAAGTCCACAAGTCCACAGGTCTTAAAGCTGCCAAGTGTGAAGACCTCTGATCTAGAAGGTTGGGATATTATAGCTTTAGTTTGACAAGATTCTGTCCATTAGGTGTAAACAAACAAAGGATTGAACTTGATTGTCTTATCTCACTGTCTCATTGTTTCATCTCACCGTCTCATCTCTGGGCTTGGATTTCTCCTCTGAAATTATTTCACATCCTGCTGAATAAATAATATGTCAATTTTATCATAAGGGCTTTGAAAGGCCCTTGGAAAAGAATATCTGTTTGAAAACACCGGGGCTTTTGCATACTTTGCAGATATTTTTTTTCAATGGGAGTGTGGTAAGAAGGAGGTGTGGTTATCTATACTTCTACCATAATATGTACTGCAGGGGGAGTGACTTTGTTAATTCATATTTGAATGCAAAGTGTGCATCAGCTAACATATTGCTAACCTTTGGATGGGGTTAGATTATGATGTTTAGAAAGTATTCCCCCCCCCCCTTAGTGCTCTAAGTCATTGAAAAAGTAAAGACACAATGCACATATTAGGGAAAATGGCATACAAATACATCCATTTTGGGGGAAGCACACACAGCAAGTCTGCATACAATCAAATAATAAAAGGTAAATGTGTCCCTGTCAGTCTGACTAAACCATGGTGCTTATCTCCGTTTCTTGGTCAAGGGAGCCAGCATTGTCTGAAGCCAATTTCCATATCGAATAACCAGCATGACTATACACCAAGGTGCACAGAATGCTATAACTTACCCATTGAAGTGGTACCTATTAATCTACTTGCATTTGCATGCTTTTGAACTGCTAGGCGGAGCAAAGAATGGGAACTCACCCCATTGTGCAGATCTTGGGTTTCGAACCTGCCTGTCAGCTCTCCAGCTGACAAGCTCAGCATCTTTAACCGCTGAGCCATCACACTCAAAGGTCAAAAAAGAATTCATCAGACCAGTTTTAGTTTATAGATTTTTCTCTCCGCTGTTCATTTTGGCCCCTTATTTCTCTCAATCCAGCTGTGCTTTTCTTTTTCCTCTGCTTCAAATTAACCTCAGCCTTCCTCTTAGAAAAGATGCTAAACAGTCAGAACTTCGCTATGGAAAGGAAAGAAGAGGGAAAAAAAACATATTCCCTGTGGAAAAAAAAACTTAGAAGGCATCTGTGTAGCCTTTTTGGAATTGTGGTACTTCACACAGACCTAAAAATCTAGTTTTATTTTAGCAAGCTGCCAGAAGTAGATGAAATGGGCAGAAATCTGATGCACCACAATTAAATAGAATTTTCCCCCGCTTCTTCTTTGCTCTGGAGCAAATCACAATCTCTCTTTTTTCCCCCTTTTTCCCTTGCGTTCTCTTTTTTTTTTTTTTTTTTTTGCCCCTGCAGTGACAAACGTATTTGAAACATAACGGCATCTAATTCAAAGCTGTATTTTCCAAAGCAAATCCATTTGTTTAATTTTAATACGAACGTACTTAATTTCATGGTCATTTGGTTAAGCTGTTATATTTCTTAATGTGATACTCATTGGAAGCAGTGGTCATCCTGTGAGGGCAGGGATGAGGTGGGGAGGGGACCTTTAGGAAAACAGGAATATAAGAAAAGAAAGAACCATCAAACCATTTTGAATTTCCCAAGAATAGATTTGATCCACGTACCTCTTTTTTTTTTTTAAAGAAACTATTCCTTCTTTTTTTGTATTTTTTTTTTTTTTAAATCTGGTTTATTACTTTGGGATTGGGGAGGTTACAAAAATATAAACCCCTTAAAATGCATCTTTAGCATCTCTCTTCAAAAGCATAATTAGATATTTATTTCAGGCATACCAATATCTTTGCAGCGGCTAATAAGATGCAGACCATTTGAATATTAATATAATAAATGATTAAATTAAACAGCAAGATTCAGACTCAGAAATAGCCTTTATAGATCCCAGGGGGTCAGTAAAACGGTATTCCGTTTCTTCCTACAGTTAACATAGTACAAGGGACATGAATGCGTAAAGCAATATTTGTCTTATGAAACATGGGGTGTTTTCTGGTTTTATGGCTCCACTGTCTGAATCGGAGTCCTGGGATGAATTGCTCGTGACAGGACCTCACAGGAACACTTCCCGTTCCAGTGGTTTTGGGAGTATCAACGGGATGCATAGCTCCTTCAGCTGATCCACATGACAAGCAGCCCCAAAATAGGTTGACACTCTCTGGCATGTGATCCGCTCCTTCTGGAAGGAGTCATCACAAGGAAATGGTTTCCAGTTTGGCTGTTTGAATATTACTGCATGCTTATTATTAATAATATGGACCAACTCAACTGCAAAGTTCATGGCTGCTTTGGTAGACTTTAGTTCCTTCCCACCCCCACCCCCCATATCACATAACCAATTGCCAGATGAAAGGAAAATAGACAAAGCTGATGGTTGTAATTATCTTCTCATATAATTTTTATGAAAACTGCATGGACCTAAAAAAAAATGTCTTCCCTTCCCTTCCCTCTACCTGTTGTGGCTCCGTCCTCCGAGCCTATCTTATCAGAGGAAAAAGGCTCTGAACATGAAGGAGAGGAGACAGCCAGGCCTCCCTCTCCAGGACCCTCCTCTCTGGCAATGCCTCAGGTGTCTCCCGAAGGAGAAGAGATTGGCCAGGAGCCAGGTGTTTTCGAGCCGTCGGATAGTGACGAAGAAACATTGTGGTTGGACCCACGCCAGCGTCGGAGAGACAAGCGTGAGCAGCAGAAAAGGAGGCCTGCCAGAGATTAAGCTGAGCCACTGGACCACACCCCACAGGCTATAAAAGGGAGTGTGGTGGCCATTCGGACTCTGTGACGGACAAAGCTAATCTCTGGCGAGGCACTTGCACCTTCGGACACAACACCTATTTGCCTTGGATTTAATTACAAACTGGACTATTCAAACTGTGTATTTTTGTCTGTGTTATTGGAGTAAAAGCTCTTGTCAGGCAGCCACGGAGTTGTTGCCAAGTTCCTTATCACTGACATTGTGTGTTTCAAGAGTTTATTTAACCCTCGGCTGGCTGGTTGGGTGTGTGCGTGGTACGGGGACAGAACACTACCCTGTTTCCCCGAAAATAAGACATCCCTAATAATAAGCCCAACTGGACTTTTGAGAGATGCGCTAAAATAAGCCCCCCACTGAAAATAAGCCCTCCCCAAAAATAAGCCCTCCCTGAAAATATTTAAAAGCGTGCACAGCCAGTTCCCGCCATTTCCTCTGGTTAGGATTAGGGAGGCAAAGTTGGAAATCAGGTAAGATGGCAAATGGAGCCCCATCTTGCTCCACACACCCCAAATAATAAGACCTCCCCAAATATAAGGCCAAGAGCTTATTTCAGGGTTCAAAAAAATATAAGATATGGTCTTATTTTCGGGAAAACACAGTATCTTCCTTCCTCTCTTCTCCTCTCCTCTCCTCCCTTCCCCCTTCCTTCCTTCCCCCTTCCTTCCTTCCTTCCTTCTTTCCTTCCTTCCTTTCTTTTCTTTCTTTCTTTCCTCCCTTCCTACACACACACACACACACACACTTGGTGTCTTCAAATCAGTCAGGAATACTGGCACCTGCCTGGACAAGTCCCTTCAGTTTTCTTGGCAGGATTTCAGTAATATTTACTCTTGCCTGCTTCTTAGGGCTGAGAAGGAGTGACTGGCCCAAGGTCACCCAGTTGGCTTTATCCCTAAGGTGGGACTAGAACTCACATCTTCCAGTTTTTAGCCTGATGCTTTAACCACTGCACCAAACTGGCCCTTTTCAGTATTTTATTTGAACCAAAGTCACTTAATATAAACCACACTACCAAAACATATACATACCTTCCCTGTTTTTTTTTTTAAAAAAAACATAGATATGTACTTAATTTCAGTCCTGCACCCAGGTAGTTTGAATGCCATAGGAATCTCGGCAATGTAAGGATTTTTAATGGGTACAGGACTGGTCTTTGAAGAAAGAGTGGGAAGAATTATGTACAAATTGCTCTCTGAGTCAATCAGCTTGTTGGAAGTCATTTTATTCTTCCTTCCTTTTTACTTTTTTAATCTTGGAGCTTTTATCCTTTTTCAACAGAACGGTCTAAAAAGAAAACTGGTTCCACTGAGATTTGCAAAAAAATCTTTCTCCTTTATCTGCAATAGCCCCAAACAATTGAAACTGCATTCAAAAGGTAAGATGGTGAGACACATCCAATAAGCGTTAAGTCTCTCGCAGGTCACTGGGAGGGGGGAAAAAATTCTTTTGAATGTCCACAGACTATTTTATTATTCTCAGCAACCAAAAATCTCACCGTACAATCTCTCTAAGGTACAACATTGGCAGGAAGGTAATGGATAAACATGCAACTGGATAGGGAAGACTATACTGTCTAAATTCAATAAAAGAAAAGTAAGGCGAAAACTCAAAAGATAAGTGGTCTAAAGTAAATCAAAACAAATCATTTTCCCAAACTTTATTCACATCTGATACCATTTTTAGAAATTAAGGTCAGTTTTGTGGAACTAATAGGGAGTTATACCTATATATCTTGGACACCATGACAATGCTAGGGAGGAAGATTTATACACTGTGGTTTCAGATGCAGAAAAAAGATATGAAAGATCAAATGGAAGTCCATGATAACAAATGAAAAATGGTCCCAGCAGCCCATAAATTAATTGAGAAAAGAAGGTTGTCATTATTTGAACATGCTTTAAAATAAGGTATGGGGTCCAGATGGCAGGGAATAGATAGGCCAACAAAGTTTGAGTAATTGATGACTTAAAAATAAAACAAGATCTTAAAGAAATGAATCACGTAGGGAGAAATGAATCACGTTGGGCGAGTTAGAAAAGGAATATTAGATAGAAAAAAGGCTCGCTCGCTCGCTCTCTAAAAAAGAAAGAAAGAAAGAAAAATGAAACCAAACAAAACATCCAATAGTAAGTTACTGCAAAATCAAAGTCGAGGGGGAAATGAACATTTTTATATTTATCCTATCTAAATAAATATCTGCAATAATAAAAAAAAAATCACAGCTGGCAATTTGTTTTCCATTAGGGCTCCATTTCAATTGTAATTTCATTAACCTCTTCAGTGTTGACTTTACAGTTTTTTTTTGACCATCTAAGGATTATAAAGAATGTACTCAGAAAAATTAGCAAAGCCCACCACCATAAAAATCACAATTAGCATTTTGTTAACCTTTCGAGCCATTCTGAAGGGCTCTATGCTAGGAGTCGTCTTAAAACCACCCTGTTTTATGGTCGGCGGGGAGAGTGTCATATTTATTTCCAAGAAAATAAATTTCTAACTGCAGAAGTGCTTCCTTCACTGAATTTACCATCCGCAGGTCAAGTGGCTCACTAAAAAAAATTGAGAAAGTGTACTAGGTCAAGCAAAGGTTGCACATGTGATGAAATGAACCAATATTGACATTTTTGTCTTCCGGAAAAGACCCAGATTAAGCACATTTTGATCTCATTTATAGATCTAAATGTATCTATAAAGATATATAAATAAGGATATGTGTAGACCTTTCCAAGGCTGCTCGATGGTCACAGGTTCCAAAAATCTTATTTTTCAGTAGACTTTATACATTACGTACTGTCTATCATGTTTCTCATATCACAACTGACAGCATATGGCTATATAAACACTGCCTGAAAAATATACACAGTAAAAAAATTAGTAGGTATTTCATTCAATGAAATGCCACCCTATTTGCTTCCATTCAAAAAGAGGATCCATGGATTTACCTACAGACAATCAATTAAGAGATGCCTATAAAATGCATAGAACAAATAAAACAGATAACTTGGTGGATATAAAATTGCTTCACTGCAATGTGCTTTGCCCATGCATTGTATCTACAAATATTAGATAGCTGAATTCATAAGAAATGAGAGAAATAGATATTCTAGAATATTTCCAATATATTAAGCACCTCTTTCAAACTGATTTCACACACTTTTATTCTTTAAAAAAACAACAAGAAGAAGACAAGTGCCATAGCTTTTCTGGAAAGCTTATCTCTTTAAAAATAAAAATGGAAAGTTGTGTGACTGAAATTCTTCTTCATATTCCAAATACTCCGTATGTTTTTTTTTAAAAAATAGCAATACAGAAATGATAACATTGGATAAACTTCTTGCTTATGCTCTCTCTATCTCCCAATCTATATGCAAGCCATGTATTCTTGGAGAAAACTAGAATGCATTTCAGATAAATACAACCTATAATTAGTTTTCATTGACATGAGAAGATACTACTACAACTAGATGGGGCTACCAGAATACATCCATGAACACCAACAAGACATGATGAAAACTCCTTCGTTACCCAACATATGGGCAGACCTAACCATAGTTTCAACAGAGAAAGTGCAACCATCCTAGACCAAATCAAGTCCAAAAATGCTAGAGAATTCCTGGAAGCATGTCACTCTGACAAATCAGCCATCAACAGGCACATAAACACAAACAACATCTACATACCATTCAAAAGAGACAATCAACGAGCCAAAAGGGGAAGTAAAAGACCAAAATACCTCCTTACCAGCAATCGCTATCCTGATGAGCAGAGTTTAACATCAAGATCAATGCCAGACCAACAATCAAGAAGTAAACAATATCCAATTAAGAAACTGCCAAACAAGTAAACACGTTTACTGTTAAGTACACAGCCCAACCAAAGAACTACCAAGGCCACTTCCACCAACACTGACAAAGCAAGAACAGGAGTGTCAAACTCGATTTCATTGAGAGCCGCATCAGGGTTGTGTTTGACCTCAGGGGTGGTGGAATGGGTGTGCCTGGGGTGGGCATGGCCAGCTCAATATCACTCGTGTTGGGAGCGCCTGTGGTAGCCCAAGCACTCTGCCAGTGAAAATAGGCTCCTGAGCTCCGTTTTCAGCTGCAACGGCCTCCTGCAACCCTCTGCTAGCAAAAATGGAACTCAAGAGGACCGCACACAGCCCTCCCAATCTCTGTTTTCATTGGCAGAAGCATTGCGGACTGGTCCTTCTCTGTTTCCAGGGTGGCCCCGTGGGACAGATCTAAGCATCCTGAAAGCTGAGTTTGACACCCCTCGCTTATTGTTATTATTATTATTTTTATTCATTAAATATGAAACTCAGTCAACTGAACATTCAAAAATGCATCACAAATACCATTGAGTGGTGCTAATGGTTGATACAGGTTGCTGCCAGCGTCCTAGGTATCAACCAAGTACCTTCTTAAGATGTATGATATTCCAAGTAGCATAGTTTTTTGCAGTTCCGCTGGTGTTATTGCAGGAAGCTGCAATTTGCTGATCTATGTTATAAAATTCTTGGACATGGTACCAAGTGCCCCGATGACAATGGGTATCACTGTTACATGTTTCATCCATAGCCATGTAGTTTCGATTGCCAGGTCGTGATATTTCATGATTTTTTCCAGTTCTTTTTCTTTGACTCTGGCATCTCCTGGTTGTTGTTGTTATTATTATTATCTCTTTTATTCATTAAACATGAAACTCAAATCAACTGAACATTTTAAAATGTGTCACAAATATGATTGACTGGTGCTAATGGTTGATACGAGTTTCTGCCAGCATCCTAGGTATCAACCAAGTACCTTCTTAAAATATATGATGTTCCGAGTAGCACAATTTTTGTAGTTCCACTGGTGTTATTGCAGGAAGCTTACTTACTTAGTCTGGTAATGAAATATCTGTAAGAAAACAAGGCAGCTCAGAGAGCACCAAGAACTCCTCTTTTCAACCCTGAGCCACAAAATATTCTCTGTTGGTACACCAGTACAAGCACAACTCATGCAAACACCAAGTAGAGAAGCTTAAAAAGAAGCATCTCCAGAGCAGCGAGAAGCTTCCAAAAGCACGTTAAATAAGAAGGATTTCCTCATTCTTTTCTATTTAATTCCTCTCAAGCCTTCTCCTTTTTATCAGTGCATTCCAGAAGTGCACAGGGAAATGAATGTTCAGAAGAACGTTCAATTCAAACGTGAATTAGGCCAGGTTGCACAACCTCAGCCCTGCTGCTCAATATCCTAGACAAGGCTGTAATGAGAGAACATTTTGACAGCAAGGAAAAGATACTATATGACGAAGCCTATGACACCACCGGTTTCTTTTCTGCTGATGACAGTAGTAAAACATTTGCAAAAAGTGAAGCAGAGACCTTGCATGATGTAGCAAAGGTTGCCCATTCATACAATCTGAAAATTAATGCCAGCAAAAACAATGGCTTAGCAAGTAATGGTTCGCTGTCTGCTGTCTATCTCAACTGAGTTCAAAATAGAGAAAGTTAACCAGGTTAAATACCTTGGATCATTGTTGGAAGAACAGAAACCAGGGTCAAAAGCAGAAGTCCACAAGAGGATTGCCAAGCCACTTTCGTCTTTGGATCATAAAGCGGGTGCCTGTGTAGGAAACAAAGTATTTCCGTGAAAACCAATCTCACTACATGGATCTGAAACATAAGTGTGGTTCAAAGCAGGCTGAAAATGTGAAGTTTTCATAATTTGTTGCTCGTAGTATACACTGGATATCTCCCTACATAACTGACTCAAGAATTATACAATTTGACTGAGATGCAGCAAGCAACCTACAATTCAAGATGAAATTCTAAAGTGTCAGTTAAGAAGGTTTGGACACATATACAAAGTAGTAGAATGGCCCTTTTCTTAGATGCTACTGTGGAGAAAGTGAAACCCCCTTCCCTCCAGTAGAAGGTCCACACACACAAAAAAAAATTACAGGCAAAGCAAACTGAGAACCTGAAGAACCCAAAACTCAATTTAAATGATGTGAAACAAAGAGTCATTGGATTACAAAACATGGACAGTGTTATAAGAGCTGTTATAGCATTACATCACTCTCCCTACTGTTTAATTTTAGCATTAAACATACAAAAGTTTTTAGACAATCCAGAAATCATATGTGGTGGGAAAGGATGGTATGAGTGCTCCTTTCCCTGAATCTCCACAAAAATAAGTTGCAAGAACACCTAATGCTAACATGTAGTTTGGCCCAAGGTCACTTTTGAGATTCATTGCATCTTCCATCTTCTCTCCATACCTTTCTTTCAACTTTCCTTCCTTAAATTTTATCTTTCTGTTTTATCTTTAGATGCATCTCCTTTCTCTTCCAAAATCTCACATGCTCTACCAGTCCTCTTATGTATGGCTTTTAGCCAAACAAGGAGCCATGGTCTTCATATCTAAGGCAGAATGTTTCTGAGTGTGAAAGAGAATGGTCAGTTACTGATAACATCTGCCTGTCCAACCAAAGGATGGTCAGAAAACTCAGGGTTCCCACCTGAAGTTAGCTGTGACAGGAGGGAACCTGATGGTGTCCATTTTCAGAAGGGAGAATCTTACTCCCTTCTCATCTTACTCTTTAAGGTGAGGATGCTAATGATGTGATTTTCTAGAACAGGAATGTTCAATCTTGGCAAATTTAAGACCTGTAGACTTCAACTCCTCAAAATTTCCCAGGCAGCCATGCTGGAAGGTGAATTCTGAGATTTGAAGTCCATAAATCTCAAACTTGCCAAGATTGGACAGTCCTGTTCTAGAAAGTTGGAATGACATACATACATACATATATACAATTGATCAGCATTACATAAAAGCAAGCAGCTCCTCAATGGGGATTTTATACTCTGACGAAGTCGGTAGGGGCCGACGAAAGCTTAGCACAAGTTTTAAAATAAAAAATTTTAAACTTTTAAACGTTCCGGAGATCATGACGTCTATCGCCCCTTCTACAACTATACCTGGAACTCGCATCTTTAGGACAATTCTTAATATATATACGCATATGTAAGATTACTGTATTGCTGTTATGTTTTATTATATGTACTACCTACACTCCAATTAAAAGGCATGCAGTGGCTCAGTGGCTAAAACAATGAGCTTGTCGATCCAAAGGTTGGCAGTTCAGCGGTTCGAATCCCTAGTGCTGCGTAATGGGGTGAGCTCCTGTGACTTGTTCCAGCTTCTGCCAACCTAGCAGTTCTAAAGCATGTAAAAAATGCAAGTAGAAAAATAGGGACCAACTTTGGTGGGAAGGTGACGGCGTTCTGTGTGCCTTCGTTGTTGAATCATGCCAGCCACATGACCATGGAGATGTCTTCGGACAGCGCTGGCTCTTCAGCTTTGAAACGGAGATGAGCACCGGCCCCTAGAGTTGGGAACGATTAGCACATATGTGCGAGGGGAACCTTTACCTTTACCCTCCAATTGGATTGAAATGGTGTCTACATTTCGTAAATATCTAAATATATAACTAAATTCATAATATTGATTGTATGTTGGCTCAGGAGCTTCCTTTAGTCTTCCAGACCCACTTGTTTTCACATGTATTCCAGTTTTCAGTCCTTTCCTGAAATGTCTTGCAATGAAAGGATTGAATGTGAGTGGTTCGGGGGGGGGCGGGTGGGCAGTGGGAAAGAGGAAGCAGCTATGCTTTGATTTTAGTGTATTTGCCAGATTTAGAGTTGATTCCAGAAACGGGAGCCAAGGGCAGAGCCCACACTTAACCCTAAAGAACACATTAAGCTTCAAAACTGTAGAACAAAGCAGAAGGAAGGTTCAAACGACAGCCAGCCTACCATTTCATTCAGAGATGGGTTCACCTTGGAGAGCTGATTTTGGAATTTCATGAAAAAGGCAGCAGATTGTGAGCTATTAGCCATTAGCACTTTATTATGATGGCATTTCCATTGCCAGAGAAAGGGAAGAGAGATTTTGTAGGGTTTTCTGCTTTAGATGCCAAGAAACATATTGGCGAAGAATGTGGAGAGCTGAAATCGAGTCCGTTCCAAAGATGGCATTGGAGAAAGATAATTTTGGAGCCTCTCACAAGTTCTCTCTTTCTTTCTTAAGGGGTGTGGGACTATAGGAGATCCTCCTAGAACAAGGGTCAGCAACCTTAAACACCCAAAGGTCCTAACTGGAAGCCCCCGTTCAATTCTGGAGCCAACCGGAAGTCTGGTTCCCCCATCATGGTCTCCTCCTAGTGCAGCATCCTTTTTCCTCTGCTGCCCGGAAGTCAGCTCCCCCACCATAGAGTTGCCTCCTAGCATGGCATCCTTTTTCCCCTACCTGTCTTAACCGAAAACCCTATCAATTGTGGAGCCGATCAACAACAAGGAGCCGCAGCAGAGGAATGAAAGAGCCACATGCGGCTCCAGAGCCGCGGGTTGCTGACCCCTGTCCTAGAACATGGGAATTGTAGTTCCAAAGATTTTGGAGAACATCACATTGGGGAAAGAGGGGGAAGAGACTTCATTAAGCCCATATGTTCAATCCAGAAAACTAAGAACTTTGAGGGTGAAAGATCATTCTCCGAGCTTATGGGAATTTCCAAATATTGCGTTACCAAGCTAGGTGGTATCTTCAGTGGAGTTTAGGGGAGAACCAAGAACTTTCCTAAGTGCATTCAGCAGTAGTTTCGCCACCCCAAATTCCAAGTGATTCAGGTGCCTAACTTGATTTTATTTCATGAAGGAAGGTAAATATGTGTGTCCCAGGATAATGCTGCAGGATCCAATCTGGGTCAATCATCGGGACCAGAATTTTAGTCTTCTGAACTTTCGGACATGCTGGAGGCCCATCCTCAGAATGTGGTGAGAGTATTCTGGTGAGAGAGACGTTCCCTGGGGATGGGCTACAGCACAAGTCCAAAAGCTTGATTTTTATTTGTTTGTTTCAAGTTAAAAACTGTTCTTTTCACTTCAAAGCAGTACATACCGCATGTCAAGAAAGTGACAGAGATAAATATTTACAGATGCATCTCATCACCTGGGAATTTTCCTGAAAACAGAGAAGTAGCATCATGAGATGGCGGGGGGGGGGGGGGGACAAAAGAGGGGCAGTAAATTTAGCCATTTTTATATGACCTGGGCCAACCCATCTCATCATTAAGGAACAATTTACATTATTTATTTAGGGGAGGGTCCACTTTTAGTGATACTTTGGTCTCCTATTTGTTATTTAACATGTGTTTAATGTTTTCTGTCCTGCTGTGCACAGCTGTGAGTTGCTATTTTTTGGCAGTTTTTGTGGCCGTGCGGTGATTTGCGTGCTTGCATATCACCTTTCTGCTCTACAGCCTGCTGCCTGCCTTCTTTCTTTCTTTCTTTCTTTCTTTCTTTCTTTCTTTCTTTCTTTCTTTATTTCTTTCTTTATTTCTTTCTTTCTTTCTTTCTTTCTTGTTATTTTCCCGATGACTGTGGAAGTAAACAAGGAATTTCCAAACTACAAAGGATCTGGGTCCACCATCATTACAAGATTGTTACTGGGACATGCGTGCTGTTGATTTAAAGTGCCCAATGCAACACCTCTCTTCTTCTGAAGACTAAAACTCCAAATTTTAAAGTGGCAGAAGAACCACTAAGAACGGTCCATCAAGGGACCCTGCTAATGATCTGCTCAGCAATTCCAACCACTATTTTGCCCATCTCAAATCAGCATTCTAGCTGATTAGAATTTTAATCCTGGTTTGGCAAAGATAGAGACAACTCACTTATCTCCGACTAGGATAGCTACTAGAAGCCTCTTTAAAATTAAAACAATTAGGAGCAAAATATCATTTGAGGTTTACAGAATTCAGTTTTCAGTAGCAAATCTGTAACAAGCCCATTAAGTCATAAAACATTGTGAATTCAGATACAATTGGCTTTTGAACAGCAAAAGGAAAGAAAAAAATTACCAGGAGATGTCGGATGGAGGGGAAAAACAAACATTAAAACCACTAAGGGCTAAGAAACAGACTTGCTAAGGTAACAAGACTTTGAGGAAAGGAAAGTATGCTTTGGAGTACTTCACTTTTCATCCAAAATATGTGTTCAGGAGCTCCGCAGAAAGTCATGTATTGCTGATGTGAGGCCATGCATATGTACGGTGTAGAGACTCAAAGGATTCTCCCCATTTGTCACCAAGCAGAAGACTGTCCCTGGAAGATTATGAAGTCCACAGGTTTTGCAGGTGGAAAGAGAAAAAAAATCACTTCTTGACTTCAAAAAGGGCTCAGGAAAACAAATTGTCTCATGTATTGATGTTTCTACCACAGCATTTGGTACTTTACTTGGCTTCTTGAATCCTTCTGAATTGTGAATCCAAAGCTCACATCTGTTTTCTTCTCTTGAATGGGGAAGAGTCTATGTTGATAGAAACCTGAAGGGTAGAGTTGACATCTATTGCCCATTAATTTATGCAGCAGGTTAATCTTTCCCCTAAGTCTTGACTGCCTGATTGAGCATCCAAGCATATATTAAACCCTGGTTTAACTCTGTTGGCTTCACTCTCTGCAAACATGGATTGCTCAGACTTTTGAGTTCTGGATTAATGTCACTACGACTCTTCTCTGTATAGCATAACCTTTTGGAATCTGGCTTTAGAGTATATAACAATACTTTTACAACTCTCAATCCCTAACTTTAATTTAAGAGCAGATTATCATCTAGTTGGTTCACTACATCAGACTGAATATCACTCACTACATCAGAGTGGATTTGGTGACTTCCTACTGGAATGGGTTGCCCATCCTAGTTAGAAAGAACATAAAAGATAGAATAATAGAGTAGGAAGGGACCTTGGAGTCCCTTCTAGTCCAACCTTCTGCTCAAGCAGGAGAGCCCATACCATTTCAGACACATGGTTGTCCAGTCTCTTATTGAAAGCCTCCAGGGATGGAGCACCCACAAATTCTGAAGGTAAGTTGTTCCACTGGTAGCTCTCACCATTAGGAAATTTCTCCTTACCGTAGTTCTAGGTTGCTTCTCTCCTTGGTTAGTTTCCATCCATTGTTTCTTGCCTTGCCTTTTGGTACTTTGAAAAATAGTTGGACCCTTAGCCAAGCATGTGGACTGATCCTTATATATCAGAAGATACCTTACATTCTTACATTCTTTTCATATTTTATGCATTGTACTTTAAGTCCAGTGTGATACCCAAACTCTTCATATAGGTTACTAATAAAAATAAACTGTCAAATATTCATTCTTCTCCAGCTAGATGTCTGGAAAATTTTATTTTCTCTTTCCATTTCTTCCTGCAATCCTTCTGAAAGTATTTAAAAGTTTACAAGGAAGAAATAGAGCTTTGCAGAACTTGTCTCTTTGATTGGATCTTCCTACCTGTTTAGTAGCAAACTTGGTAATTTTATTTATCTGATTTCTACGAACATGGAAAATACATCATGACACTCTTTAATGGAGGGGGGGAAAAAAACCTAAATATATAGGTTATTCCTACTTGATATATGCTTCCTTTTTCTGTTGCAAAGCCTCTCGGAGAGAAAGAGAGGGGGAAAAAAAACTACATTGGAATAGTTTAATGCAATGCATTTAGCTTATCTGAAGTGCTTTTGCTGACTGCACTTGGAAAATTGAATCTTTTCCTCACCATCTTAGTGACATGAAAAATATATAATACAGTAAATGATTAATGCAGTTATAAACTATACCTGAGATAAGATTTAAGTATTCATATTTCTATCATGTTAATACAACACGATAAACCCACAAAGCAAACTTGACCATGGCATTTGTTATTCTGTCTGATGTTCAATTATTCTTTGTCCAAATACAATTTAAGGGTTTGGGAGAGTTACGTCCGCTTGGTGCAAAACATTATGTGCTAAAGGGAGATAATCAGCTGTAGTGGTCAGCGGGTGTCAACCTCAATCTGGGTGCACAGGGCTGTGAAATAAAACAAAGCCTAGGTTATATTACCTGTTGTTTAGTATGATTATCATACCTGTCCTGTTAAGATGAATTTCCCCCACTTCCCTTCCAAAGGGTTTCAGTCATTATTGACTTGAGTAATTGGGACTGGGCTTAATTGTGATTAAAATTGCTTTGAACCTGGTTTAAAAAGCCAGATGCTCTTGGCAGATGTGGGGTCCATAGGTGGGATTCACTTACCTTCCCTATCGGTTCATAAATGTGAGCATGTGCACGCTCCTTCCACACATGCTCAGCATTCAACACATGCTCTTTGCTTGCGTGCGAGCCATCTACGCATGCGCATGGCCTCCAAAACATGGCAAAATAGGAAGGAATGACATCCAGTGGGCGGGGTCTACCGCAGTCGCCGCTACCAGTTTGCCCGAACTGGACAGAACCGGCTGAATCCCACCACTGGTGGGGTCAGTATGTCAGAGGAGGGTAACATCTGGCCCTAGAGCTTTATGTGGTTCCAATCAGTGGTGGGTTTCAAAATTTTTTACTACCAGTTCTGTGGGTGTGGCATGGTGGGTGTGGCATGGCTTGGTGGGCATGGCTTGGTGGCTGTGGCAGGGGAAGGATACTGTAAAATCTCCATTCCCTCCCTAAAATTAATGTCATTCCCTCCCTAAAATTAATGTCAGGCACAAGAAATCAGGAACCAGGGTTGTTCAAATGAGTATAAGTTTATTCCATGCTATCTCTCTACAAGAATCTGAACTATTAAAGCTCAAAGCAAATTGGTGGTAGATAAGAGTCAACAGAATTCAAGGATGGCTGGACTTAGATTTCTTGTGGGCATAAAGGAACTCTAAATTGGTGATGTACTTGACTCCTCCCTTGGGTTCAGCCTGGTCATCTCTTACATTAGTTCCCCAAACGTATCTCACTCATGAACGTAACTCCCCTCCACTATGAACTTCTAAGTGGAGTCTTCAACACCAAAAGATTGACAACACCTGTAGCAGAAGGATGGCAGAGCCTTGGGTCAGAGTCGTGATGGTCTCATAAAGGGTCTTAGTTCAACCCTCTTGAATTCTGGTACTTTTACCTGGCACTAATTTAGCGTTGACCATTAGTTGACTCAATTCTTGTGTTGTACGGGCATGAGCAATTAATCAGTTTAGTTGGAATTTATCATGTGGCCCTGATTCTTCCCGGCTGACACCCCTGCCATATTGCAATTTTTTTCCTGACCCTTTGTCAAGCAAGAACTCATTCTCAAAATGAGACATGTAGACTACTTTAGAATAGAAATAGACTATTTCTCCAATTTCTTTGGAACAGCAATTTTTGCTTTCAAAAAGTGAAGCCAATTCAGTAAGAATATTTCTTTGTATCATCGTCGTCACCCAACTCCACCTCCTCTGGTTATACAAACCGCTCTGGACATGGCATTTACAGCAGCTATTATTTCTTGCAATATCTGCACTAGTTATTTTTCTATCCAGAAAATAAATAAATGGATGTGTTGGGGTCGGGCCACATCCATCATAGCTGTCATTTTGTGACAGCACCAAGAATATGTCCTCAACTTTCAAATGGATCTATTGCCTTAAAAACGTGGCCTACCCCGGGTTCATAGATTTAATCCGCCCAATATTATAAATTATCCAGAAGGATGGCCAATATGAATGATGAGTGAGGAATGATATAATTAGATGATGAAACTGCAGGAGGAAGATTAGTCACAGAGACAAGGCGTGAAGATACCAAGGAATGGACATTGGTTGTGACTTTTGCCATGCCAGATCATGATGATACAAGAAGGATCCTCCTACTTGATGGAATTTGCCTCAATGCAATCCCAGGCCCAAACTTTCTTCACTATGTCCAAAAGTATTGGCTGACAGCTTCAAAAAATTGTATCACACCTATTAATTCTTCCTTCCCTCTTCTGTTACTTACAATGCTGCTTTGAATCTCAGCCTTTAACCGTAGCAATAGCATTTAGCACTTAGCAATAGCACTTAGACTTATATACCACTTTACAGTGTTTTTACAGCCCTCTCTAAGCAGTTTACAGAGTCAGCCTATTGCCCCCAACAATCTGGCACCTCATTTTACCAACCTCAGAAGGATGGAGAGCTGAGTCAACCTGAAGCCTGGTGAGATTCGATCTGCCAAACTGCTGGCAGCTGGCAATCAGCAGAAGTAGCCTGCAATACTGCACTCTAACCACTGCGCCACCGCGGCTCTTATTTAGACTTATATACTGCTTCAGAGTGCTTTACAGCCCTTTCTAAGTGGTTTACAGAGTCTGCAAAGTACCCCCAACAATCCAATTTTACAGACCTCAGAAGGATGGAAAGATGAGTCAAGCTTGAGCTGGTGAGAATCGAACAGCTGGCAGTCGGCAAAATTAGCCTGCAATACTGCATTCTAACCCCTGTGCCACCACCATCATGGATCTTTAACCATCATGCAATTAACTTTTTAAATTTTTCCTCAGCTTTTCAGTGATACACCGGGAAGGTAGTCACCGAGATGCCCTTTGTCGTCATGTAGCACTGCTTTTCAAACCATTCATCAGGATCGTACAAGGATCAAAAGCCTATGGAACTTCTCAGTCATCCAGGTCATGGTTGTCCCAAAGATGCTTTTTCCAAAGGCAACTGGGCTTTTTTTTTCTCCTTGAAGATGTTTCACTTCTCATCCAAGAAGCTTCATCAGTTCTGATTGAAGTTCAGTTGAGAACTGAAGAAGCTTCTTGGGTGAGAAGTGAAATATCTTCAAGGAAAAACAAAGCCCTGTTGCCTTTTGAAAAAGCACCTTTGGGGAAAAGATCAAATCTTAGCATCTTTCCCATTATTACATCAATAATCTTTGATGCATGCTTCCAAAATACACTGGCAAATCGACATGCTTGCCACTTACTTACTTACTTACTTACTTACTTACTTACTTACTTACTTACTTATTTATTTATTTATTAGATTTATATATGCCGCCCTTCTCCAGAGACTCAGGGCGGCTTACAATGCATTAAGCAATAGCCTTCATACTTTTGTATATACCTGCTTAGTAGGGCTTTTTGGGACCCCCGAGCGGTGTTCTATTTTATACAAAGTCAGCTTATTGCCCCCACAAACCAGGCCCTCATTTTACCTATCTCAAAAGGATGGAAGGCTGAGTCAACCTTGAGCCTGGTGAGAATTGAACTCGCAGCAATTGCAGGCAGCTGGCAGCTAAGTGCTACTTTAACAGCAGCAGTTTAGTCTGCTGCGCCACCAATGCATAAAATTAACCTCTAACTTCTGACATGCTTCCTACAGAACTGGGTGGGTTTCTCTATTCCATTAAGAGGTGGGATCAGTGGTGAGTTGTCCCTGGTTCGGACCGGTTCGCAAGAACCAGTACTAAAACTGGTGTGAGGCCCCGCCCACTGCCCCAGATGCGTTATCAGCGATCTGCAGATACGCAGAAGCAAGGCGCGCGCGAGAGAGAGAGAATCAAGCACGCGCGTAAAGGTAAGTAGAACCCACCTTTGGGTGGGATGCGGTTTTTGGGTGGTGGTGGTGGAGTATTTTCTATTATAAACTGTTATGTTACGTGACTCTCAGATTCAAGGACAAAGAAGATGATCAAGCAGTATGATTCATATATTCATATATTTCTAGTCATCCATAACCTGAGACAGAAATGTTGCTTGCAAAGTTAACCCTGTGGCCATAAGATCCAGTTCCCAATCAGAAAATCCCAAGTTTGAATTAGCTTTCATAATACAGTATATATAGACTGGACTACATAAGAATGATGGATCATGCTCACACAGTTGTTTTGAGATGTGCTGTAGAAACAGGCTTTTTGTAAGATTTTCCACATTGCTATAAGTGTGTGTGTGTGTGTGTGTTTGTGTGTGTTTAAAATAAGATTTGCTGGGGAAGGACAACACATGTTCTCCCCTTATTAGAGACATTACCAGGGAGGGCAAACAACTTTTATGTAGACTATCTCATCCGGGACTCAAAACCCAGCTACCACGCATGCAGTAGCAAAATTTTGTGCAATGACGACAAGGAAAAATCTATTACACAATTAAAGATGATTATTTGCACCAATTTTTTAGACTAGATATCTCTAATAATTTTTAGAGATTCTATATTTGCACACATACTTAACCCGCTCTCCCATCATGTAAACAAGGGCAAGAGCCGTACTGTTTGATACTTTGCATTTTATTATTATGGATGTTATTACTTATTATTATTTCTTTTATTCATTAAACATGAAACACAAGTCAACTGAACATTTAAAAATATGTCACAAATACCATTGACTGGTGCTAATGGCTGATATGGGTTGCTGCCAGCATTCTAGGTATCAACCAAGTATCTTCTTAAAATATACAATGTTCTGAGTAATGCAGTTTTTTGCAGTTCCACTGGTGTTATTGAGGAAGCTGCAATTTGTTGATGTATCTTATAAAATTCTTGGACATGATACCAAGTGCCCCGATGACAATGGGTATCATTGTGACATGTTCCATCCATAGCCATGTAGTTTCGATGGCCAGGTTGCGATTTTTTTCCAGTTCTATTATTATTGTTGTTGTTGTTATTATCTTTTATCACTATTGTAAAGTGATTATTCTTGTCTACTACTGGTCTGTGACAGTAATAAAGTTGTTTATTACTATTATTATTATTATTATTATTATTATTATTATTATTATTACTGGGGAAGGACAAGACTTGCTTCTTGCTAATATTGTTGGCGACTAGGATCTTTTGGGAGAAAAAAAAAGACAACTATAAGAATATAGGGTAAACTTCTTCATTCCTAGGGATGTTTATCCATTAAAACCAGTTTGTTCTGATGGTGAAGGCACTCAACTAGAAGACAGAGAACATGGGTTCTAATCCCTCCTTAGGCATGAAAGCCAGCTGGGTGACCTTGGGCCAGTCAATAGGAGATTGTGACTTTGAATTCTAGTCTTGCCTTAACCAGGAAAGCCAGGTGGATGACTTTAGGTCAATCTCTCTTTCTCAATCCAATCCATCTCACAGGGTTTTTGCTGTGGACAACATAGGAGGAGGGAATAGTAGTATGTTCGCCACCTTGAATTCTTTATAAAAAATAATAAAACTGGGATATAAACCAACCAACCAACCAACCAACCCAGGAATTCATTGATTCTGAATTCAAAATCTTTGAAGTTTACCACACCTGCTCTGAATGCCATTAACATTCTAATGCACTGCTATCAAGCCAATTCCTTTTAAAATGTGGATTGTTCTGCAAAGCAGCTTTTTCTTTTTTAGAAAAAAAGAAAAAGAAAACATGATTGACAGTGTTCATATGATCATGATGGCACCTGCTGTTAATGAGAGAATGATAGGCACAGAAATGCCACAGCAGGTGTCTGCAAAGAAAGTCACGATCCTGAAAGTTTTCACTTCAGGCTTCTCAACGCCACCTGATACCGCTACATCTTGCAAGCATCACAACACTGCCAGATTTCCAAAAGAAAGTGGAGAATTCAGATTGCATCTGTTTCCAAATTTGCAAAAAGAACTGCATGTGAAGGGATTTAGGATAATAATAATAATAATAGCAATTTAACAGCACGTTTTAAGGAAGGTTTATAAGTCCCAGAAACCAATGTTCACCTCAGATGTTAGAACAAGAGATTGGAGCCCCACATCATTACATTGTAAACACTTATAAAGTTCAGCTGCTATAGACTCACATCAGGGGTGGGATTGAAAATTTTTAGCAACCAGTTCTCTGCCTAGTTGCTGGGTGGGCGTGGCCGTGGAGGCGTGGCTTCCTCGGCCTCCTGCACCACTGCTCTAGGGAGAAGAAAGAAGAAAGATAAGGATGGAGAAGAGAGATGGAGATGGAGGAGGGGGAGGGGGAGGAGGAGAAGGCTTTTATCTTTCATGATTCTGGAAGAAGAAACACTTCACACTTCTCCATCAGTAGGAGAACTGACAACCGGCTGGTGGGCCCGCAGGGGAGGGCCTTTTCTGTGGCTGCCCCGGCTCTCTGGAACCAATTACCTCCTGAGGTCCAGACTGCACCCACCCTACTGGCCTTCTGGAAAGCGGTGAAGACCTGGCTCTTCCGGCAGGCCTGGGGCCATTGATCTCACTATGGTGATCTTGCGAGACCTGGCCATTAATTGGATTATATGGATTTTAATGTTTTCTTTTTAAACTTTTGCATGGGATATTGTTCGCATTGTTTTATTCTTTGTTGTTAGCCACCCAGAATCCCTCGGGAGTTGGGCAGCATAAAAGTGCAACAAACAAACAAACAAACAAATAAATATAGAAATACCTTCTGCACCTCCTTCCTCAGGTAAGGGAGACATAGTTATTTCCCCATCCAGACCCCACTCCTGCAGGCCTCAAATTGCTCTAAGTCAAAAGACAACTCTGGTCCATGTTTATAATCTAGCCACCCAGAGTTGCCTGAACCATGAGATAGGTGATCGATCGATCGATCGATCAATCAATCAATCAAACAGCATTATAGGCAATGCATGCATGTGTGTGTGTGTGTGTGTGTGTGTGTGTGTAAAAGTGCAGACCACTTGTGTGCAAAAGTGCAGGAGGACACTCAAACTGAGAGCCAAAAAAGAAGAAAAAGATAATTGCAGAAGCTGGAAGCCAAACCTGCAATGAAGAGATGGGGGCATTATAGGCAATGCATGCATCCCTGTGTGTGTGTGTGTGTGTGTGTGTGTGTGTGTGTGTGTGTGTGTGTGTAAAAGTGCAGACCACTTGTGTGCAAAAGTGCAGGAGGACACTCAAACTGAGAGCCAAAAAAGAAGAAAAAGATAATTGCAGAAGCTGGAAGCCAAACCTGCAATGAAGAGATGGGGGCTCTTTTTGCAACAATGAGGACCAGTGGAAACATTTTCTCCCCTTTTTTTCTTGTGTGGCTTTACATGCCTACTGCTGAAAGTCCTCCTTTAGGCAACTAATACGCCGGGAAGTTGGGACAGGCGGCGAGAGACGGAACGGGGCAGCTGCAGATGAACATGGCCCCCGGGAGTGTTTCCAACTGGATAAAGTTTTCGACAATAAGATTCTGGAGACTGCTGACTGGAGAGAAAGCTGAGTATTTTAGTCTCAGTACAAATTTGCTTCCATCTTATACAACTCCCATGCAGCCCCGGCCACAGCTGTAGGCTGTAAACAACAAACAAATCTATTTCCATCAGCCTTGCTGATGCTATGAGAAAAGTGCTTCGGCAGAAGACATGCACAGATGTAGAGTCTCACCTGAGCCTAGCAATGCCCTCCATTTCGCCCCTCTAACTTAATATCGTTGTTACAAAGCTATTGGTCTCCTGATGCAGAGCTGGCTTCACCGCAAAGGCTCTTCCTCCAGTTAATCTGACAACTCGGATCCAAGAAACATCAAGGGCCCAATTAAGAAGACACATCTTATCAAGGAGCTTATTTTGCATAACAGAATACAAATGACGAATAAAAATTTAATGTTTAATAACTTAGTACAAAGAGGGCTGTTGATATAGAATGGCTGGAATTTTTATGGCGGCTGTCAGCCTCGTGATAAAATTGTTATATAGGAACACTTGGCAAAAAAGAGCGGAGAATTTTTCAGTAATGGTGTGTGCATGAGATTGCATTAATTCTTGATGGGACAGTAACTAGAAACGTGGGAATTGGCCAGTTTTGGAATTTCGGTTTTAAGATGTGTGTTTCCATCCTCCCTTTCCCCCACCCGTTTCTTACCCCTCTTTTCATGTAGTGAGAGGCATGTAAACACATCTTAATGATTGCTAAGAGTACATTGGATTCTTCCTAAAGACTGTCTTTCTTTTCCTGCTAATTCCAGTCCAGTTAATTAGCTAATGTCCCAAAACGCCATCCTATTTTGGAAATTCAAAAATGATTTGGTGACTCTCTATGTCGGGGTAGACTTTACCAAATCCCAACAGGAAGGAATAAAATTGGGCATGGGGGAAAGGAAAAGCTGAAAGTCCATAGTGAGTCAGTCGGTAAATCAATCAATCAATCAGTCAGTCATAACAGAGATGGAAGGGACCTTGGAGGTCTTCTACTCCAACCCTATACCATTTGAGACAAGTGGCCATCCAGTCTCTTCTTAAAAGCCTCCAGTGATGAAGCACCCACAACCTCTGAAGGCCAGCTGTTCCACTGGTTAATTGTCCTCACTGTTAGGAAGTTTCTCCTTAATTCCAGGTTGCTTCTCTTCTTAGTTTCCATCCATTGTTTCTTGTCTTGCCTTGTGGTCCTTTTGGAAAACAAGTTGGGCCGCTCTTCTTTGTGGCAACCTCTCAAATACTGGAATACTGCTATCATGTCACTCCTAGTCCTTCTTTTCTCTAGACTAGCCATACCCAGTTCCTACAATTAGTCTTTGATGGGAAAAAAAGCATTTTCTTCCATTTGTTTCCATCACATCGGAAAGCCAGATGTGGATTCTGGTGGTTAAGAAGTTCAGGTGGTCCAGTCCATGCTCAGTTTAAAGAAGAAGAGGCAAATGCTTTCCATATGTGGAAAGAAACGAGATTAATTTCCTGGGAGTGCAGAGAAGGAAGGATATTTGACTACCGGGGCAACTAACTGACAGATTGCAACACTTCTGCGTGAGTGATGGGGATACCTTTAGGAGCAGGGACAGGCCTATTCCAAGTGATCAAACCAAAGAGGCATAAAAAGAGAAATCAGGTTGGCTGTCAAAAGTTAGCAGCTTGTTCAGGTACACTGATCACCTCTTCACAGCTTTCCCATCATAGGAAGATCGATTAGATCTCCAATGGTCAGGTCTAGCTGTAGCACTACATGCAACTTTATATCAAAAGCACTAGGAGCTGGAAGTAGCCAGAGAAAAAACAAAATGCAGTTCATAGAGGCAATGTATATAGGTAGTCCTCCACTTACAACAATGAGCTTAGCGACCTTCCAAAGTTACAACAGCACTGGAAAAAAGTGAATTATGACCAGTTTTCACACTTATGACTGTTACAACATCCTCATGGTCACATGATCAAAATTCAAAACGCTTGGCAATTGACACCTATTTCTGATGGTTGCAGTGTCATGTGATCTTGTGACTTTCTTAACAAGTCAATTGGGGAAACCAGATTCAATTAACAACCAGGTTACTAACTTGACAGCTCCAGTGATTCCCTCAATCACTGTGGCAAGAAGAAAGGTCGTAAAATAGTGCAAAACTCACTCAAGACGTGTTTCACTTAGCATCAGAAACATTAGGTTCCATTGTGGCCGTAAGTTGAGGAGTAGCTGTAATTAAAAGTTGGACAAGAACCTCTCCAAGCTTTCAAAATTCCTAAAATGCTTCATCCAATTCAGTAGGTCTTCACATACTCTGCTATAGTTTCACCCCCAAACGAGGGGTGAAATGCTCCCGGTTTGGAGCGATGGAGGCGGGTGATTCGGAGAACTGGTAGCAAAAATCTCTGCCCTCCCCCACATGCCCAACTGAGCCGCACAATCATCAGAGGCTTTTTTTTTATTTTTAAAAGCATTTTTTCTACAACCTCTTCAGCTGAAAAAATGCTTTTAAAAGTAAAAAAAAAAGCCTCTGATAATCGTGTGGCTCAGCTGGGATCATAAAAGGCTTTTAAAAGAAAAGAACCCTTTTTTTCTTTTAAATGCCTCTGATGATCCAAGCTGAGTTGCTTGATCATCAGAGGCATTTAAAAGAAAAAAAAGTCTCTGCCGATCAGGCAATTCAGTTTGGATCGTCAGAGGCATTTAAAAGAAAAAAAACCCTTTTTTTTCTTTTAAATGCCTCTGACGATCCAAGCTGAGTTATCTGATCGGCAGAGGCATTTAAAAGAAAAAAAAGTCTCTGCTGATCAGGCAATTCAGCTGGGATCGTCAGAGCCTTTTGAAAGCATTTTTTTACAACCTCTTTGCCGAAGAGGTTGTAGAAAGAATAGTTTTAAAAGTTAAAAAAAAAATGGCCACGCCCACCCAGTCACATTACCCCACCACCACCAAGCCACGCCCACAGAACCAGTAGTAACAAATTTTAGATTTCACCACTGCCCCAAACTATGACTTGATTGTGGAAATTCCACAAACCTTAATTCAAGTGTGGAAAGGGGGGGTGGGGAGGAAACAGGTTTTGATACAAAGCACTCCCAAATCAAACTTTTTTTTTTTTGCAATTTCTTTCCCATGGCTTCTTCTAACTGAGTTAAATCAAAGCTCTTCAACAGATGCTTTGATTCAGCAACTGCTCTTTTTTTTTTTTTTTGAAAACTTCTTTTATAAAGTCTAAAACGTCTAAGGGGTTGCAACTGAGACATCTGCACTTTCTTCTAAGTACCCATTAACTAAGGCTAAAGCTAATGCTGAATTAGAGTGGCGATCTCTTCAAAGAACTTATCGCATCCGCAGGAATACCAAATGAATTCCGTATTCATTCCGTTCTATTGCATTAGTGTTATTGCAATGAATATTAAACGAATCCCTAACAATTGGACTCTTAAAAAAATAAAGCGCTGCCCCTTTTAAACTAGTCGTGGCACTTTTAAGGACACACTGTGCTTATATCTTCCTTTCCTTTCCTTTCCTTTTTTTAAAGAAAAAGATGGACTAGATAGCAAAACTGTATTGTTCCAGCTCTTCAAAGCCATAATTTACCCGACAATGCTAATGTACAAATGCAGCTTTTCTATTAGAATTAATGCTACCGGAAGGGACCCTTATACGGAGGATTTGTTACAGAAATAAAATCTATCGGTAACACTTTCATTGTCCCGTCATTATGAACTCATTTGGTATTCACTGTAATAGCACTCATCATAATGAATTTGTCTGATATTCAAGGGCCTTGCACATGCTTTTACACCGGCTTCCTGCCATATTTCAACATCCAATAAGCATTACTTAACGCAGACCCTTTCCGTTAATAATTTTATTGAAGTTTTTAATAAACATAGTAAAAACTAATGCAAAATAAATTGGGGGGGGAAACCTTCAGGAGGTGCAAAGAAAGAAAGAAAGAAAGGGAAAGTAGAAAGGGAAAGAAAAAGGCAGCAAAGGACATCATAAAGAAGAGGCTTCCAAACTTCATTGCACAGAACATAAACTAAATTCATAATAGTTTTCACCCTCTTTTGGAGTTACAGCTAAAATCGCTGTTCTGTCAATAGCCGAACTTTTTTAAAAAAATATATATTTTTTTAAAAAATACTTTATTGAATTTTCCAGAATTAAAAAGATAATATACAATCTCTATCTTGATCAGAGGTACAGTGTTTACACAATTGGTGAATCAAACGTTGGATGGATTCCATCCATAACTATACAATAATTTTTATTTTTGTTTTTTTAAAACAAAAATTTTTTTTTAACAGTTTTCTTCTTTTCAACAGTTTTGCGTAGGCCAACTTTTATCTACATCCAATCCAGGCGTCATCATTTTCTTCAATCCTAGTTCAGCACAAAGACCATTAACAGTTACCAGAATCGGAATATTTTAAGGTATGGGGACAATTTTATCATTGGTTAGAGAATATATATATATATATATATATATATATATATATATATATATATATATATATATATATATATATATATATATATATATATATATATGAGTCCCGAAATAATCATTTCTTTCCTGACCATTGTAAGAAGCATCCCGTTCTTCAGTTATAGGTCATTGGTATTGAATCTGTAGAATCCAGGACGAAGCTCAGGTCAATGATCTAGAATCATTACTTTCACCTCTTCTTCTTCAGCTGCATTGAGGTTTTGAGTACACCTGGAACCGTACCCTATTTTTCAGCTCCTGTGATGAATGAACCACGCAGAGGTGACTGATGCACCAAGAGCTTGAGCTGACACAGTGACAGGAGAAATCTAGGGCGCGAGTTATATTTATAGGATCAAGGCAAGGGGAGGGGAGAAGGTTATGGGGCTGCACAGCCAAATGACAGGGGAAAGATGAACAAGCAAGGGAGAAGAGGGATTTGAGCTAGGGTGACCGGTTGTTGAGACATAAAAGAAAGTCAGCAAGGGTGTTTGTATAGGAGCAGACTTGCAAGCGTCATCAGAAACGGATCTAACCCAGCAAAGATAACACTTCTGAATTTGAGTCTGCTCATTTCTTTTTTTTTTTTTCTTAAAGTCCTGGACTGCAAGCAGTGGCGGTATTCAGCCAGTTCGGACCAGTTCAGGCAAACTGGTAGTGGCGAACTGCAGGTGCCCCCCCCCGCCCCAGCACTATCCTATTTAGCCATGTTTCTTAAGCCACGTGCATGCATGCAAGCCACGCGTGTGAGCAAAGTGCACATGCAGAGGGTACATGCACATATTTTTGGTGCGCAGCGAACCGGTGGTAAAATTATCTGAAACCCACCTCTGACTGCAAGGCAATCCACAGTTTCTATGCCCTGACTTACCTTAAGGGAAGGGAAGGATGAGTAGACTTCTGATTTCCAGAATGTATCGACATTTGTATTTATGTACATCTTTGAAAGTCCCTTGGACTGCAAGGTGATCCAACCGGTCAGTCCTAGAGGAGATCAACCCTGACTGCTCTTTAGAAGGCCAGATCCTGAAGATGAAACTCAAATACTTTGACCACCTAATGAGAAGGAAGGACTCACTGGAGAAGAGCCTGATGCAGGGAAAGATTGAGGGTAAAAGAAGAAGGGGACGACAGAGAACGAGGTGGCTGGATGGAGTCACTGAAGCAGTCGGCATGAGCTTAAATGGACTCCAGAGGATGGTAGAGGACAGGAAGGCCTGGAGGAATGTTGTCCATGGGGTCGTGATGGGTCAGACATGACTTTGCAACTAACAACAAAAAATTCTTTTTGGATTAGTCAAAAATTGACCATGGTTTGCTTCAGACAGATTCATTGACCAAGAACAAAGCTCTGGGAAAGGAAAAGAGAGATATTTTGCATTTTCCTTAATAAACCTTGTTTAATCTATGAAACTTACTCTTCCATGTCCTTGCTGTAAGTCTGAAAGGAGTGGACGACCTACAAGTTTCAATAATAGAAGTTATGTGCTTTTTCGTTTCCTGTTACACTTTCAATTCTTCTTTCTCTTGCTTTTTGTAACGTTCCTTTTTCCATTTATATTTTATTTTGGGGGAAATTTAACCAAATTATATGTTTAAAATGATAAGCATACAATTGCAGAGGCTGGAAAAATCAACCCAAAAAGTTACTGGCCATATTAATGAATATTTAACTAGGACAAATATTAGAAATAGCATCCATTCATAATAAGTAGGACTAGCTGTAAATCTGTCCTTTGGTGCCAGGCAATTCACAAATATGTCTATTACCAAATGAGCAAAGGTTTGGACACCCATAATGGAAGGAAGGAAGGAAGGAAGGAAGGAAGGAAGGAAGGGAGGGAGGGAGGGAGGGAGGGAGGGAGGGAGGGAGGGAGGGTGGGTGTCAAGATTCATTGTCGTCTCAAATAAACTGCATTTCAAACAAATAGTCCTTGATCAAAATCTTTCATTTATTAGGCACAACAATCGAAACTCCGACTCAGTTGCAGCCAACACTGACTTCCTGGTCCAAACCCTCCCTTTCCTTTCCCCATTGCTCTGCTTCTCATTGGCCATCTTCCAAGTCACTCTGCTGTTATCTACTACTTCAGCTCAAAGGAATTTCCCACCTCCCAACCCATCTCCTAGGGGATAGTATCTCCAGGGAAAATAAGTAGGTGAAAAGTCAAGCGTCTTCTTGCCAGATGCCCCCACCTTCTCCTTCTTATGTCAGCACTGGAATGAATGCAGCTTGGAGTGCTGACAGAGAGAGGGGAGCTTCATCTACCCATATCAGTAGTGGGTTGCAAATCCCATTGCTACTGGTTTGCTTGTGGCTGTGCGCGCACTTGTGCACGAGTGCTATGCTTCTGTGCATGCATAGAAGCTTCTGCACATGTGCAGAAGCATCTGGGCAGGTGGGCAGAGCCTCCCACCACCGCTACCGGTTCACCTGACCTTTATTGTACAAAGGTGGACATTACTTATGGACATTAGAGTATACATAATGGAAAGAGAGGAAGATCCAAAGAGTAAAATACTAAGAAAGACAATATATGATTATCTTAATTGCATGCCTAGAGTTTTGTTCTGATGTTTACAGCACTTGAGATTATATGCGAACACTGAAACAATAGTTTCCTAGAGAAGGTGCACATTTGAGAAAAAATTTGGAGGGAATATTTAAGCTCCAAATACTGTATAGCTAAAAGAGAAGAGATAAAAACACCACTTTGATCAGCTCTATTTAACCAAAACCTTCTGCTCTAACTCAACCTCTTTTTTTAAAAAAAAAAAAAAAAGAAAGAAAGAAAGAAAAAAAGAAAAGAACCATTTCCTTCTTTTGTCAGTCTCAGAAATGAAACATTCTCCCCTTGCATATTAAAATATTCATGAAAATTAGCCTATAATGCAAATGAGTGCCTTTAAATAACCAGAAGGAAATAAGTCATGTTTTTTTTTAAAAAAAAATCCCAATGTTGTGTTAGATTTTGAAAACAACTCCATTTAAAAATCGAATACAATTTCCACCACCGTAAGTACGAAAAATATAAAATCTGACCATTATGGGATGCCCATAATGATATTGTGATCACCTGCTTGAGCAGGAAGCTGGACTAAATGACCTACAAGGTCCCTTCCAACTCTGTTATTCTATTATTATTATTATTGTTATTGTTTTTGTTGTTATATTTTGATCTTCTTTTTTCCTGTCTGTGGTAAATGTTGAATTATCAATTACAATTGGAACCAACGAGGTCATGGTGATGGCTCCAAGTTTTCTCTGGGCTAACTAGCTTGCGATGGAAATTCCTGCTCAATTATCTATTTCTGGTGGACTAATTTGATTGCAATTGCATTCAACTAAGTAGACTTGTCCATTGCTCATTCTATATCATTTGGTTTCAACACAGACCAGAAAGTCATCATTATTCAGCCACCAAAAGTTTTTTTACAGTTTTCAACAACAAATACATAGGCTACTTATCAGAGTTTGCAGTAGAAATCAAAATCAGAAAGCACACACAGGTAAACCAATTCAGCAGGATTCATTAACTTCTTTATATACATATAATACACAAAGATAAATGTACAATACCAATATAGATTCTTCTTCAACGTAGTAGCAGTTACAAGCAAAATACAAGGCAAGAGAGAACAGTTAGTTTCATTTCAGCAGAGCAGACTAGTTACAGTTTCTCTGTACAGACTCAGAAGCTGCAGACTGAGACATGCCCTGGCTCCAGTCTGTCTCAGCTTCCAAACAGCCCTCATTGGCTGACTTAGTGGCTTTGCCTATACATCGGCTGACCTTGTTACCATGTCCTATTCCAGTTGTTGAATATACTCTGACACTACCTCCTACTCAATTCAGTTCCTATATATGCAAATGAAGAGATACGGCATAAAAGGAAAGAGGATTGGGAAGCTAAAGGAAAAAGCATAGTCTTTGGTGACCAAATTCATCCATGCTTCTGGTCTTTCCCAGGAAGCGATTCAATTCTCCAAGCTTCTCTGATACTTTCTGCCCTTTGAAATACATTTTAGGAAACAGGATATTTCCTGGTCTCCCCTTTTCTTTTCATTTCTTTTCTTTTCTTTTCTTTTTTCTTTGACTTCTTTCTTTTTTGGGAGCCTCGCTGTCTAATTTATCAGGATTCTAAAACATGAAAATGGATGCTTTTTTTCCCTCTTTTTTTCCTCCTTATTCTTCTTCTCCTTTTAAAAGCGCCTCCCACTAAATGATACTGATGCTTTCCATTTTTAACATCATAATCAATAAAAGCTGCTTATATGCACACTTTGCAAAACCTTCGGTTTAGAAGGGGTTTTTTTGGGGGGGGGGAAAAATATGCATATGGTGGCGGCTTGCTGACTGGAAACCCTGGCAGTAAATCTTCCGAGTTAAAAGTTTTACTGGTGTGTTATGAGTAAAAAAATGCCTTGTCAGCCTTCTGCCAGCTTTTCTCCTAACATCCATATTTTCAACCCTTGCTAAACACGGGGCGCTCGTTCGGCCACCGGAGGCCGGCTGCACAATTAAACAGCTACGCTCAGCTGTAGAAGCAAGGGCACCGCAGACCCAAACTGTCTCTTATTAATTTTAAAAGTCCATAAAGGAATGGTATGACCCTGTCAAGGCGATGGACTGGCAGTTAAACATATTATAAACGCTCTGCCACAAAAAGGACCAGAGGAAGAAGAAGAAAACACAAGGAAAACAAGAGGTACCTTCCCCTCCCTCCCTCCCTCCCTCCCTCCCCCCCCACAGATATTAAGAAAACAAGAACCCCCCAAAAATATGCAAGTAATAATTGTAGCAGATAATTAGCTTCTCGGTGCCTAGATAAAAATACGGAGATGCATTGTGTAGCTCTTCCTCTCGTCGTCCTTTCGTGCAGGCTGATTTGCATCTTTTATCCATTTCTTCAATGAATTCAGTTCATTAGCCTTTTTAGCATGAAACCAGACATTGGATGCTCAGGCTCATCTCTTACACTGTACTTAAAGCAACCCAGCTTCTCTGCAACAGACTCACTTCAAGAGACAGAGGCCAGCGACGAGTGTAAAACAGTAACAGATAAAAAACCAAAACCTTGTCCAAGGATGAACTTTGAAATCCCAACAATCCTGCAGTTTGCCTTATTTATAAACAGACTCACAAATAACCAGACAATAGAGGTGCCTGGTGAGATCAGAACATGTGCCTTGGTGGCACAGCAGACTAAAATGCTGTTAAGTAACACCAGCTGCCTGCAATTACTGCAAGTTCAAATCTCACCAGGCTCAAGGTTGACTCAGCCTTCCATCCTTCTGAGGTAGGTAAAATGAGGACCCGGTTTGTGGGGGCAATAAGCCAACTTTGTATAAAAAGAACACCGCTTGCGGGGAAGGGCAAAAGCCCTACTAAGCAGGTATATACAAAAGTATGAAGGCTATTGCTTAACGCATTGTAAGCCGCCCTGAGTCTCCAGAGAAGGGCGGCATATAAATTGAACCAATAAATAAATTAATTAATTAATAAGTAAATAAGTAAGTAAGTAAGTAAGTAAGTAAGTAAGTAAGTAAGTAAATAAATAAATAGACAAACATGTGGGGGTGGGGGCCAGAGTTGGGTTTCAGCAAGTTCTGGAGAACTGGTAGCAGAAATTTTGAGTAGTTCAGAGAACCGATAGTAAAAATGCTGACTGGCCCCACCCCCATCTATTCTCTGCCTCCCGAGTCCCAGCTGATCGGGAAGAGATGGGGATTTTGCAATATTCTTCCCCTGGAGTCGGAGGGAATGGAGATTTTACAGTATCCTTCCCCTGCCACACCCACCAAGCCACGCCCACAGAACCGGTAGTAAAAAATTTTGAAACCCACCACTGATGGGGGCAGTAATTAATGCTAACAAGGATAATACAAGATAAGAATTATATGGGGCAAAGAAGCCGCAGCAATATCTTCACAGCTAGGAAGTAGGAGATTTTTATTTTAATTTTTTTTTGAGGGGTAGGTGGGTATAAAATCCATCACAATTCATCATTGTCTATTTTAAGGAAGCAGGTCAAACATAAGGTGAGAAATTTATTCAGGTAAGATTTCTGTGGATGCCTAAGCAAATTGTTGGCCACTGCATTTCCCCCACCTTTTGATGGAGCTGACGAATCAGACAGTCTTCACGATAATAAGTTTGTTAAGGGAAAAAAGAAGAGGCACACCAAGAGAGGCATATTTGTGAAAAATGCATACAAAGCTCCATTATATTAGGGAAGAGTGTGTGTAGAAAGCGTGTGTAAATATTTTGCATGATCTGGGTATGAATTTCTTTAAAACATGAAACAACCTGGAAAAAAAAAACACCAAAGATACCGCATGAAATAGAGTTAATTAGGTAGGCTTATTAAAATTGCTATACAGATGTTTATGTTTGATGCTATATATATATATTCAGTAAAAATGTATGGCATTGATTAAAATAGAGATTGCACTAAATTAACTATCTTTTTTTTTATCCTCTTATGATATGAGAATCCAAAATCCAGCTGATGCAATGGATACATCGATTAAAAATATCCCTCCTCATCCCAGTGCATTATATATGATTTTGGATTTTTATTTATTTATTTATTTTTTACTTAAGGAATATTATGCTCTTGTGATGCTATCAGCTGTATTCTTTAGGGGCCTCCCTGTCAAGCAGGAAAAGCAGAATCCAAATTCAGAAAACAAGAATATGATTGTTCTAAAAGACTGCCTAATTATGTTTTATTATTATATATTTATAGCCCAGTTTTATTTATGTTATGCTTTATAAATAACTCAGGTGACAAACATACATCACTCTCCTTCCTCTTCCTATTCTTCTCCACAACAACCCTGTAAGCAGAGTTGTGCTGAGAGAGAGTGACTGGGCCAGTCACCCAGCTGACTTTCATGGCTAAAGCAGAACTAGAACTCACTATCTCCTGATGATTGATTCAAAGTCACCCGGTTGGCTTTCATAGCGAAGGCAGGACTAGAACTCCCAGTCTCCTGGTGGTTGGCCCAAAGTCACCCACTCATGGCTAAAGCAGAACTAGAACTCACTATCTCCTGGTGGTTGGCCCAAAATCACCCAGCTGGCTTTCATGCGTTAAGATGGGACCAGAACTGGTAGTCTCCTGGCTTCTGAAGAAGAAAGATTTTTTCAGCAGTATCAATGTTTTTATTCCCTTACTTTTGCTCTGCTCACCTTCCTCCAATCATTTGCAATTCAAACCTAGCCACCTCTTCTTTTTAACAATGGTGACTATCGCGTTTTTATTGTGAAGACTGCCCTTTTCCAATAGAGCAGGGGTGAAATCCAGCAGGTTCTGACAGGTTCTGGAGAACCAGTAGCGGAAATTTTGAGCAGTTCGGAGAACCGGCAATGGAAATTTTGAATAGTTTGGAGAACTGGCAAATACCACCTCCAGCTGGCCTCAGAGTGGAATGGGAATGGAGATTTTGCAATAACCTTCCCCCTGGAGTGGGTGAGAACAAAAATTTTGCAGTATCCTTCCCCTGCCACGCCCACCAAGCCACACCCGCACCACACCCACCAAGCCACGCCCACAGAACCGGTAGTAAAAAAAATTGGATTTCACCACTGCAATAGATCGCCTACAGTCTGAATGGTATCGTCCCTTCCAGATTGACTCTTCAAAAGCCACTGACCAACAGATGGCTTGCTGTCAAAAAACTGTGTCTCAACTAAGCAATTAGCGGTCCAGATTGCACTATAATTTTGTCCCTGTCACCTCTGGTCCTGCGCAGCTGCCTAGGCCAAAGGCAGAGAGAGATCTTGAGCAAAAAACAAAACCAAACAAACCAGAATAATATTTGGGAGGAACCTTGGAGGTCTTCTAGTCCAACTCCCCACCTCAATCAGGAAACCCTATACCATTTCAGACACATGGCTATCCAATCTCTTCTTTAAAAGCCTCCAGTGATGGAGCCCCCACAACCTCTGGAGGCAAGTAGTCCTACTGATGAATTGTTCTCAGGGGCTGCCACAAAGAAGAGGGAGTCCAGCTATTCTCCAAAGCCCCTTGAGGACAGGACAAGAAGCAATGGGTGGAAACTAATCAAGGAGAGAAGCAACCTAGAACTAAGGAGAAATTTCCTGACAGTGAGAACAATTCATCAGTGGAACCAACTTGCCTCCAGAAGTTGTGAATGCTCCTGTTCTGTCCCCGTCTCACACACGCACACCAGCAGTCGACCAAGAGTTAAAATAAACCAGCAGACAAGAATTTCCTTTGATAACAGAATTGGCAGCAACCCAGTGGCTGCTTGCCAATAGTTTTTACTTACAAAGGGAGGTTTATCTCCTCCGACCGAAAACATCAAAGTCCACAAAAGCCAAAGAATAGTCAAGTCCAGTCCAAAAAATCAGTCCAAGCAGAGCATATAACAAAGTTCCAGAAATGCAGAATGACTTGCTAGCTTTCAGTTTTGTCCATCACAAAGCCTGAATGGCCACCACACCCCCCTTTTATCCCCTGTGGGGTGTGGTCCAGTGACTCAGCTTAATCTCTGGCACACCTCTTTCTCTGCTGCACGCGCTTGTCTTTCCGACGCTGTCAGGGATCCAGCCAAGACTTATCTCCGTCGCTGTCTAACTGCGGCTGCTCGGAAATGCCTGGCTCCTGGCCTATCTCTTCTCCTTTGGAAGACACCTGAGGCATTGCCAGAGAGGAGGGTCCTGGAGAGGGAGACCTTGCCAACTCCTCTCCTTCACTTTCGGAGTCTTCTCCCTCCGATAAGACGGGCTCGGGGGTCGGAGTCCCAACATTTCCAAAAACTGGAAGTTTTTAAGAAGATGTTGGATAGCCATTTGTCTGAAGTGGTATAGGGTTTCCTGCCTAAGCAGGGGGTTGGACTAGAAGACCTCCAAGGTCCCTTCCAACTCTGTTATTCTATTCTGTTTTGTTCTCACAGTCAGGAAATGTATCCTTCAATCTCTCAAAGCTCCATCCTCCCTTCTCTTTCCATTCCTTTTTCTTCACTCCCTCTTCTCTCCACCCCCCTGCAAAAAATAATGTTGAATTAATCCCTTCCCACCCTATCTCATCTCAACCCCCCCCCCCATAGGCTACAGCCAAGAAGCGGTTAAAATTATAAACCAGGAATTCCACAGAGCTATTAATGTCCTGTAATTCATCTGGGGCCAAGGGTGGGTGGGGGGGAGGTTTTTCTTCCCTCCTTCCTCCTCTTCTCCCCCTCCCCCTCCCCGTTCCAACTGCTACTCTGTTTTTCAAAACAGCTTTGAAGGAATGTGCACCCTGTCACTGTTTGCCGTCATGTGTCCGATAATTAAAATCTGACTGATTTATGGACTGACATCGAGCATCACAGCTGAAGAATCAGATGAGGTTCCTTCTTCCTAAGGCTAAATTTACTTGGTGGTGGAAGAAAAAAAAAAAGAAAGAAATAGAGATTGCTGGCTTGTGGGTTAAGCTGTCATTCAGCTGCTGTGAAAACCATAAAGATAGCTAACAGAGCTCCAGCCAGCAGCCCTTAAGTTTATTTTATTCTAATATTTATTGCCACCCAGAAAAATGAACATAATGCAAGCAAGTTAGTGAGTCCGCTGCATGGTGATTTGTGAGGCTTGTGTGTACCGCAAGAGCCAAAAATGTCTTGTGGCATTAAAATAGAACACTTATATTCTTTCCTACCCAGCTCTTCAAAAAATATCTTTTGAAAAAGAGTGCTGGGCTGGAAGAAATGCATATTAACTCTAATGGGGCAGAGATGGGTTGTTTTTATTTTATTTTTCTCTTGTAATTTGTTTATTTATTAGTTTAGAATAGAATAGAATAGAATAGAATAGAATAACAGAGTTGGAAGGGACCTTGGAGGTCTTCTAGTTCAACCCCCTGCATAGGCAGGAAACCCTACACCACTCCAGAAAAATGGTTATCCAACATCTTCTTAAGAATTTCCAGTGTTGGAGCATTTACAACTTCTGGAGGCGAGTTGTTCCACTGATTAATTGTTCTAACTGTCAGGGATTTTCTCCTTAGTTCTAGGTTGCTTCTCTCCTTGAGAATGTCTCCGTGGTCATGTGGCCAGCATGACTCAATGCCAAAGGCGAACGGAACACTGTTACCTTCCCACCAAAAGTGGTTCCTATTTTTCTACTTGCATTTTTTAACGTGCTTTCGAACTGCTAGGTTGGCAGAAGCTGGGACAAGTAACGGGAGCTCACCCTGTTACGTGGCACTAGGGATTCGAACCGCTGAACTGCCGACCTTTCGAGCGACAAGGTCAGCGTCTTAGCCACTGAGCTGCCACATCCCTCTATGCTCCTCAATAGCTTACTTCAAATTTCCTTGGTTGTGATATGTATCAATAATTGGGTTTTAATTGGATTGTTTTAAATTGTGGGCCAAAGCTGTATAAGTCTTTTAATTGATTTTAAATTTTGTATTGGTATGTTTTTTATCCTTGGCTGTGCACCGCCCTGAGTCCAATAGGAGAAGGGCAGTATATAAATTGAAATAATAATAATAATAATAATAATAATAATAATAATAATAATAATAATAATAATATTTCCCCTAATCTCTCTTTCCTGGTTCCCATTTTGCTCTTGCTTCCATCATTCCTCTCCAGAAGCCAAAAATCTGGAAGGCTGTAGTACTCTTGAAGAGCACGTACAGAAATTTTGATCCTAGCTGGATAACTTTCTGTCTAATATCTTGGGAAAATCTCTCCTGGTCAGGCTTGAGAATTGTAGATTAGCTGGAACCATCCATATAACGCAGAAAGAAATACCTTTGTGTAGTCCTTGTTAATACATAAATAATAGCCAATCATAAACATATCTTGTTGGGCAAGAGATCCACACAGTTTTCCCTTAGATAAACCATATTAATCATATGCAATATTTATACTACTAAGCAAAATAATTATAACATTGTATATACTTTCTGGAACAAGCACAGCTCCTTCAAGAAAGAAGAGTAGAAAGTGGGGGGGGGAGGGCATGGACACACAATGTAAGATGCTTCAGTGCATCTTGCCTGCTTTTTAAAGTTCTTTAGCAGGAAGGCAATGCCCAACTGAAGAGATTTCATGATTTAAGATACACCAAGTGGCAGCTTGTGAGAATGGGCAAAGTGGAATACTATCATTTGTTCCAAGGTAAGGAAGAAATAAGAATACAATCTCAGATTCAGGTGGTATGGATATTTGTGGTACAACAAAGTTAAGGCGAATTTGAATTTTAAATATCATTATGGACTGCAAGGCGATCAAACCGGTCAGTCCTAGAGGAGATCAACCCTGACTGCTCTTTAGAAGGCCAGATCCTGAAGATGAAACTCAAATACTTTGGCCACCTAATGAGAAGGAAGGACTCCCTGGAGAAGAGCCTAATGCTGGGAAAGATTGAGGACAAAAGAAGAATGGGACGACAGAGAACGAGGTGGCCGGATGGAGTCACTGAAGCAGTCAGCGTGAGCTTAAATGGACTCCGGGGGATGGTAGAGGACAGTAAGGCCTGGAGGAACGTTGTCCATGGGGTTGCGATGGGTTGGACACGTCTTCGCAACTAACAACATGTTTGATGTGTCATACTGAGAGTAAGGAATAGCTACAATCCAAGATTGTTCCCCAATACAAGCTTTATGGTCATCAGCACAAGAACATTTTGTAGGCAAGAAAATAGGCAAATGCAAATGGTTAACTTATCACAAGAAAGTAGAATTTTGTCAAAGGAAGTATAAGGAGATATAATTGCCAATGGTTTTCTTATTTACAGTTATCAGAAAGATTAAAATAGACAAAAGAGTTGGTGGTTTTGAACATTGTAGGTCTGAGCATGTAACAGAATTATATACAAATGAATGTTTAATTGTTAAAATGTACAAACTTACTAAAATTTGAAACAGAAGAACAAGTAAAAGACTTATGATAAAACAGGCTAGAAAATTTTGTTATAAGATGGAACGATGCCCTTGAAGTGATGTCCCAGTGCCTGGAGGCCGTACGGATCTGGATGGGGAGAAACAGGCTCAGGCTCAACCCATCCAAGACCGAGTGGCTGTGGTTTCCGACGTCCCGATATAGTCAGCTGGTGCCATCGCTGACTATTGGGGGCGAAGCATTGGCCCCCACGGAGAGGGTTCGCAACTTGGGTGTCCTCCTGGATTCACGGCTGTCTTTAGAAGAGCACTTGACGGCCGTGACCGGGAGGATTTTTCATCAGGTCCACCTGATTTGCCAGTTGTGTCCCTTTCTGGATCGGGACTCGTTATGCACGGTCACTCATGCCCTCGTCACCTCCCGTCTGGACTATTGTAACGCTCTCTACATGGGGCTTCCCTTGAGGAGCACTTGGAGGCTCCAACTGGCGCAGAGTGCGGGCCGCGCGGGTGGTGATGGGAGCGACGTGGCGCTCCCATGTAACGCCTCTCCTGCGCGAGCTGCACTGGCTCCCGGTGGTCTTCCGAGTGCGCTTCAAGGTTTTGGTTATCACCTTCAGAGCGCTCCATGGCTTAGGACCTGGCTATTTATGGGACCACCTGCTGCCACCAATAGCCTCCCACCGACCAGTATGCTCCCATAGAGAGGGGCTCCTCCGGGTGCCGTCGGCCAAACAATGTCGACTGGCGGCCCCCAGGGGGAGAGCCTTCTCTGTGGGGGCACCTACGATCTGGAACGAGCTCCCCCCGGAGATACGGAGGATTCCGGATCTGCGTACCTTCCGTTGCGCGCTTAAGACGTTCTTATTCCATCAAGCTGGCCTGACCTAAACTTTTCCTCTTTTTAAATGGAATTTTAAATTTGGTTTTAATTTACTGGGGTTTTAAAATGGTTCAGCCAAATCTATTTAATTAGTTTTATTTCTATTTTAAATTTTGTATCTATGTTTTATTTTATGACTGTTCACTGCCCTGAGTCCTTCAGGAGTAGGGCGGTATACAAATTTAATAAAATGAAAATGAAAATGAAATGAAATTAACAATGAGAAAATAAGTGTTTGAAAGGATTGAAATATACATTAAAGGGAGTTTTATAAAATGATGTACCATTGGTACATTTATAATCATACTTATAACTGCTATAAAGAAAATTGGAAGCCATTGTTCTGTCTTTTTAAAAAACATTCTCTTGTATTTTTTTCCCTTTCCTGCGCTTTTAGCTTTTTGTCTGATTTATTTTTCCTTCTTCTTTTTTATATTAGTTTGTATTCATTTTTATCTTCCTTTTAAAAACCTTTACTAAAGAAGAAATGAAGTGATTAAGAGAAAATAAATAGCCTCAATAATTTTTATTGGTTCTTTACCTGTATCAATTAAGCATTTTGCTCTGATTTGACTAGATTTCACCATTCGGTATGATAACATGAATTTGATGTTAATGTTTGATGAATTCATTTGGCTGTTTAAGTTTTTATATTACAATGGTTGTAGCCTACAAGAAAAATATGTATAAGATGTTTTATAGGTGGCATCTTCCACCGGCGAGACTGGCCAAAATATTCCCTAATACCCCATCAACCTGTTGGAAATGTAAACAAAATCAGGGAACATATTACCACCTGTGGTGGACGTGCCCCAAAGTAAAACAATATTGGAGTAAAATTAGAATATATTTAGAAGAGATAACCAAACAGCATATAGAGATGAAGCCAGAAATATTTTTGTTAGGAATACTTCCAAGGACATATGACAAAAAAATACAATACTTAATCATACATATTACAACAGCAGCAAGAATAATATATGCACAAAATTGGAAAAATAATAATATACCAACAGAAGAAAATTTGATCAGAAAAGGTTTGGAGTGCGCAGAGATGGACAAACTCACAAAAGAAATACAAGATAAGGAGGAAACAGAATATTACCTGACAGTTACATGGTATGGGAGAAATAGTATGAATGGTTAGAGGAGAGGTATAAAGGGCAAGGAAAGATTAAATGAGGACGAGTTGAAACGTAGCAACAAACAAGTGGAAATGGAACTGACACAATGTATGATCGAAATTGAGTACATTGTTATTTTTATATATATAAATCAATATTAGAATCATATGTATAAACAGTAAATTGAAGTAAGGGAGAAAAATGGGATATATAAGAAATGATTACTGATGTGGAAATGTTGTAAAGAAGAAAAAAACTGCTTAATAAAAAATATTTTTTTAAAAAAATGTAGCTAGTTTCAATCAGAAAGAAGTTGCTTCCAAATTCCTTCCGTGCTAAAGATCTTGTAGAGCTAGAGAGTGGAAGAGAGAAAGGAGCTTGTGCTGAAGACTTCAGCAAGCTTCCCTCTTCAGTTTCCCTAACCTGAGTTACTACCTAAGCTCTGTTGAAGAACTTCTAAGCACATGTTATCACATCTTCTGGAATGGCAAAATTATTTATTGGTAAACTTTGGGAAAAAAAATATGAATTAGATTCAAAATTAATCATCCTTCAGAGTAGACACAATAATATCAATTAGAACCAAAGTTGGCTATGATTAAAGTTCCTTGAAGCTGTATGGATGAAGTCTAACATCATCAATCTCTGGATTCAGCTCAGCATCCAGAGAAGATTTTGAGAAGTTTAGGCAGATTATTTCTTTATTGTGGCTGAACACCCCATAATCTCGGCTGCTCTTGTGCAAGCCATCAGTTCATCATAAAGAGTGGAACACATATTTTGATTTTTCAACTGATTCATGGGAGTTGATTGACAAACTCTATGAACAAATCCAATCAGAGGCATCCTTGGTATCAAACCTACTGATTTGTGTAATGGTTTCTTATAAATTAAATCAAAGTAATAATTTATTAAAACACTTAACTCCCACACCACTGTCTTGTGCTTAAAGATATTTGCCCATGTAGTAGGCTGTATTGCTATTAGCCTTGTCATCCTGTCTTTCTCATCTTCTCATCTTCGCTACTACCGTCTCCTATTAGTATTTTATGATTTATCACTTGTTGTTTGTATTTTAGGATTATGATTGTATTTTATGTACATGAAGAGCTTCTGCATCGGATACAAATTCCTTTTCAATCACTCTTGTCCAATAATGTTCTCTTCTGTTCTGTTCCATCCTGTCTTTTGTTCTGTCCCATGCCATGCCATGCCATCCCATCCCATATTTTGTTCTGTTCTGTTCCATCCCATCCCATCCCATTCCATCCAGTGGTGGGTTTCAAAATTTTTTACTTCTGGGCATGGCTTGGTGAGTGTGGCAGGGGAAGGATATTGTAAAATCTCCATTCCCACCCCAATCCAGGGGAAAGTTACTGCAAAATCCCCATTTCCTCCCAATCAGCTGGGACTTAGGAGGCAGAGAATAGACGGGGGCGGGGCCAGCTAGAATTTTTACTACCAGTTCTCTGAACTACTCAAAATTTCTGCTACCGGTTCTCCAGAACTGGTCAGAACCTGCTGAAACCCACCTCTGATTCCATTCCATTCCATCTCATCCCATATTTTCCTTTCCTTTCCTTTCCTTTCCTTTCCTTTCCTTTCCTTTCCTTTCCTTTCCTTTCCTTTCCTTTCCTTTCCTTTCCTTTCCTTTCCTTTCCTTTCCATTCCATTCCATTCCATTCCATTCCATTCCATTCCATTCCATTCCAAATACCTCCTTCAAATTGAGCTTCCCTTCAATGAACACAACCATGGTTTTTGGAAGCAGCATAGACCTGATTTGCATCTGTTTTCTTCCAAGATGTTTTCTTGGCTTTCCAATCCAGCCTACTACCCTGAGATTCCCTGGAGATCTTTCATTCAAGTACTAAACTGGCACCATCTTGCTTAACCTTTCATATTAGACAAGGTTGGTCAGGTAAAGGCTCCTGCTGAGGCTCACATTTGCTTTTAACACCATCCAGTTTCTTGTCTTACAAGGAAGGAAAGATAAATAGTCTTTGGTGACATAACAGAACTTTGTCTATCAAGAGTTGATCATAAGAGGGCTTTGAAAAATGTTTTCTCCTGTTTTTAATTAAATATTTTGACAGTACTTGCTTTTGAATGGTATTTTGCAACAGCATTTTATTTTACTGAAATAATATATTTGAAAGGGTGGCTTGTACGGATATCTTAGTTGAAAACCACAGTTTTGAAAAGCTATTAGGAAATAAAGACATTTTTAAACAAAGTCAACCTTCTACAAATAAGGAAATAATTGCATCAGTTCCAAAATTTCTCAAAAGTGGGTCTATCAGACAAACAGCATGATATATGTTTATGTCAATAGAAATGAACCTAAGTTTGGATAGACTCCCATAGACACAGATAGTCTTTCAGCTTACAACCACAATCGATGCCGATATTTCTATTGCTGAGCAACAGTTGTTAAGTGAGTTGTGCCCCATTTTACGACCTTTCTTGCCACTGTTGAACCACTGCAGTCGCTAAGTTAATAACACGGTTTTTAACTAAACCTGGCTTCCCCATTGACTTTAATACTGTAACTGTCATAAACATGACTCATTGCCAAGTGTCCAAATTCTGATCACGTGACCACGGGGATGCTGCCACGGTTGTGTGAAAAAGAGGCATAAATCACTGTTTTCAGTGCTGTTGTAACTTCAAACGGTCACTAAACGAATTGTTGTTAGTCAAGGACTACTTATATTCCCTTACATTAGCCAGCCAAAAGTTAAGGGCTGGTGCTTTCTAGAGTATGGATGAAGTTACAAACCCCAAGAATAAAAATTCTAAATGGTAGATGAAAAGGGAAGAAAGAAAGAAAGAAAGAAAGAAAGAAAGAAAGAAAGAAAGAAAGAAAGAAAGAAAGAAAGAAAGAAAGAGGGAGGGAGGGAGGGAGGGAGGGAGGAAGGAAGGAAAGAAAGAAAGAAAGAAAGAAAGAAGGGAAGAAAGAAAGAAGGAAGGAAGGAAGGAAGGAAAGGAAGGAAGGAAGGAAGGAAGAAAGAGAGAGAGAGAAAGAAAGAAAGAAAGAAAGAAAGAAATTAAGAAAGAAAGAAAGAAAGAAAGAAAGAAAGAAAGAAAGAAAGAAAGAAAGAAAGAAAGAAAATAAATTATTATTTTCTGGTAAAATAAATCAGTTCGCTAATCAGGCTGGGATTTGGCAGCTGAAAATAAAAGGGTCAAATGGGAAGCAGGAAAAAGGGGGAGAAAACCCCACCCTTCCTTCTTTAAAATACGGCCCTTTGCATTTCAACATACTGCTTGGACATAGCAATAAAGCAAAGGTATGTTGGAAGTATTTCACTGGCACTACTCAAATGAGCAGATATTGAAGTAACCAGATATAAATCCAGTTAATTAAACACCCTTAAAGGATACGCTTTAAAGGAATGCTTTCTTGCAGAGCAAATTTTTTCCCAGGTTTTCATAATGGCTGTAATCATTACCTACTTTTAAGGATCAACTATAATTTCTCCATAATATAATGGATGGTAATATAGGCCAGTGTCTCTTATAAAGCCAAGGAAGGCTATGCAACGGATGGTGACAATATAACCATCACTTCCAAACAAAGATGGAGAATCCTATCGCAGGAGCCAAATTTAGTCTGCTTGGCCTCCCTCCAACTGTCCTGTTTGGACCCCTTTTGCCTAAGAGAAGGGAATGTATTGGAAGATGTAGAATACTGGAAGATATTCATGGCATTTGGAGAAAAGAGAAGGCAGACTTCTTATGAACCTTACGTCACCCATCAGAAAAAGCATGGTGAAGCCAGGGGAAAATTGCTTCCAAGAAGACCTGGTAATAGTGACTAGTGAGGCTAGCAAGAACTATCTGAAGACTATGGTTTGTGAGTTTCCCCTTTCAGGCTCTTTCAGGTCAGGATGCATTTGAATTTCTCCATTTGTTTTGCTGTTGTTAGTTGCAAAGTCATATCCAACCCATTGTGACCCCATGGACAACGTTCCTCCAGGCCTTCCTGTCCTCTACCATCCCCCGGAGTCCATTTAAGCTCACGCCGAACTGCTTCAGTGATCTATCTATCCACCTCGTTCTCTGCCGTCCCCTTCTTCTTTTGCCCTCAATCTTTCCCAGCATTAGGCTCTTCTCCAGGGAGTCCTTCCTTCTCATTAAGTGGCCAAAGTATTTGAGTTTCATCTTCAGGATCTGGCCTTCTAAAGAGCAGTCAGGGTTGATCTCCTCTAGGACTGACCGATTTGATCGCCTTGCAGTCCAAGGGACTCGCAGGAGTCTTCTCCAGCACCAGTTCAAAGGCCTCAATTCTTTGATGCTCAGCCTTTCTTATGGTCCAAGTTTCACAGCCAATTGGGAAAACAATAGCCTTGACTATACGCACTTTTGTTGGCAGGGTGATGTCTCTGCTTTTTTGTAAGCTATCTAGATTTGCCATAGCTTTCCTCCCCAGGTCAGGATGCATTTGAATTTCTCCTTTACAGGACCATTAAAAAGATGAAAGAAGATCAAAGGATTTAGGGAGGACCAGAGGTAGAGAATTAGCTAGGCTTTCAAGGATATCTCACGTTGAACTCTTTACTAGCATGACTGGTAAATGATCAACCACAGATGAATGGCTAGTCCTTGGCCCAACTCATTCCCTGAAAACTGCTCTTGAAGTTCTAGATCAGGGCTGTCAAACTCACGGCCCATGGGCCAAACTCATGGCCCGCTGGCCATGCCCACACCCAGTTTAGCGAAGGGGGCGAGTCACAATACGTCATGTGACAATGCCAGTTTGACAGCCCTGTTCTAGATCATGGTTGTCCAGCCTTTTTGGTTTGCCCGGGCCACATTGAGTGAAGATGAATTGCCTCGGGGCCCTGTTATAAAATATATAATAGGGTTAATGTAAATAAATAAATAACAAAAGCCCTTTATTTTTTAAATACTTCGATTATATCTTCTGGAGTCTCACGATGAGCTGTCCACAGCTCCATGCAACCCTTGGGCCCTAGATTGGACCCGCCTGTCCTAGAGGAACCAAAGATCGGATTCATTTGAAGTTAATTTCATCTTCATATTCATGAAATAGGGAACATTGGATGCGATGCCAATCGAGGCACCAAAAAGAGCAGTTTGGCATCGGCCGCCATCACGAGACAGTTTTTATCCTTGCTAGGAAAGTGTGATGACTTCCTTGAACTTCAGCGTAACACTTACCCACCCACGTTAGGCAGTGTGTCTGAAACCAGCCGTTTTTTAAGTTGAAATCTCACTCTCGCCAAATGCTCGCCTTTCCGAAGGCGCAGAGGAAGACATCAACTTGACAATAACGTATTTTCAGCAAAAGCCGTGGCTGCTATTCTGTCATACATAATTTGTTTCCTAACCAATGATGCTGTTTAATCAAAACTCACACCAGCTCCCTTTAAAAGCATTTACTAAACCAAACAAGAAAGAAACTTCACATGCCACCGGTTGTTGGAATTACTTATTATTAGAGGTGGATTCGAGGCTTCTAGAGCCCCTCCTTTTCCTTCCCCCCCCTTTTATTAAAACGTCCAATCAATCTTTGTGCATGTTTTACTGTCTCCCCAAATGAATTCTTAGCAGCCTTCACTAAACTGATATTTTTTTTAAAAAAAAAAAAAAAGTTAATGCAGAAGTTCAAAGCCACGATGGACAGCTCTGATAATTCTCAATTAATTCCTAATCTGTGAACCAGAAAGGAGGCATATTTTAGATACATCAAGTCACGTGGCTTGACAGCCTTTGTGATGTGTAGTGGTTCTGTCTCGTCCTACACACCTGAAGTTCGTGGCCTTGAAGTTCATGGACAGTTTTGTTTGTAATAATGGCTTGCTCTGCCAAAAAAAAAAAAAAAAAAAAAACCCACCAGCAACCATAAAGTCCTTGCTTTGACAGAAATACTGCTTTTTCCAATGGGAGCAAGTTTTGTAAAAGCCTTTTTAGTATCCTTTCAGCAGTGGTGGGTTTTACTTACCTTTGCTACCAGTTCGCTTGCACAGAGCATATTTGATGATTTCCAGGTGGGTGGGCGGAGCCTCCCATTGCTGCTACTACCAGTTCTCCCGAACCGGTGTGAACTGGGAGCAACCCACCACTGCAGTGGTGAAATCTAAATTTTTTTACTACCGGTTCTGTGGGCGTGGCTTGATGGGCATGGTGTGGCTTGGTGGGCATGGCAGGGGAAGGATACTGCAAACTCCCCATTCCCTCCCCACTCCAGGAGGAAGGATACTGCAAAATCACCATTCCCACCCCACTCCAGGGGGAAGGATACTGCAAACTCCCCATTCCCTCCCCACTCCAGGTGAAAGGATATTGCAACATCTCCATTCCTAGCCGTGCTCTGTACCGTGTTTTAGCTATGCCTTTATTCATATATTTACATGATTTGCTTATGTTGTTGTAAACCGACCAGATTAAGACGGGCAGTTTAATCCACTATGTAGTTTAGCATGTGAGATCCTCAAAACATGATTGAGAGATTGTGGGAGGAGGCTGTAAAAATCACATGCCACTGTTGTTTGAGGTCCTCGTTGTCCATAACTAGAGTAATTCCACAATGACCACCCATGGTAGCGTTCTGTCTTCTCATCGCTTCCTTTGGTGTTGAAAAGAACGCACTAGGAAAACGAAAGACAGGTTAAGACCCTTCCCTGCTTCCGCCTGCTTTCTTCTTTTTAAACAAAGGATATCGGCCAAAAAAGACAGGGGGTATCAATTTGTTTCCAACTCCATCAAAGTTGAAGCAAGCTTCTTCGTTTCTATATTACGTCCTTAATCTCTCCATGCGCTTGAAGTTCATTTCTCCCACATAACTGGCCTCTTTTCTTGCACCTGCACGTCTGGTTTATTTCAAAAGGACAGAACCCAGACAACATAATGAAGCTTTGCTGACCGGTGTTTTTCCAACTCCTTCTTCTTCTTTCTCTTTTAAATAGCCGTGGGAGTGTGGTAAGCTTAGGATAAATATCCAGCGAAGCAACTAGATTCCATGGACCTCCATGAAACTCTTTGGAAAACTAATTTCAAGTTCATTTTGTTTTTTAACCCTATATAAGAAATTCACACGGTCTCCCTCAAATGGAGCTCTACTTTTCTTCTTTGGGATGATCTGATTATGAGATTTCAATTCCGAATGCCTCCTTTTCAATGTAGGCACCTAATAGCAAGAGCACTTAGACTTATATACTGCTTCACAGGGCTTTTCCAGCCCTGTCTAAGCGGTTTACAGAGTCAGCACATGCCACCACCACCCAAACCATCTGGGTCCTCATTTTACTGACTTTGGAAAGATGGAAGGCTGAGTCAACCTTGAGCCAGTCAGGATCGAACTCCTGACAGTGGGCAGAGCAGTGGTGGGATTAAAAAAAATTACTACCAATTCGGTAAGCGTGGCTTGGTGGGCATGGTGTGGCATGGCTTGGTCTGTGTGGCAAGGGAAGGATACTGTAAAATCTCCATTCCCTCCCCACTCCAGGGAAAGGTTACTGCAAAATCCCCATTCCCTCCCTACTCCTGGAGGAAGGATATTGCAAAATCTCCAGTCCCACCTCACTCTGGGGCCAGCCAGAGGTGGCATTTGCCGGTTCTCCGAACTACTTAAAGTTTCCGCTACTGGTTCTCCAGAACCTGTCAGAACCTGCTGGATTTCACCCCTCATTCCTGACAAGTGGCGGCAGAGAATAGACAGGGGCCGAGCCAGTCAGAGGTGATATTTACCGGTTCTCCGAACTACTCAAAATTTCCGCTACCGGTTCTCCAGAACTGGTCAGAACCTGCTGAATACCATCTCTGGAGCAGAGTTAACCTGCTATACTGCATTCCAACCCCTGCACTACCACAGCTCTTTATACGATCACCTACTACCTGATGGCATTAAGCAATTCTCCCTACTCTTAATTTAAACATCCCCTAAAACTGATTGTAAAGGTCTTTGCTTCATCTTCTGCAATGATCTTCTGCCTGCTATCGTTGAACTTAAAGAATCTTCCCTTTTCTTTTAATAGTTAGCTTTTGAACTCTATCCGGTGATGTTGACAAGCTGATCTAAAGCTATAATAGTAACTATACGAAGGAGTGGGAGGAGATGATACATTCCCAACAGATTTTCTAAGACACCCCCCTTCCCTACCCGCCCCCCCAACAACTATAGGAAAGAATGCAATCAGAAGTAACAAGAGATCCAGGTATTAAATAAGATTGATTGCCACAACTGTTGCACTATTAATTAAAAATGTTTTGCTGGGTATCATTCTGATGCAACCAATTTGAACTTAATTAAACATAAATTCAGTCCATAATCTTAGAATCGTAGACAACTCATAAAAAGAATGAAGATTAGCAGGGAGTGTGTTTTATGAAGCACATAAGCACTAGGTCCATATTTTATGTCTCATGAATGGAAGGTTTGTTGTCAACTTCCCTTTCCACTGTTTTGTTCCCCACATCTACTACTTAAGTGGACACAGGGGGAAATGGCTTTTTGTTACACGCTTACATTTGGGCAAAATTCTTGTACAATTCTTGGGCAATGCTGTTAAATATTTCAATTGAAATCTATGACCCTGTCCTAATACATCTTAAAGGAAACATATTCTCCTAGCACTGGGATGGCGAACCGATGGCACGCGTGCCAGAGGTGGCACGCAGAATCCACTCTGTGGGCACACGCGGCGTCACCAGCTGCTCTTCTGGTTTCTGAAAAACGTCCCAAAAACAGCCCAAAAAACAGCCTGAAAATGGCTCAAAAAATGTCCTGAAAATGTCTCAAAAACATCCCGAAAAATTGCCTGAAAACACTGTTCAGCTGACAAATACTTGGCAATGCCCAGCTATCCTTACTAGAGAGAACAGCAGATTAAAATTGCCTGAAAACAGCCCAAAAATGGCCTGAAGAATGGCCTGAAAACGGCCCAAACATGGCCTGAAGAATGGCCTGAAAACGGCCCAAACATGGCCTGGAAATTGGCCTGGAAACAGCCTGGAAAAGGCCCAGAAACAGCCGAAAATATGGCCCAAAAACGGCCCGAAAAATGGCCTAAAAATGGCCCAAAAATGACCTGAAAACAGCCCAAAAACACCCTGAAGAATGGCCTGAAAACGGCACAAAATTGCCTGAAAACAGCCCAAACATGGCCCGAAATTGGCCTGGAAATGGCCTGGAAAAGGCCCAGAAACAGCCCAAAAATGTCCCAAAAATGGCCTGAAAATGGCCCCAAAACAACCTGAAAACAGCCCAAAAACGGCCCGAAGAATGGCCTGAAAACGGCACAAAATTGCCTGAAAACGGCCCCAAAACGGCCCAAAAATGGACTGAAAATGGCTCAAAACCAACCTGAAAATGGCCCCCAAACAGCCTGGAAACGGCCTGGAAAAGGCCTGGAAAAGGCCCAGAAAAGGGCCAAAAAATGGCCTGAAAACAGCCCCCAAAATGACAAAAAAACAGGTATGCGTGCGCCGGCCAGCTGGTCTTTGGGTTTCCGGAGCTTTGCCGTGTGCACATCCACGCATGTTCCGGTTTGGGCACTCAGTGCCAAAAAGGTTCGTCATCACTGTCCTAGCAGGCCAGGGGTTGTGTCATGGAAGAGCCATGTTGGCGCCATGGTTAGAATGCAGTACTGCAGGCTAACTCACTGCTCGCTGCCAGCAGTTCGATTCTCACCGGCTCAAGGTTGACTCAGCCTTCCAGCCTTCCGAGGTTGGTGAAATGAGGATCTAGATTGTTGAGGGCAATATGCTGACTCTGTAAACTGCTTAGAGAGGGCTGTAAAAGCACTGTGGAGCGATATATACGTGTAAGTGCTTTTGCTGTAGTGAGTGAGAAAAAAAATCACGTTGTTATCAAAGCAGGGAATTTGTTAACAATTTGGAGAACGCATGAGCAAATGAAGATCTGAGTTTCTCACTGTTCAGCTGACAAGTACTTGGCAATGCCCAGCTATCCTTACTAGAGAGACCAGCAGATTAAAATATGGTTTGATTGAAAAACAAACAAACATGCACATCATTCAAAAATATTCTCCTTTCATACTGGAATGTCTAGAAGGGAGACTGATAGCTTTACAATGCTTGGATTACTTGTGATATACAAAGAGTATTTTCCGAGTCGAAAAATAACAAACCAACTCATTCCCATTATAATTTGCTGTATACCATGTATCTTCTAAAAGTCTCTCTTTGCGAGTGCTGGCAAACTTTTAAAAAAAATAAAAAATGGAAAGAAAATATAATTTTCTTGAAGATACTTTCATTTCCCCCAGAGCAGCGGTGAAATGCTCCCTGTTCGGACCGGATCGCCCGATCCGGTAGCGATGGCGGCGGGTGGTTCGGAGAACCAGTAGCAAAAATATGATTTGATTGCTATTTGATTGCTATGACTATCATTAAGAGTACATGAAGTAGGATCTGAAGAACTTGTACAATCATCTTGTTTCAGTCCAGAAAATACCAACTATGAATGTCTCCTGGACTGAGATACGGGCTATTTACTTCATTTATTTTTAAGAGCGTGAGAAATGCTCTCATATTTTAAGATTATTTCCCTAAAAATAAAATAAATAAAGGTTTTACTACAACTGTCAGTGTCACTTAGTGAGAACTGCCAAATAATTCCAATATGACTCCCCAAATCACAATTTATGAGAGGGTTTTTTTAAGGAGATGGCAGTTTGAAACCATATTTTAGCTATTTAAACCAGTTTCTCTTGACCTATCATGAAGCATCACATCGCCATCCCAAAAGAAATGTAATTTTTTTTTGTTCTGTTTCTAAAGAAACATATTCCTTACAAGACAGATAATGAAGAAAAGGTAAACAGGTTAAAGAGGCTGTTTCTCTGCATAACTACAAGCTGTTGTGCCATTATTGCTATTTCCTTCCAAACATCTTTTGGAGTTATTTCATTACAAGATTCATCCTTTGCGCAGAAACACCCCCACACACACAAGAACGTATTTAAAATTAATGACTCGGGAAGCAGTGATTTAAAGAAACTGAAAACAGAAGCAACCTAGTTAAACATATTTGTCCACGACATGTCTTTACTTTAAAAATAGCTTCCTTTAAACCAAGCCAATGTTAGACTTGAGGTTTCATATTTCCTCAGTAAACCAAACGAGACCTCTTTTTTTTTCTTTTTGGTCAGATGTAGGACCATTTTGGTTTCAAATCTCAGAATATAGGAGATGCTATTAATAGTGTAACAACAAGAAGAATGAAAACTTTGTGAGGAAAACACACTATTTTTCAAGCCTTGGCTGGATTAAATGGAAGAGTTATGACTCGGATGGTGGGAACTTTCCAGGTTTCTCAAAGGAATATATTCTGGTTAGTTTCCATCTCAGTTTGAAATGTTTTCCCCGCAAACATTCACATACAAATATTCTGTGCATATTTCTCCTAATAGAAATTTATCATGAATGGTGGTTAAGGTGTTTTAGGAAAATCCGGATTTAAGAGCCCATCTCCTCTCACTTATGACTGTATGACTGTAACTTTGTTGCTTGTATCCATACGACGTAAATTGATTGTTTCCTAGTATGATTTGATTGCTATGACTATCATTAAGTGTTGAACCTTATGATTCTTGATGAATGTATCTTTTCTTTTTATGTTCACTGAGAAAATATGCACCAAAGACAAATTCCTTGTGTGTCCAATCACACTTGGCTAATAAAGAATTCTATTCCATTCCATTCCATTCCATTCCATTCCATTCCATTCCATTCCATTCCATTCCATTCTTCTATTCTATTCTATTCTATTCTATTCTATTCTATTCTATTCTATTCTATTCTATTCTATTCTATTCTATTCTATTCTATTCTTCTATTCTATTCTATTCTTGCATTTACCATCCTAGTTGGCCTCCTGCACCACGGTGGGGCAAAGGAGTTTTTGCCCTCCCTGGGCTCCGGAGGCTTTCCTTGAGCCTCTGGGAGGGTGAAAATGGCCTCCCCAGGCTCCGGAGGCCTTCTGGAGCCTCCCAAAGTACCAGTAGGCCCATTTTTTTGCCCTCCCTAAGCCTCTGCACACACCTTGCACTTACCTACAGCCAAACAGGCTGCATGGAGACTCCTGGGAGGAGTGTGGAGGGGTGGGTGGGGCCAGCCAGGAATGGGATTTGGGGGTTCTCCGAACTGCACAGAATCTAGAGATTCTCCCGAACCCCTGAGAACCCCCAGCAGCTCACCCCCGGTTGTAAGCATGACTTAAAGTCAACGCTAAAATATTTAGGAGGAGAAAAACTGTGGGAGGAATTTGACTCCCCCATTCTTCACTTTGGCAAAACATCTTGTAGCACCCAGGCGACTCTTTGATATCCCATATTCCAACATTCACTTCTGCAGGGAGGGAGGGAGCTTCAGTTGTCTCTATTTTGCTGGCATTGTAACTTTATTGAGGTTACTTGCTACCACGAGCCTAAGGATGACAAAACTACAGACCCCTCACTATTCAGGGGTCGGCCTTGCACATCTATTTAGAAACTCATTTCTAGAAAGAGTTATGACTGAGATCTATTCTGGATCACTGCTTTCTTGATCAAAATGAATATTCTGGAGAGAGAGGGAAAAAGCAACTAAATACGTGCCATATTTTCAATATCCATCAACGGAGAACCTGTCAACAGGGTTCAGCCTAATTCTTAATATTGTCCGCCTTGCGCTTACTAAAAAAAAAATGTTGGGCACTGGATCAAATTCATCTCAGTTCCTTTCATTTACAAAGTTTTAGAGCATTCACAGTTATGTTAAATTCATGTGATGCACCGTCCCACGTGATAATGTATGAATTTGACATAGGAATGAGATATTGATAAATATTGATTTGTGGTGGCATTAAATATATCTATCTATCTATCTATCTATCTATCTATCTATCTATCTATCTATCATCTATCTATCTATCTATCTATCTATCTATCTATCTATCTAAAGGTAAAGGTTCCCCTTGCACATATGTGCTAGTTGTTCCTGACTCTAGAGGGCGGTGCTCATTTCCGTTTCAAAGCCAAAGAGCCAGCGCTGTCCGAAGATGTCTCCATGGTCATGTGGTGGGCATGACAAAATGCCAAAGGTGCATGGAATGCTGTTACCTTCCCACCAAAGGTGGTCCCTATTTTTCTACTTGCATTTTTTATGTGCTTTTGAACTGCTAGTTTGGCAGAAGCCGGGACAAGGAACGGGAGCTCACCCCATAATGGGGCACTACGAATTTGAACCATTGAACTGCCAACCTTTCGATCGACAAGCTCAGCATCTTAGCCACTGAGCCACCACTTATATGTATATAAGTTAGTGTTGCCCTTATTAAATAGTGAGGGTCAAAACATGGAAAATAACAGAATGTGGTCTACCACTAAATAGACTTTGGTAGACCTTTCATGAATCTTCCGTCCCTCTTTAAAAGCTATCTAATTTACAAATAGATAAACAAGAGCTTAAGTCTGCCCACTTCCACCCTGAATTTCCAGTGCAATTGTGAATAGTATCAGTTCCATGTAATTAGCTGGAAAGCATACAGAGTGTAAATGTTTTATGGAACCCACACAATGGAAACTATAAATGTAAAAGTGTTACAGCAACAATAATGCATTTTCTGCATTAAATTAAGTTGTGTCATAAGCTATAAGCCATTTGTTAAAGAAATAATGCTTGGTGTTTGTTTGTTTTTTAAGCAAATGGTAACAAGTTTAAAAAAAAAAGAAGAAATAGAGTAGAGTGGTTTCTTTTGATGGCAGATTCCTGGGAGATAGCTAAATATATAATGGAGACAATTGCCTTATGCTATTCACCCACCGTTCCTAAGATGCTTCAGGTACCACAGAAGGTACAATTCCATAACCAAGTTTGAAAAAAGATTCAGTTGTTACTCTAATCATTGGGGAGTATGGAATAAGACAGGGTAGTATTTTGCTTTCCATCACAGTCTGCAGCATATTTAAGATCCACTTCTGTCCCTCTTATATCTTCTGGGTTGAGATAATGTCCTTCACACAACCCTGAAAGGGCAACTAATGGAATCAGGAATGTTGAGAAGGGACTTTCACAGATTCTCATTGGGTTCCAAGTCCTGAACAAAGGAGTTGAGTTCTGATTACTCAAGTGACCTTATTTTATTGGGGGAAAAAAATAAAGAACAAACCTGGAAAAGGGGGTAAACCCGAAAGAAATTCATAAGGATTAAAAATGTTGACCGCTTGGCTTTGCAAAGGGAAAATTCAAAAGCAAAACCAGGAAAACAAATGAATAAATTAAATAAATCTAGAGACAGTTATCTGAAATAAAGGACTGTCTTTATAATAAAGGTAATATGGTCACTCTAGCTATGGTGGACAAGGTGATAGAGCAGAAGCCCATTGTTGTGAAGATTCAGAAGTATGTTGAAGGTATTTCAAGAAAAGTTCTCATTTCAAAAGAATCAAAGATGAGGAACGTTCAATCCATAGTCTCTTCATGGATACCTCATTGTACATCCACAGTCTCTTCATGGATACCTCATTGTACATCAATAAGGAGTTTTGTTGCATGCACAAGAGATTTGTCATGTTCACAGTGTGTGTGGGTGCCAAATCAACATATGACAATCATGAGATGCCTTATACAACTTTTCAGCTGAGATGTTGAGCGTAGGGGAAAAAAAATATAATTTATATCAAATCTATAACTTTCTTTCCTACAAACAAAGTACTAATCCTTTGTCAATGTGATTGGAGATTCTGAAGTATTAATAGATAAGATTAAGTATAGATAACAAAACCATTGAGGCTGGCTTGGGTTGCTTTTTTTTTCATATATTCAAAGACTGTTATAATCTATGGTTAAGTATAGTTCTACATTCATTTGTCAGTGATGTAAATACAATTTGTACTGGTAGGTACCATCTGTGCCAAGAACCTGAATTTTGATCATCTGATCATGGAGATGCTACAAAGGTCGTAAGTGTGAAAAACGGTCATCGGTCAGTTTTTTCAGTGCTGTTGTAACTTTGAACAGTCACTAACCCTTGTAAATCGAGGACTACCCGTATAAATTATAACTCTGCTCACACTACCAGGAATTTGATTCCTTCGATCTGGCTCAGGAGGAGGGAACCCTAATGGTAAGAGCTAGTCAACAATGGACAAGCCTCCATTGGTAGGTGTTTCTTCACTGATGACTTGTATAAATGATGATTTCTTGAGCCACGGTAGCTCAGTGGTTAGAGTGCTGTAAGTACCGCAGGCTACTTCTGCTGACTGCCAGCTGCCTGCAAGTTCGCAGTTCAAATCTCATCAGGCTCAAGGTTGAATCAGCCTTCCATCCTTCCGAGGTCAGTAAAATGAGGACCCAGAATATTTGGGTTTGTAAACCGCTTAGAGAAGGTTGTAAAACACTATGAAGCAGTATATAAGTCTAAGTGCCGGTGCTATTACTACTGGTTTAGAAAGAGTGGTTCCTGGAATGCTTGATGTGCCCCTCCTGATTGTTTATAAGGTAATTTTCTCCTGGTGGTGATTGTTTTACTATTTTTACCGAATACATTTTGCTGCTTACTTCATGTACCTTTGTGAACAGGCAGTATTACAAGGAGAAAAAGAAAGAAAGAGAAGGGGGGGGCAGGATTTGTAAAGGGTGAACAGCAGTTCTGTAAATTAGATTCATCTCCCTGCTTTGCCTTTAGTAATGGCTCTATCAGGGTCAAAATATAAAGATGACTTTTTATTTATATAATTACAGGGAAGTTGCCTTATTTAATAAAAGCAGCCATTTGGAATGCCAGTTTAAATAATGCCGAACAAGCCCTCCAACATTTCAAACAATGGCGCTGGAGACAGACTTTTAAACGTTCAACCGTGCTCTTCCGAAGCATCTCTTTACACGCACTCACAAAGCTGAAGCAAGCACAACGGGCTTAATCGCGTATTGTTCTCCAAGTCCCATCCCTTTACAAATCACATGACATAAAAAGAAAAATAAGTTAACGGCGTAAAGACGGTAATGAGAACGGTTGAGCTAAAGTGCCTCTTAAAGAAATCCTAATAAATTCTAGAATTTCAAGTCTTTTGGCACGCGTTCCATTTAGAATAAAATCAATGATCAATGGTTGCAAACAGCCACATACTTAGGTTCACTTGCCTCCGGAGCAGGAAAGAGGGAGGGAAGGGGAAGGGGAAAAAAAAAACACCTCATAGACGAAAGATGACATTTAAAGGAAAAAAGCTGACATTGACTCCATCACTGTCACTATTTCTGCCATAAAGCAGCTTCAAATATTAAAACATTTTTCATCTGGCCTGTGTTATTGGCACCAGAAATTGTTTTCTCTCTGTCTGATACTCACTTGAACTGCAGCAAAACTCCCTGGGGATACCAGATTGTTACCAAGTCCTCATAACATATTGGCAGTTGAGGGGCTGGTGTCCACGTGGACTTGCCACTCACAAATGTTCTCCCCTCCCTCCTCTAAGGAAGAACTGAGAGCATTCTCGGTAGGGATCTAATTCAACTGTACCATGCAGATACGAACCTGCAATGCGTCCCCATGGATTCAAGATGTCGCTGAGGTAAATTTCCGGGGTCACAGTGGGGAAAATTAGGGGCATATTCTATAACAGTGATGGCTTAGCTTTTCCAGACTGAGTACCCAAAGCACGCGTGCCTGAACCCCCAAAAGGCAATGCGTGCATCAGGGGTGGGTTCTATTTTTTTTTACTACCAGTTCTGTGGGTGTGGCTTATTTTGTGGGTGTGGTTTGATGGTCATGTGACAATTCTTTAGGATTTAGCAGAGGTACTGGTCTACCAGGCTTTTAACTGCTTGCAGAGCTGTACTGGTCTACCCATTTGTTCTTGTCTACTCATTTGTTTTTGGAGGCATCGGTCTACCCATTTGTTTTTCGAACACTCTGATCTACCACCACACTGCCTTTTAACACTGATCAGCTGTAAGGCGGTCCTTTGAAGCCCCGTCGCAAGAGTTTAAACAGTTTTTTTCCTTCTAGCCGATCAGCTGAGACTCAGGAGGCAGTGAATATATTGGGGGCAGGGCCAAATAAAAGGTAAGAATAACACGGGGAGGCAGGAGGACCCAGCTCCCAAACAAAGAGGAGTGGTTCAGTGATGTCATATCGTCACCACTACTGGCTCGGCAGAACCGGGCCAAACCGGGAGGAACCCACCACTGGCATGCATGCACCCCGCCCATGACCCCTACCTCCCGTGCATGCGCCCCACCCTGTGTACATACACACATGGCCCTCCGCATGCACCCAACACCCATGCATGCACGCGCACTGCCCCACACACACCCTACACACCCCACGCATGCGCAGCAGAGACCCAATGACCAGCTGGCCAGTAGGAGGCACACACACATGTGCAGTGGAGCTTAACTTGCATGCCCACAGAGAGGGCGCTGCTTACCACCTCTAGCATAGGTTTGCCATCACGGTTCTATAACATGGACAGGTTCTATGGGTGTTTACTATTGATTAGACCTGGAAGGCTGCTCAGCTTCACCCCCAGCTCAGTTCAGGAAGTCAAAATAAAACATTTCATCCGTATTATAAGCCCGTGCTTGAGGACACCCAACTAAAAAAAAGAGATTACTGATTCGCGTTGTCAAATCCTTCTTACCGCAAGCAAAGTTTTTACTTAACATTTAATTGAAATTTGCCTCCTTGGAAAATCCATTGTTCCATATCCTCTAATTTAGAACAGATCTTGGCTCTTTTTTTTTTTTTTTTTTTTCTTCCCCTGGGTGATTTTTCTTCCTCTCTATAATAGATATCCCTCAATCCTCTTTTTTTTTTTTTTTTCAAGTTTAAAAGTTATCCGTTAAAGTTAAGCCCTCTGGAGATTTACCGGTAACTTCTATACTTCTGATCATCCAGATTGTCTCTTTCTCATCTTTTTTTTAAAAAATTGATTCAGCATGTGTGAATGCTTGTTGGGATGATGGACCGGATCCTAGCAATGAGGAATGGAATGTAAATGACACCACCATCAAAATAAATGGCACCACCATCAAAATAAGGGCTCCGTTGAGTGGGGAAATAAGAAAATGAAGATATGTTCACCTCTTGGCTGAAAACAAATTCAGTTAACAAATAGGCAGAAAAATTGAATATTGTGAAGTGCTTGAAGATTCATGTGAAAGAGCTCAAGCAGTGCCCCCTAGGAGATGAGAATCTAAGACCAAAATTGACTGAAGAACATCAACGAAACCTTATGCATTCTTTAGCAAGACTGAAACAAAATAAGAGCTCAAAAATGTGACTGAGCAGAGACAAGACAAGGCATTGCAGAGAAAGACAAACACACAATAAAGACCGAAGTAAGCAAGTAAATACTGGAAATACAACGTGATGATGTATTTATGTATTCCAGTTATTTTTATCCTGATCTTCAGGATAAAAAATCTCCATTATAAGTAATGTTAGGGGAAAGATGCCATTCAATGAAGTTCAACTCCCTGCAAAGGTACCCATGCAGTTTTATTGGCAGAATCATGGAAGTGGGTTGCTATTATCCTTCTCCCAGGATATGATATTTTCTTTTTGTTTCTTTGTGCATTTGTTTTGCAATCTAGCCAATAATCCAAGGATTGCAATTTAAAAACAGATCAAAGAAATATAATTTTGAAATGACCCAACAGACCTGACTACAGATATGAATCAGCCCTGGAGGGGATCTTCAGGGCTGCCACACTTAAGTGCTGTGGGAAACTGGGAGGGGAGGTTGCATGGAGTGACAGCAATGGTGAAATCCAAATTTTTTTACTACCGGTTCTGTGGGCGTGGCTTGGTGACACACCGTTTTGTCACAAAAGTGTGGTTTTTTTTTTTTAAAGGCAACTGGATTTTGTTTTTCCTTGAAGACTTTTTGCTTCTCATCCAAGATGCTCGGCTCATTCAAGAAGCTGGATGAACTGAGGTGGCGCAGTGGTTAGAGTGCTGTACTGCAGCTACTTCAGCTGATTGCTAGTTCAGCAGATCAAATCTCACCGGCTCAAGGTTGACTCAGCCTTCCATCCTTCTGAGGTGGGTAAAATGAGGACCCAGATTATTGGGGGTATGTTGTTCATGTTGTCTTTGTTGTAAGCCGCCCAGAGTCCTCGGAGAGTGGATGCCATAGAAATGCGAAAAATCAATCAATCAATCAATCAATCAATCAATCAATCTTCTGAAGTTCCAAAGAAGCTTCTTGGATGAGAAGAGAAACGTTGAAAAAGCAACTTTGGGACGACCATGACCTGGATGACTGAGAATCTCCACAGACCTTCTGCTTTTTTGTTTAAGAGAAAGAGCCAGGGATGAAATCCAGCAGGTTCTGACCAGTTCTGGAGAACCGGTAGCGGAAATTTTGAGTAGTTTGGAGAACCGGTAGCAGAAATTTTGAGTAGTTCAGAGAACCGGCAAATACCACCTCTGCCTGGCCCCAGAGTGGGGTGGGAATGGGGATTTTGCAATATCCTTCCCCCAGGAGTGGGGAAGGAATGGGGATTTTGCAGTATCCTTCCCCTGGAGTGGGATAGGAATGGAGATTTTGCAGTATCCTTCCCCTGGAATCTGGAGGGAATGGGGATTTTGCAGTATCCTTCCCCTGGAGTGGGGTGGGAATGGAGATTTTGTAGTATCCTTCCCCTGCCATGCCCACCAAGCCATGCCCACCAAGCCACGCCCACAGAACCGGCTAGTAAAAAAAATTGAATTCCACCACTGGAAAGAGCCTATTTGTTGAAAAGGTTAGGGGAATACCAGTGCAACAAGTCACTGCATGCTATTGGAGATGAATCTGACCCAGAAGAGACAGGTGTGGCCCATTTTGAATGACCCATTCACTAAACTGAAGAAAATAAACAAAAATCCAACTCTGCATGGAGAGGCTTGGGGGAGTGGTGTGAAGAAGCTGCAGCAGCCTGTGAAACTATAGATCTTCGAGGCATTCCAGGTGATCATGAAGGACTCTGGGTGCCAAAAGCTGATCAAGACAGAACTGAAGCAAGAAATAGCCTCGTTGCAATCATGTCAGTTGAAGATGGACAATCCTATCAGCCGGTCAATGTTCCAAAAGGAAAGCAGAAGGCACCTTTTCACTCAAAATCAGTTGTCAGCCTGTCTTGGAAATAGGTTAGCAACAGAAAAAGTAGCTTACTGCTGAATGAGGTTTCAGGGAAATAATGACACTAAAGTCATTATTTGGTAGCCGAGGAATATTGGCAGTGGAGATGTGAAACTAAGCGATTCAGAAAGTACAACCAAGCTCCATGCCTCAACATTCAACAATAAACATCCTGTTGTAACAAGTGCTGCCTGCTCACCACAAATCACAAGATGACAGACAGCAAAAAAAAAAACAAAAAAAACCCCCACATCTCTAATGCACAATGCGTACTTTATTGTGATCTGTAATAACACCCCAACAATTTGAAATATCTCATTTTAAGACATTGTTAGCCCTTGTTAACCCGTTTCCCCTCCCCCCTTCCAAATGGTGGCTTTAGAGATATCCAAAATATTTATACAATCAGCCGTGTAAACTTCAAGTTTCTAGATTTAACCTAAAAAGTCTCAAAATGGTTTAAACCCCAAATTCCATTAGAGACCTCCCTCCTCCCATCTGTCACGCCGAGCCCGGTTAGATTAGTTCAGGATTCCCTGTTGATTCTCCCATCTGCATCGTGAATCCAGACAGAAGGAGCATTTAACTAGACATTCTCAGTGGTGATCCACAACCATAAAACTGTTTTTCCCTGGAGACTCAACACCGAACATCAACATTTTCAGAATCATTCTTAAGACTTTCCTATTTGATTTGGGTTTAGGCTGTCAACCACAGCCCTTTACTTTTGGTTGTAATCGGATTCTGTTAGGATATCAAAGCTGTATGAATTTATATACTTACAGAAGCAGGAGAGGAAAGAGGAAAAAAGGATTATGGCCTAACAGAGATATTAAAAATCACACAAAAAGTATGAAATTTGAACCATGCATATATAGCACACAATGCACAGGACAAGAGACTGGACAAGCTGGGCGAGGAGCGAAACAGGGAATTAGTCTAGAATCCCTAGGTGGACACTCAATAGGGCAAAGTCTGTCTCCCTTTGAGTGCCACTGAACTTTATTTAGGCTCACCCATCAGTCTGAGAAGATTCCTGTGTATAGATTTGAGCAATAAAACAGCTAATTGAACTTGTTAAGTCTGGGTCTGCGCTTGACACTATGTTAGGTAGAAGAAATAAAACTGCAGTCATGAATTCTGACGCACTCAGTATCTAGATGAATTTGTTTATAAATTTACAGTAACAGCATCATACCTTTAGACAGTCTTCTTCTCCTCCCTTTCATTATGTTATCAATGCAAATTCACATATGATCATTTTGGCAGCTCTCTGGGCATTGGGTACTTGGAAAAGCTGGGGAATTCCAGGAGTTGAAGTCCATATATCTTAAAGTTCCTGAGTTTGAGAAACGCTGCTCTAGATCACAAGCCTAATACTCACAGAGATCTCCCCCAAAAAGGATTTTCTATCTTGACCTCCACGAAAGGCATTCAACTTCCAAAAGAATGGGAGACGCATTTGAAGATGTTCCTACAATATTCTAAAACATACTGTCATATATTTAGATTCAGTTTAGTGCAGTGAATGAACTCAAGTGATTTAGTATCTTACAGATCCTTAGTACATTGCATGAACCCAATTAGCTGTAAATTCTTTAACAGACATGCCAAAGCTTTGCAAAATGTGCTTGTCTCAACTCCTCCCACCTAGCTTGCATCATCTCATATAGTAGGGTGATGTTAAGATAGTTGTAACTTGGGTGTCCTGGAGCGGAGCAGGAAACAAATGTATTTAAAGTCTTAGATAAGTTTATTTTAATTAATAATGGCAATCTAGAGAGCAGCGTGGTGGCTAGTGGTGAAGACACACTCACCTCCCACTTGAAAGGTTGAGAGTTCAATCCTAGGTAGTGGCAGGTATTTCTATGTGCAAAGAAAAAATATCTTGCCGTGAACTCTGCATGGCAGCAGGAAAGGCATCCAGTCAGCCCCATTCAGTTGCCCTGATTCTACCCCGAATTAAGAGATTACAGGATCATAAAAAGGGAGTAATAGCAATTTTGCATCTGGCATGCCTTAAAATGGAATGGGACGGTGGCTCAGTGGTTAAGACTGTTGGTTGGAAAGCCGGCAGCCCAAGTTTGAGATCTGAGCACCACACGACAGAGTGAGCTCCTGTTCTTGCCTTAGCTCCTGCAAACCTAGCAATTTGAAAACATGCAAATGTAAGTAGATAAATAGGTACCACTTTGGTGGGAAGGTGACAACATTCCATGATGTCATGCAGGCCACATGACTGCAGCCAAATGTCTTTGGACAGCACTGGCTCAATGGCCTTGAAATGGAGATGAGCACTATAAATTGGCAATGACTAGCAGAGTAAAATCTTCAGGGGATTCCTATTCCTTAAAATAATGACAAGCTCTTCAGGAAATGGGAATAGAGAATGTTTAGGAATAACAATTGTAATGTATGGCTGTGAAAGTTGGACCATAAGAAAGGCTGAGCGGCAAAGAATTGAGGCCTTTGAATTATGGTTTTGGAGAAGACTCCTGCGAGTCCCTTGGACTGCAAAGCAATCCAACTGGTCAGTCTTAGAGATCAACCCAACTGCTCTTCAGAAGGCCAGATCCTGAAGATGAAACTCAAATACTTTGGCCACCTAATGAGAAGGAAGGACTCCCTGGAGAAGAGCCTCATGCTGGGAACGATGGAGGGCAAAAGAAGAAGGGGACGGCAGAGAACGAGATGGCTGGATGGAGTCACTAAAGCAGTCAGCGTGAGTTGAAATGGACTCCGAAGTATGGCAGAGGACAGGAAGGCCTGGAGGAACATTGTCCATGGGGTCGCAATGGGTCAGACACAACTTCGCAACTAACAACAACGACAAGAGGAATAACAACATTGATGTTGTGGACCTAATAGTTAGATGACCTCCTATTGTGCCTCGTGATGTATGCAAGCACACACACATTGGATAGTAAATAGTAATTCAACGGATGAAAACATAAATCCACTGGGGATGACGGGAGAGAAGGTAGGAAGAGAAGCTAAGCAATGGAGTAAGAGAGAAGACCACCCAGACACAAAGCAAGCACTTCCCTTCAGCCATCTGCCTTAGCACCATGTGACTCTTTGGAAGCTGACAGCCATTCCTTTAGCAAAGGCCCAGGAACATCAGATGAATCAATCAATCAAAAAAAAAAAATTCTTATGAAACTTAATCACGGAGGGTCGTGTTAGGGAGTGGGGGAACAGATTAAATTACCACGGTATTAGATACGGGAAATGATTTCTGTCAAAACCATCTTTACTGCAATTATAATATGTTAATTATGTATTTCATTAAGTAAGTGGATTAGAGCCTGCACAGATGAAATCGCGCTGAGGGCTCTGAATCACTCACTGAGTAGAATGGGAGGACTGGGGTGAGAGGAACTCCGTTTGAAGGAAAGAGGTGGGGGGGAGGAGTAACTTTCACATGCCAGGCATGTTCTTCTCCTTCATCGGACACTCATTCAGTGGTGGGTTTCCACTGGTTCACCCTGGTTTAGACGAACTGGTAGCAGCGGCAGCGGGAGGCTCCGCCCACTCACCCGGACGTCATCACAGACGCTTTGCACATGTGCAGAAGGTTCTGCACATGCGCAGAAGCGCCGCGTGCAAGCGAAGCAAACGGGCACACATGTACGCTCAGAGTTCTGAACCGGTAGCAAAGGTAAGTGAAAACCACTACTGCACTCATCCTCACCTCTGGACCTTCTTCCCCTTTCCCTCAAACTCAATATAGATACTTTATTGATTGCTAAGTGGAAGTTAACTACTGTGTTTCCCCGAAAATAAGACCCTGTCTTATATTTTTTTGAACCCCAAAATAAATGCTTGCTTGGCCTTATTTTCGGGGAGGTCTTATTATTTTGGAACATGTGGAGCAAGATGGGGCTCCTCTTGCCATCTTGATTTCCAGCTCTGTCTCCCTAACCCTAACCAGAGGAAATGGCGGGGACCGGCTGTGCATGCGTTTAAATATTTTCAGGCAGGACTTATTTTCGGGGAGGGCGTATTTTCAGGGGGCGGCTTATTTTAGCGCATGGGCTCAAAAGCGTAATTGGGCTTATTATCAGGGGATGTCTTATTTTCAGGGAAACAGGATATGCAGAAATGCAAAAGAAGTTCACCACCAATCTTGGTAAAAGGCAACCGGATATATCTACCAAGAATTCCAGAATTCCACATTCCAGATCTTTATCGGTGGAATGAAATTCTCTAGCAGCTTCTCTTTGTCTAGCAACAACAATTAAGAGCTTGTACCATCAAGGGCACAAAGGAGGAGAAACAGAGACTATCCTCCATGCGCAATCATCAAGGCTTCAGACAAAGATCTCCTTCCAGAGGCACTTATTTCTTCAAATTACTTTGTTTTAGAGGAAAGAAAACCTCTTGGAGAGCAAACATAAACTCTGTGTTTATTTTTATTTTTTTAATCAAGGAAATGTGTATATATATATATATATATATGTATATATATATGTGTGTGTGTGTGTGTGTGTGTGTGTGTATATATGTATATATATGTATATATATATATATATATATATATATAAAAAAAACTCACATTGGAGAAATCGATGTAAAATGAATGACACAGAGAAACACATATTTGAAAAAACAAAGTCTTGGGGGGTTTAAACATTCTGCAGGAAAAGTTGCCAAGGGAATCTGGTGTTTTTCCAAAAGGCAACTGGACTTTGGTTTTTTCTTGAAAACATTTTGCTTCTCATCCAAGAAGCTTCTTCAGTTCAAGGGGAAAATAAACCAAGGAAGTGCAGTTGCCTTTTGGAAAAGCACTTTTGGGACAACCATTACCTGGAGGATTGAGAATCTTCGTAGACACCTACAGAATATCCCTCCTTAGGAAACCTTTCAGGCAAAAAATAGATACAGTTTGCATCATACATCCTTAAAAAAAACTGTTTAAAAATGATGGGCTAAAATTCTGCTTACTAATGCATACAATAGAACAAACCAGATGTCTACTATATATCATAATAGATGCTATTGTGATGCGAATCACAATAAGTAAGTCCCTCACACTGGCGTAGCTGTGGTTCTAAAAGCTTGCCCCAAACATTCTAGATGAGTTTGCAAAAAAAAATAATAATACCTCTGTTCTTTTATTGTAGGAAGAAAAGTTTTCTCCTGGAGCACTGATCCCAAAATTCCAGGAGAAGACTAAAAAGAGTTGCCCCCTTCAAAATAAAGAAGAAAAACCTGCTGACTGGGGATTTCTGGGAGCTGAAGTCCACAAGTCTCAAAATTGCCAAGGTTGAACATTCCTGATCTAAACACTTATTGAAAGTGGCAACCAATCGGCATTTTTTTTTTTTTTGTATACATATCTTTCTTTCTTCAACATGTTCCACATACATCTCCTGATAAACTTAATCTCACCCTCTGTTCCTTTTTACTTTTCCCCATCTTTTGAGTTTAAAAAGGCCACAATGTTTGCATTACAAGCTTCCAACTCAAAAACAAGTAGGCGGAATAATACCCAGGCCGCAAAAGTTGTTCGAATCAGATCTCTGTGCCTAAATTTCTAAAGATGAGGGAAGCACATCTTTATTTAGACACTCGGTACGTTTTTGTTTACTTGAAAAGTAGAGGGGAAAGATTTATTTTCAGAATTCCTTTCACTGTCAATACTACACACGTATCTTTGAAGTTCTGTTGACAAACTAACAATTGCCAAGTGGAAGCGTTTGTATAGATACTCGTCTTGGGTTTATCTTCTTTAAAAAGAATCGGAGAGATCCATAAGAAATGGTTGATTAATCCCATAAGACCGTATCCCTGCTGTAAGCCACTGACTCGCTTTCATTTGCATAAATGACACACACCACACTCTAAACCATCAGCTGGTGTCAACTGCCATGACTCCATTGCCTTCCACGGTGCTGTGCTAATTTGCCCAGCTGGAAATCTGAACTCAGCCAATTCTATCTTGCTTCAACTTCTGCCTCCCATCCACTATTCACTTTACAGGGACACAGAGTGAGTGTCAGGGTATATGGGGGTATATATATACACCCATAGCAAACAGAACTCCGAGGCAGGTAGATTCTTCAAAGAGCAATTTATTTGGATATATCATATTGCCACAGACTGGTAAAATTGATTAAATATTCCCGGGGTTTTCACCTAATTAAAAGTTTTCCCCTTTTCCCAAACAGTCACATGGTCCAATCAGGATGCTGTCCAGTTGCTCGGTAACATCACTCCTCCTTTCTTCAGCCACCTGTTGGAATGTCCTTGGTTCCCAGGGGAAAGTATTTTGTTTAGGCTACAAACCCCAGCTATCTATATTCTCCCCCGCCCTAGCCCTCATCTCCATTGTGGCAACACTGACTGAGCCCTCAAAGATGGCCTCAATCAGGCCAGCTTCAGAGTTGACAGTGACCCTGGAGAAAGGATCCATATGCTACCAAAGCTCTATGGAAGTTAATCTATATATAGCATCCAAGTCCCACAGATGAAAATAAGTAAAAATTGCAAACACGCATACTTCATGTAGACTTCGGGCATTCAAGCTGTACTCAGTTTTCTAATTCCAATGTTTGTTTGTTTAGCCCACTTTTTAAATGCAGGTATTCCTTGACTTACAACCATGTGTTTAGTGACCGTTCAAAGATACAACAACCTTGAAAAAAGTGACTTAGGGCTGCTTTTCATCCTTATAACCAGTGGTGGGATTCAAGTAATTTAACAACCGGTTCTCTGCCCTAATTATTTCTTTCAACAAACCAGTTTGCCAAACTGCTCAGAAAGTTAACAACCGGTTCGCCCAAAGTGGTGCAAACCGGCTGAATCCCACCACTGCTTATGACCCTTGCAGCATCCCCATGGTCACATGATCAAAATTTGGACCCTTGGCAAACTGGCACATATGTATGATGGTTACAGTGTCCCAGAGTCATTTGGTCCCCTTTCATGACTTTGCTCTGACAAGCAAAGTAAACTGGGAAGTCAGATTCGGTTAACAACCTTGTAACTATCTTGACAACTGCAATGATTCACTTAACAACTCTGGCAAGAAAGGTGTCCGGTTCCAATTAATGCATCCATCACAAATTGAACTCCAAGGCATTCCTTTCTCTCAAAGAACAAATTTATTTAGATATATCATGTTGGCCCTAACTGGTGAAAAGCCAGTACTGAAGTTCCTGGGCTCTTCACCCCAATATAAGTTTCAGTTTCTTAAGTTCCCAAAACAAATTGTCTAACCAAGATGCGAGCTGATTGCTTGGTGACTTTTTTATTTATTTATTTATTTTTTTGCTTTAATATATGTCACCCTTCTCCGGAGACTCAGGGCGGCTTACAATGCGTTAAGCAATAGCCTTCATACTTTTGTATATTTATACAAAGTCAGCTTATTGCCTCCACAATCTGGGTCCTCATTTCACCTACCTTTGAAAGGATGGAAGACTGAGTCAACTTTGAGCCTGGTGAGATTTGAACTTGCAGTAATTGCAAGCAGCAGATGTTAATAACAGTGCTTTAGTCCACTGTGCTACAGGCTTCTCTCCTCCTCCTCTGGTCAACCAGCCATTGGAATGTGGTTGACTCATCAGCTAGCTATGATGTTATGACTGAAGGCTCTATCCTCCTTCAGCTTCAAACTTGTCAAACTGAATTCATGTCAGAATACCCAACGATACAAACAATCCCACACCCCAATCAAATTCAGGCTTGACAAAAGATCTCAAAATGGGGCAAAATTCACTTAACCACCGTCTCACTTAGTTTAATTTAGTTTAGTTTAGTTTAGTTTAGTTTCATTGCACCTCATACAACGAAATTAAATGCCATCTTCAGTGTACATTATACATTAAAAAAAGAAAAAAAAAACACAAGTCCTTCACATTCCATACAAATGAATTGAAAACCCGTGATATTGCATTAATATTGCACTATACAGTAGAATTCAATATAGTTACTGCTCTGGGATAGAAGCTGTTTTTCAGCCTATTCGTCCTTGTTTTTATTATCCTGTACCATTTGCCAGATAGTAATAGTTCAAAAAAAAAAGGGGGGGTGCCCAGGATGAGATGGATCTTTAAGAACATTTCGAACTTTCTTAAGGCAGCGGGAACTATAAAGCTCTTCCAAAGAGGGGGCAGGGGCAACCAATGATCCTTTGGACAATAATGTTGACCCTCTGGAGCTCTGTCCTATCTGCCACTGTGCAATTGGCAAACCATACACAGGTGCAGTAAGTTAAAATACTCTCTATGGTGCAGCGGTAGAAAGTCAACAGCAGTTTTTCATTCAGTTGTTGTTTCCTGAGAAGTCTCAGGTAGTATAATTTATATATTTTTGTTTCTATATATTTCTGTTTAGCAACAGAAATCCAGGGCTCAATTGTGGTCGTAAGTCGAGGGTTAGGTGTTCACAATTCAAGTCAGTCTGTGTCTGTCTGTCTGTCTGTCTGTCTGTCTGTCTGTCTCTCTCTCTCTCTCTCTCTCTCTCTCTCTCTCTCTCTCTCTCTGTCTCTCTCTCTGTGTCTCTCTCTGTGTGTCTCTGTCTCTCTCTCTCTCTCTCTGTTTCTCTCTGTCTCTCTCTCTCTCTCTCTGTTTCTCTCTCTGTCTCTCTCTCTGTATCACTCTGTCTCTCTCTGTCTCTCTCTCTGTCTCTCTCTCTGTCTCTCTCTCTGTCTCTCTGTCTCTCTGTCTCTGTCTCTGTTTCTCTGTCTGTCTCTCTCTCTGTCTCTCTCTCTGTCTCTCTCTCTGTGTGTGTGTCTCTCTCTGTCTCTCTCTGTTTCTCTCTCTGTCTCTCTCTCTGTGTGTCTCTCTGTCTCTCTGTCTCTCTGTCTCTGTCTCTGTTTCTCTGTCTGTCTCTCTCTCTGTCTCTCTCTCTGTTTCTCTCTCTGTCTCTCTCTCTGTGTGTCTCTCTGTCTCTCTCTGTGTGTCTCTCTCTCTGTCTCTCTGTCTCTGTCTCTGTCCTCTCTCTCTCTTTCCTTGGTTGTTTTCTTGCAGATGTTTCCTTACCCAGCTAAGTAACAGTGCCAGAAAGGTGTGAGGTTTAGCATTGATGATGTTACTACAAGTATGCCCATTTACCATTGTCATAATTGCTGGCAAATGCAGGCAGCCAGCCGCCTTGTGCATGCCACTCTCCTACAGGGTGTGTGTGTGTGTGTGTGCGCGCGCACGCACGCGCACGTGTGTGTGTGCCTCTGTGTGTTTCCGCAGTGCTGCACTTGCATTTTATGCAAGTCAACTTTGATGGAAAAGAAGGGGAATAATGAAACATCGCAGTAACTGTTGTTCTCTCGGTCTCTCCGTAAATTAAATGACTCATTTTAGAGGCTTATTCCGAGGAGCCAAATGAATGCATAAATAAAAAATAAATGTGTCAGTCTCTAATTACAACAAGAATTGGGTATCTTGTCACGGGGTGGTAGACTTTGCACTAAATAAGCTGGAATCCATGGGAGGCTAGCCCACACATTAAAAATAAAAAAAAGGCCAGGCACTTTCAAGAGAGAAATATCACTTTGGGTAGATTCCAGATATATATATTTTTATCACTCTGACTTGTTTGCAGTTAGGTTCAGCTATCGAATAGCTTCTAAAAATATTAAGGAAGACAATGCATGTTCTTGGTATAAAGGCACCCCGATTCTCAAAGATCACAAATCTACATACTACAGACTGTAAGAGCAATAGGTACTACACACACTACAGGTTATCGGGCTGTAGAGGTGCATCAATTTTCTGCCAATTATTCCATGTATCAGTAATAATAATCGCGAGGGGATTTCAGAAGAAAAAGCTCCAGGAATAAAAAGAGAAGGAAGGAGAAGATTTGAGACAGCCTGGCATGGAGTGAACACTGGTTTAAATGACGAGAAAAGGTTGGCTGATTTGATGAAAACCCAATCAGATTCTCTAGGGAGATATTACTTTCCTCATTATTCCAGTGATTGGCTTTATTTCATCGGAAGAATGCAGTGTATTCTTTACTGAGCTGGCAAACCTTTTTAACCATATCTTGGTAAGGGAAGAAAAGAGACTAGAAGGGAGGGAAAAAAAATAAGGAGGAGGATCAAAAATCTATCCCCTCCCTTTGATTAAAACAACAAGGACGTTACATGAATCTTCTTTTCAAAACTATTGCTCTGGTCTCCAATGAAAAATACATTGTTGTGTTTTTCTTGTTGTTGTTTAATGCCTAGAAGATAGGAGAGCAATCCAGCAGGTTCAGATAGGTTCTGGAGAACCGGTAGCGGAAATGTTGAGTAGTTCAGAGAACCGGCAAATGCCACCTCTGGCTGGCCCCAGAGTAGGAAGGGAATGGGGATATTGTAGTATCCTTCCTCTAGAGTGGGAATGGGGATTTTGCAATATCCTTCCCCTGGAGTGAGGTGGGAATGGGGATTTTGCAATATCCTTCCCCTGGAGTGAGGTGGGAATGGAAATTTTGCAGTATCCTTCCCCTGCCACGCCTACCAAGCCACACCACACCCACCAAGCCACGCCCACAAAACCGGTAGTAAAAAACAAATTGAATTCCACCACTGCTAGAAGAATAAATGTTGGTAGGCCTAGCCCTTTACTTTATGTTTCTTCATCAATTCAGCACATAAATGATCACAGCAAGAGTCTAGTCTTGCATTGCTCCTTCCATATTGGATTTTGGGGAAATGGCGGAGGGGGGGGAAGGAGAAGAAATATAAAATAATATCCATTTTGTTCAAGCTTGCAGCAACCCCATTTTAACTAATATTGACGTAATTTTGGAGGGGTGTTTGCTCTGCTGATATAAGGATTTGTTATGCCTACATAGTTAAGCAGAGGTCTGGCACAAAGCAAAGCAATTTCTGGTGTAGTACAAAACACACTTGTGAAATTCACTCTGAGAACAGTGTTATCAATAGCCTGAAGCTTGCAATAACTGTTAATTAAGTGTATTTTTCATTATTCTTCAGCAAAGAGGCAAGATTTAATGATGTAAGTTAACAATGGATGGTAATTTAGAGTAGTGACAATACTTTAATTATTCACACACAGGCAAAAAAAAAAAAGTTAACTTCATAACTTATTTCTTTATAAGAATGAGTTCATTTAAAATATTTTGAGCAGAACGTGCAATTACCTTGCAGCGCATCTTGCTACAAACTGCTTCTCATAGATACAAGAAGTTAATTTCCTATCAAAGGTTTCCTCCAACAGGATTGAGAACCTTGACTTGTTGTTCCAATAGGCAGGATTGAAGAGCTCCCAAAATGTTGCAAGTAAAAATATTTTATTGGTATATAATATGTTGGTATTATTTATATTTTGATATCAAGAAGAAATAGCAAAGGTTCCCTGAAAATGGTCTCTCATATTATTTTAACTAGGTGCCTGTGTAACCCTAAATATCGGTTTATGGGGGGGGGGGCGAGATGGAGAAGAAGATGCACTTTTAGACTTTCAGGATTGATGTAAGCCTTGTGGGGTAAACTGGATAGAAATCACAACCAGGTGAGCTCATTCTACGAAGGGGATGCAGTGGCTTAGTGGCGAAGACGCTGAGCTTGTCGATCGAAAGGTCGGCAGTTCAGCGGTTCAAATCCTGAGTGCCGCGTAACGAGGTGAGCTCCCGTTACTTCTCCCAGCTTCTGCCAACCTAGCAGTTCGAAAGCACATAAAAAATGCAAGTAGAAAAATAGGGACCACCTCTGGTGGGAAGGTAACAGCATTCCGTGCGCCTTTGGCGTTTAGTCATGCCAGCCACATGACCATGGAGACGTCTTCGGACAGTGCTGGCTCTTCAGCTTTGAAACGGAGATGAGCACCAAACTCAACTATTTCCTCTTGACACTCCTGCTAAAAAGCAGGACTATTTCTTTATCTTGTCTGTTTAACATAAGTAAGGAGATGTTCATATTTTTCCATTTCTAATTTTCTAAAACCACAAGTACTCTTCTTCTGTTTAGTGTGGAGAGTTTTAGTAAAAGCCAGTTTCATTTCATTTTTAAGGAACGGCAACGGAAATAAAAACAATGTCATCTTTTGGTCATAGTAAGAGCAAAAACCTTTTGGGAGTGTGAGATGGAAATAGCTATTAAGTGTAATATCTCAAGTTGTTTTATTATTAATAATAATAATCAAGGCCATCTTGTTACTCAATCACTCTGGACTTACTGTGTATGTTGTAATTCGTATAGACTCACCAGAGTTAGTTGTTCTGAAAGTTTCCGTAAAGTAAGCAACTAAAAAGGCTGCTTCTAACTCTACTGCCTTTTGTTTGATCAGCAAAAAAGACACAATAGCAACTTAAATCATTACCACAACATTTTCAACAGCTGAGCACTCTTCGCATTCATCTTTTTTTCTGATCAGTGACCATAATGAAAACTATGTGAATTCTTTAAATCTCAAGTTCTTTCTGTCCATGATGGAAAGTTTCAATATTTTGTATATACTCTGTGTGTGTGTGTGTGTGTGTGTAGAAAAGGCGATAGACATCACGATCTCCGGAACGTTTAAAAGTTTAAAAAATTTTATTTTAAAACTTGTGCTAAGCTTTCGTCGGCCCCTACCAACTTCGTCAGAGTGTAAAATCCCCATTGAGGAGCTGCTTGCTTTTATGTAATGCTGATCAAATTTTAAACTTTTAAACGTTCCAGAGATCGTGATGTCTATCACCTTTTCTACAACTATACCTGGAACTCGCACCTTTAGGACAATTCTTTATATATATATATATATATATATCTGACAGGCCTGAAAGCGATGAATAGAGATTTCATCCCACCATGGCCATTTAACATCGTTTTTCAAACATAGGAAAAACCCTGATTGCAAAAATATCACACATCTATACCTATGAATTAAAAGGAATATATATATATATATATTGGAAGGGGTGTGGTGGCTCAGTGGCTAAGACGCTGAGCTTGTCAATCGAAAGGTCGGCAGTTCAGCAGTTCAAATCCCTAGTGCCGCGTATTGGGGTGAGCTCCTGTTACTTGTCCCAGCTTCTGCCAACCTAGCAGTTCGAAAGCACATAAAAAATGCAAGTAGAAAAATAGGGACCAACTTTCAATATATTTCAATATTTTGTATATACTCTGTGTGTGGGGGGGGGGAGGGGGGACTCAAACTATTTTAGATTGTAAGATAAATACACACATACTATTATTTGAAAACCCAATGAAATGAAACTAGTTTTAATTTTTAACCAGGCCCCACCTGAAGCCAGTCCTCACAACTACCGGTTTGGCGAACCAGATTAAAATTAACATCTGGTTCGCTTGAACCAGTCTGAGGCGGCTGAATCCCACCCCTGCCCTCAGCCCAGAAAATGATGAATATTTATTTTAAACGCCATAGTCAAATTTCTAAAAAAATAAATGTTGCTATTAGATTGAGAAAAGACTCCATCTCTCTCCATGTGCCCTTCCTCCCCATCTTTTAATTTCAAAATTATTATTATTTATTTCTTTAATGTTTACTCACATCAGATTTTTAAAGAAGTTTAGGTTCCTCTAGTGAAGAAAGAGTCTTAACTAACCAATTATGCTTTGAGCCCTACTCTGCTAAGCTTCCAGCCCTCTTGGTGGCAATTACTTCTTGATTGACAAGGGGAGAAGAATCACCATCCAGAATCTGGGATTTAAATGTGCCTGACCTTTGTTTTGGAAAGGTCTGTAATTCCCTCCAAAATTAACATCTGATAGTATATCTTGCAATGTTTCCCAATATCTCCAAAGGCTTTCATAATAGACAGTTCATATGCTTGCGTATAGATGTAGGTGGGGCCACGAAGAAGTGATGGCTCTTTAGGCACTACACTCTTATCAGAAGGCATTTTCCAGAGCAGGTAATTCGCCAAATATTACCATTTCAATTGCTGTGAGAAACATTTGTTAAGTGAACTTTGCCACATTTTATGACCTTTCTTCCCATAGTTGTTAAGTGAATCACTACAGTTCTTAAGTCAGCTACACAGTCGTTAATTGAATCTGGCTTCCCTATTGACTTTTCTTGTCAAAAGGGGACCACATGAGCCCAGGACATAATTTTGATCACGTGACCACGGGGATGCCTCAAATATCATAAAGTGTGAAAAACTATCATAAATCAATTTTCGGTGCCATTTTGGTAACTTTGAACGGTCACTAAACTAACTGTCATAAGTGGAGAACTACCTGTATTGTCTAATTAGTGATTTGTAAAGAGCATCTTGCCATGAACATGCAGCAGAAATGGGGCTTCTCCTATCATGAGAGGCCTCCAGGAACGTCAGTTTGCATACACAAAAGGGACAGAGAGAGAGAGAGAGAGAGAGAGAGACAGAGAGAGACAGAGAGAGACAGAGACAGAGACAGAGACAGAGACAGAGGGAGAGGGAGAGGGAGAGACAGGGAGAGAGAGACAGGGAGAAAGAGAGACAGAGAGGGAGAGGGAGAGAGGGAAAGACAGAGGGAGAGACAGACAGAGACAGAGAGAGGGAGAGAGGGAAGGGGAGAGAGAGCGAGAGAGCGAGCGAGAGAGAGAGATATTGGATTTTTATCTTGATCACCCACACTGCTGGTTTGGTCTTTTGTTCCAAAACTCAGCGCAAGACTACAAGCGACAAAGTTGTCAGCAACGCTGGAGGATGGTGTTGCCCTTGAAAACAAACCTCTTGTCTCTTTTTCTCTGGCCTTAGAAAATGGAGCGAGTCAGAATCCCAGTAGCGTATTTAGCATTTCCTTTCAGTGTCTGCCAATCCATCAAAATTCAGCTACCGCTGTGAACCCATCAACTCGGTGCAAAAAAAAAAAGAAAAAATAAAAAAAAGACAACCCTTATTGTGGACCCCCTTAAAGTAGCAGTCATTTATCCTTCCCTGAACTTTAGCTGACCTTTGTGGGCACACTAGAAGTTGAAGTAGATGGAACATCTTGTTGTGTGCAAAATTATCCAGGAAGGAAGGAAGGAAGGAAGGATGGAAGGGAGGGAGGGAGGGAGGGAAGAATGGAGGAAGGGAGAGGGAGAAGGAGAGAAAAGGAGAAAAGGGGGAGGGAGGGAGAGGGGGCAGGAGAAATGAAGGAAGAAAGGAAGCAAGGAAAGAAGGAAGGTAGGAAAGAAGGAAGGAAGGAAGGAAGGAAGGAAGGAAGGAAGGAAGGAAGGAAGGAAGGAAGGAAGGAAGGAAGCAAGGAAGGAAGGAAGCAAGGAAGGAAGGAAAGAAGGAAGGAGAAGTGGAAAGGGAAACAGGAAGGGAGGGAGGGAGGGAGGGAGGGAGGGAGGAAGGAAGGAAGGAAGGAAGGAAGGAAGGAAGGAAGGAAGGAAGGAAGGAAGGAAGGAGAAATGTAAAGGGAGACAAAAAGGAAGGAAGGAGGGACGGGGGAAGATTCTGACGTGACAGAAAATTCCCTCTATTGCTACATTTTTTTAACCAAAGAAAATATCATTTATGAAGATGTAATAATGTCAGAAAATACACCGACAGGGAGACAGAAAAGACATGCTTTTCCCCCCCCCCCTCTTTCTTTCCTCCTCCCCTTGGCCTCTAATGCCTCCAGAAAGAATACAAGCAAATGTGAATATTCTGCATTTATTGATCCCGTTAAGGTTTCTTCGTAGAAGAAAGAAACATCCCATTCTTGATGACTTATTGACGGGAGAAGGTGGCAAAACAGCCAGGAGATGTCTTCATAGACAGATCACTGCAGCCAGAAAAAGAAATGCGTATCTGGAGCAAATGCGTACTGGGAACATCTGAGAAGTTGCAAGGCCCCATGTTTGATTTCAAGGTAAAGGCAAAGGTTCCCCTCACACCTATGTGCTAGTCGTTCCTGACTCTAGGGGGTGGTGCTCATCCCCCTTTCAAAGCCGAAGAGCCAGACTGTCCAAAGACGTCCCCGTGGTCATGTGGCCTGCATGACTCAATGCCAAAGGCGCACGGAACGCTGTTACCTTCCCACCAAAGGTGGTCCCTATTTTTCTACTTGCCTTTTTTTATGTGCTTTCGAACTGCTAGGTTGGCAGAAGCTGAGACCAGTAACGGGAGCTCACCCCGTAATGTGGCACTCAGGATTTGAACCGCTGAACTGCCAACCTTTCCATCGACAAGCTCAGATTTTAAAGCTATGTTTAAAAAGAGGAGGGGGGGACACCAACCCCAAAGGATGAGAATGTACGGCTTAGTCCCAGGGGGATGGAATCCGCATTTCAACACAACACAACACCCAGGGTGCCTCCGTTTAAACCAACCCAAGGGACACAATTACATGCATCTGATCTGAAAAACAATATACTTTTTATTTGCTTGAATGTTATTTGTATTGGTAAAAACTGACCTGGAACTGACACAAGTTTATTAGAAAAAAGGACTCTCTCCAAACAATGGGGTCAGTCTTCTTACTTAAGATAGATGTGCTAACTTCGAGGATGATTAGAGAAATGGATAACTCACTAACATCTGTGCAAACTACAATAAAATGGGATTTAGTGTTACCCCAAGGTGGGTAAAAGAGACGGTGTGTCCATTAAAGACTTTATTACAGTGCCAGCAGCTTTTTTCTAACTCAGTTATTCCCGTGCACTGCTCAGGACTGTGACTAGCTGTCAGCCTCAACAGACATGGCTTGGGGAGGGGGGGGCTGCCGGATTCCCCCACCTCTTCCCTTCTGTTGTGTGCCTGCCTGTGCGAGGTAGGTGACAATCAAATGAGTCACTGAACAGAGAATGCACCTAACCCCTGGTGAAGAATTAACTCCAAAAAGTCAGGGCCAGGATGTCAAGCCATCACCGTAGTTCACAGGCCAACTTTTTTTACATCGAAGGAGGCAGGGAATTCACATTTAGCAACGTGCAAGGCGTGCAAGGAAATCAAGAGCCCTTCTGGGTATGCAGATCAGCTTGGCTTGCGTCCACAAGGGAAGGTATCCAGGTTTAAGCTGCGTAAAAGGTTGCATTTGGAGATTCGGATTGTGAATTCTGTGAGCAACCGGGATCTTTTAGAAGGAATCGGATGAATTCCGATGGGGGAAGGAAAATTCCCTAACCTGGTTTACCTAATTGTTCTGGAAGAAAGAGAGTGAGTTCTGATCATGGTTTCTGTTTTGTACACAGGGAGACCTTAGTTCACCAACATGTTTCTGCAGCCTGAATATTGGATGGTTATGAGATGAGATTATGATATATGGATAAGAATGTTTGTTATTGGGTGTCTAAATGAAAGAGATGGGATGACATATGTCTTTTAAGGGAGGGAGGGAGGGATAGATAGCTAGATAGATGATAGATGATAGATAGATAGATAGATAGATAGATAGATAGATAGATAGATAGATGATATATAGATACATAGATGAAAGATAAATAGACAGATGATAGATAGATGATAGAGAGATAGAGAGATAGATGACAGAGATAGATAATAGATGATAGATAGATAGAGAGAGAGAGAGAGAGATGATATATAGATGTTCGATAGATATAGATGATAGATGATTGATAGATAGATGATAGATGATAGAGAGATAGAGAAATGATAGAGAGATAGACAATAGATAGATAGATAGATGATAGATAGATAGATAGATAGATAGATAGATAGATAGATGATATATCTATATATAGGTGAAAGATAGATAGATAGACAGACAGACAATTGTCCCTCTCTGTGTGTATTTTTTTAAAGGTCATACATCAAATGATTTAAAAAAAGCATTTAGAAGAAGATGGCAACCAACTAGATCATTTAAATATTTAAAAACTCTCTTGTGGTGGAACTGTTTTCTAGAATGTGAAAGGAAAATAATCTTCTGGATAATCACTCCACTACCTGCCTTCAGATTCCACTCTTCTCAAAAATTCTCACATGCTGTACACGCTACTTAGGCTTGGCAAGATTTCAATTCAGACCTGTTCCTAGATCTTTTTTTTTTCCCCCCTTTTAAATTTCCTCTAAAATTAAAAAGCGTCAACATTAACGTGAGAAACAAAGCATTCTTAAGGGCTTTGATTTTCTAGCAATCAGATGTTCCAGAAGTAAATTTTACACCATCAAGAAATTTCTCACATATGCATAACTCGGCGGTGTATTGGAGACGAAAACAGCTTTTTTTTTTTTTAAGAGAGAAAAGAGGAGGGTGCAAATAAGGATGTAAATAATTATCAGGGATAGATGTCACTATTCTCGCTTGCAGCTATGAGGGTGAGGGGAAGTGCTACCATTTAATTGACATAGTTGGTCTATTTTCCCTCAGTTTTTCTGCAGACATTTTCCATGCGTTGCACTGTTATTATTTGCAATGGTGGCGAATATCTGTAGCTCGGATGTAGGATGAGTCTCCGAGCTTGTGGGTTGCTTTCCAAACATTTATTACCAGGTTAGGTCACATTTTCAGTAGAGATTAGGGCAGTGATGGCTAACCTTTTTGCCATCGCATGCCAAAAGCTGGGGGAGTGCGGGGGAGTTGTGCACATGCGTGCCCATACCCATAATTCTATGTGGCCTGCCCCCCCATGCATGTGCGTGTAACCCCTCTGCGCTCCCCCCACTTTTGGCACATGATGGCACGGCAGGCCCGGTAGACCCATTTTTTTGCCCTTCCCCAGGCTCCAGAGGCTTTGAAGCCATTAATCCGGCCCATGTGGGACCACGAGGCTGCCCCGCCCACATCACCCCATCTACCCGCCAGCCCCCACCCACCTTCTGGAGGCCTCAGAGGCCAAAAACGGCACACACAGAGGCCTCAGGAAGTAAAAAATGGGGCCATTTTTGGCCTCCCCAGCCTCCAGAGAGGGAGGGAGGGGCACACACAGAGAGAGAGAGAAGTCCCTCACACACACATCCCAAGACAGCCACATCCCTTCACTTTCCACCCCCAGGAGCATAACAATTTAGAGTTTAATTAATGTGTATTGTTTTTTTTTTTATTGCAAAAGTTTTACAATTACATTCTCATCCCTTTTTCCCCCCTCATCCCACCCCAGACTTCCCAACCTCCCTAACCCACCCTAACCCTCCCCTCTCCCCCAGACTTCCATACAGTATACTCATATCAAGTAAAAGGAAAAACCCTCATTTGTATATAAAACTTGAACCCCTCCCTCCCCCTTAAAAATTTTCATCTTCATTACATTAACCTATTTCTATCTTAATATAACATTTTCAAATAAATTTTCATCCTCATTACCTTAAAATATTTCTATCTTAATATAACATTTTCAAATAAAAGCTATTTGATACTTCCTAGTTTGGTATTTGTTCTGAACATAATCTATCCACCTCTTCCATTCCCATTCATAAGTCTCTTGTGAACAATCTTTTAGATATGCTGAGATCTTCGCCATCTCTGCGAAACTGGCCATCTTCAAAGTCCATTCCTCAATCGTAGGCAGCGCTTCATTTTTCCAATATTTACCTATCAACAATCTTGCTGCTGTTATCATATGCAATATCAGTTTTGTTTCACCCAATGTAAAACCCTTAGCTATACCCAGTAAAAACAATTGTGGAGAAAATTGTATTTTTTTCTTCAAAACATTTTGCATGACCCACCAAATTTTTATCCAAAAGGCCTTAACTTTCTTACAGGTCCACCAAACGTGATAATATGTAGCATCTAGACAATCACATCTCCAACATTTAGGCTGCACATTAGGGTACATACAAGACAATTTTTTGGGGTCTAAATGCCATCTGTAAAACATTTTATAAAAATTTTCCCTCAGATTCTGCGACTGTGTAAATTTAACATTCTGAACCCAAATTTTTTCCCATGTTTCCAACATCACTGGTTCCTCAAAATTTTGTGCCCACTTAATCATACAATCTTTAACTAGTTCAGTTTCTGAATCCCTTTCTAACAGAACATTATAAAGTCTTTTAATATGCATTGGACCTTTCTCTTTTATATGTCTGACCAATTCTTCCTCATACTCCATAATACCAGTTTTTTGGTCCTCTTTCCATCTCAATTGCAATTGATTATATTGTAACCAAGTTAGATTAATCCCTTCAGCCAACAATGTCTGTAATGTCTTCAGCTGCCATCTGCCTGCATCTGTAAAAAGAACCTCTTTATATAAAACCCCCCCGAGTGACATTATATTTGTATTCCACAAAGTATGACCAAGATCCAGCCATAGCGGTATTTTATAATCCCAATTGATTCGGTGCTTCTTCCAAACTCTCAACAAAGAATCTCTAAGTATATGGCTTTTAAATACTTTGTCCACTTTACTGTCATAAAATAAGTAAGCGTGCCATCCAAATTCCAAATCAAAACTTTCTGCATTTAATATTCCAGTCTTTTTTCCTCCAAACCAATCACTTGCTAAAGTCAAAGCTGCTGCATCATAATATAACTGTAGGTTTGGAAGTTTAAGACCTCCCCTTTCTGGAAATTAATGTGTATTGTTTAATGGACAGCTAAATTGGCCATGCCCACCCAGTCACATGACCACCTAGTCACGCCCAACCAGCCGGTCCGGCCCCCCAACAGTCTGAGGGACCGTGAATTGGCCCGTTTAAAAAGTTTGAGGACCTGTGTTCTATAACATATACGCTCAAAATGATCAGAATGAGAAGAGATCAAACTTGTCCCCTTTCAGAATGACATTGTTATTGACGCACGTAACACACACCAAATGCAAACGGTCAGGAAAAAGCCCAGCTCCCTTTCAAAAGTCATCCCAGAATCTACATGATGCCAGAGAATGACTATCATGCCTAGCAAAGTAATTTAAGGCTCCTGTTATCCTTTAATGAATTCATTAATGCCATCAATCCATCCAGTCATTGAGTGGGCTGTCCGTTATGTCCCTGAATGATTAACTGTTCTGTCTTGTCTCCCTTGAAATAGCCTCCACTAGGAGCAGACAACATAAAAAAAACCAAAAAAAAAAAAAAAAAACAGGGCTCAGCCTTTCTGCATTCAACGGAAGAGACATCCTATTCAGAAACACCAAAAGTCCCTCTGAATTAGGGTGTTTCCCTTTAACAATGATGGCCAATGGTTGAGAACTAACCCCCCACCCCAATGGACGTACCCAGTTTCCTTTAGAAGCCGTTAGTCTGTGGTTTGAACCAGGGGTGGGCTTCAAAAATTTTAGCAAGGGGTTCTCTGCCCAGTTGCTGGATGGGTGTGGCCATGGTGGGCATGGCCTAGTCAGCCTCCTGCACTGTTTTTGCCCTCTTTGGGCTTTCCTTGAGCCTCCGGGAGGAAGAAAATGGCCTCCCCAGATTCTGGAGGCCCTCCGGAGACCACAAACAGGTCCGTTTCTGACCTTCCCGAACTTCCGGTAGGCCCGTTTTTCACCCTCCCTGAGCCTCCACATGTGCCCTGAATTTACCTGCATCCAAAACAGGCCATGTGGTTACTCCTGGGAGGGGCAGGGAGGGGTGAGCAGGGTGGGGCTAGCCAGGAGTGGGATTTGGGGGGTTCTCTGAACTGCACAGAATCTTAGCTAGAGGTTCTCCCGAACCCCTGTGAACCCCCAGCAGCCCATCCCTGGTTTGAACCACTATTAATTGCCGGGGAGGGTATAAATTAATTATGGTCCAATTCTACTAGGTTTCTGCTTCATCCACATAATTGAAAAAATCTAGCTATTTCTGATACCACACTACAAACCAATTACTTGCCCTTAGAGGAAACAAGCTAAAACCAACATCATGGCCAGGGAATAGGTGAGATGGGCTCTCGTATCTCGCTAAACCGTATCGTGGTTTATTTGTTTGGCTTGGATTTATACCATGCTATGGTATGTGAACTGAGCCCTCTGACTTGTCCAGAAATGCTACAGATCGACATTCAAATGATGATTCTTTTTTCTCCATTCAGATCACACCTAGAGTATTCTGTGTCTAATTCTACACAGTGGATTTTAGAAAGGACATTGACAAGCTGGAGTATGCCCAGAGGAACAGGAATGGAACAGAGGGGGCAGCCAAAATATTATTAGACTCAGTTGTGGTATTGAGTAGGCTTAGGTTGAGGAAGATAACCATCTTCAAGTATTTGAAGGATTTGCATATTGAAATGGTACAAAGTAGTTCAGAGTTGTTTCAGAAGATAGGACAAGAAACAATGAGTTTACATTCCAAGGTAGATATCAGGAGGAGGGGACCCTAATGGTAAGAGCTATTCAACAACGGACAAGCCTCCATTGGAATATGGTAGATTTTTCTTCACCAATGACTTGTATAAATGATGATTGCTTGATCCACGGTGCCACAGCGGTTAGAATGCAGTACTGCAGGCCACTTCTGCTAACTGCCGGCTGCCTGCAATTTGGCAGATCGAATCTCACCAGGCTCAAGGTTGACTCAGCTTTCCATCCTTCCAAGGTGGGTAAAATGAGGACCCAGATTGTTGGGGGCAATAGGCTGACTCTGTAAACCGCTTAGAGAGGGATATAAAGCACTGTAAAGTGCTATATAAGTTTAAGTGCTATTGCTAGTATGTTGGGGATATTATATTTAAAGTACACACACACAGATTATATACCACCTCTGGTGGGCCAATCTCCCATTGGCGGGGGGGCAAGATGTTCCAGAGGTCAAGAGCCACAGCAGAGAAGGCTCTACTCCTGGACCTCGCTACCTAGAATCATCAGGCTGATGGGACCCACAGCATGCCTCCTCTACTGGCAAGAGTGTACTGGCCAATTCCAGTGGGGTGAGATAGTCCCTTGTGTTACACCAGGCAATCTTACTATATAGTAAGACTGCAGAGACAAGAGAGGAATTGCATGGTGTGATCTTCCAAGATTCCTTTCAATTGTTCATTCTATGACTCTGCGTATCTCTTTAGGCATGTCATTTCTGCATCCATTTCAGTTTTCCCTTCTCCTGTGCCAAAATGAAAGGGTGCCTTGGATGACCATCTCATGGTGGCTTTTAACTTTGCATTTACCCCGGCAGGAAAAAATAAATAAATCTGAGAGGTTTGGAAAGGAAGAGACAGACTCCCAAAGATGTTTGCTCCAATTGGCAGACTCAAAACCATGGTTGATACAGGACCAAAATCAGTGCACATTTGGCAGCATGAAGAGACAGGTGTAGGTGGAAGAGCTGTGAGAACATGGCCATTAACCTCCTCAAAACTCCAGGATGTAGAAATCAGCATTTTGGCTTCTTCTTCTTCCTCTTCTTCTTCTTCTTCTTCTTCTTCTTCTTCTTCTTCTTCTTCTTCTTCTTCTTCTTCTTCTTCTTCTTCTTCTTCTTCTTCTTCTTCTTCTTCTTCTTCTTCTTCTTCTTCTTCTTCTTCTTCTTCTTCTTCTTCTTCTTCTTCTTCTTCTTCTTCTTCTTCTTTCTTCTTTCTTCTTCTTCTTCTTCTTTAAATACGCTTCCCTCTGATGTCAGCAAAGCAAAGAAGGCCAAAATTAAACGACAGTGTATTCCTCATGCTCTCCAAAAGTAATCATAAGCGCCTCGGAAGATGTGCCCAGCGCTTTCAGTGTCAACAGGACCGTTCCCACCATTGATGGGGTCAGCAAGCAACACGATCCCTGGGAATTCTGTTTATGTTGCCGCTTAATAATTCCATAGCTCAAAGTGGGAGCACTTTACAGACAGCAATAAAATGGTAATATTGTATACTTCATCTAATGAGGATAGATTTAATTGTGAGGGGTGCATTATTAAGGAACCTCCCAAGAAGCCAATCGAGCTGAATGCTTGTGAGTGACAATGACTAGGATTTAATTGGGGGAACGTTAACTGAAACGCAACCCTAGTAGGAATAACGTGAATGGCGCCCCCTGTGGTGTGCGGGAGCTTAGCTGTATGCTGAAGGGGGGGGGGGGTTTGGAGAAAAATCTAGAAGGGCTTCTCTCCAATTGCCAAGCCATTCCTTTAGATAAGAGAAATGCCAACTTTTAAGTTACAGAGTTCGCCTTCTTGAAATAAAATTAAGCTTCTATTGGTCAAAATAGGATAGAGCCCTGATGGCAAGTGCTTAAAGTGCAGTATTGCAGGCAAACTTTGCCCACAGTCTGGAGTTCGATCCTGATGGGGCTCCAGGTTGACCCGGCCTTCCATCCTCCTGAGGTCGATAAAATGAGGATCCAGATTGTTGGGAGCAATGTGCAAATAATGCTCCGACATTATAAACCACCCAGAGAGTGCTGTAAAGCACTAAGGGGTGATATATAAGCCCAAATGATATTGGTATTGTTATAAGGCCATTTTAACACGCCCACCGAAGTATTTTGTTGTTTTCTGTTAGTTTCAATTTACAAAGCTGTGCAAACTTAGAGTCCTACAAATCTTCTTGTCCATTATCTTAAGACATTTCTCTTAGTACTACACCAAGGGATCCAGTTTGTTGGTACCGGTAGGAGATTTAAGCAGACTTCTCCAGGACTACACTTGAGGGATCATATCAGTGGTGGGTTTCAAAAATTTTTACTACCGGTTCTGTGGGCATGGCTTGATGGGCGTGGCATTGCTTGGTGGGCATGGCTTGATGGGCATGCCCATCAATACTGTAAAATCTCCATTCCCACCCCACCCCAGGGGAAGGTTAATGCAAAATCCCCATTTCCTCCCGATCAGTTGGGATTCGGGAGGCAGAGAATAGATGGGAGCGGGGCCAGTCAGCATTTTTACTACCAGTTCTCCGAACTACTCAAAATTTCCGCTACCGGTTCTCCAGAATTGGTCAGAACCTGCTGAAACCCACCTCTGCATCATATGTGTCTGTCTTCCATAGAGGGTTGCATAGCTGTTGCATTCCTACGTCTGCAAATTTTAACATTAGGGGGCTGGCTAGGGAGCCCTCAATGAGAAGAGCACAAAACAGAGAATTCGGATAAACAATCAGCATGTGGGATACACACCTCCACAATGCGCAGTTGGGGTTACAGGCATTTGCGGCAACTCTAAACCAACCTTTAAATGTGTCCATCATTGCAGTTATCACTATCTTGTAACTACTTTGCTGACTTTTTATTGCTAATTGAAGCAGTGGTGGAATTCAAATTTTTTTACTCCCGGTTCTGTGGGCATGGCTTGGTGGGCGTGGTGTGACTTGGTGGGTGTGGCTTGGTGGGCGTGGCAGGGGAAGGATACTGCAAAATCTCCATTCCCACTCCACTCCAGGGGAAGGATACTGCAAAATCCACATTCCCTCCCCACTCTGGGACCAGCCAGAGGTGGTATTTGTCAGTCTTCTGAACTACTCAAAATTTCCGCTACCAGTTCTCCAGAACCTGTCAAAACCTGCAGAATAGCACCCCTGAATTGAAGGCTTTAACTAGGATTCCTTAACAAGCCAAGTAGACTGATTCACACATACGGGGAAAAACCATGTTAAAGTTTCAGTGATAAGTTCATACTTTGCAAGCATCCACCATAGTCATTTAACTAAGTTTGGGATTTTTTGCTGCACCGGGTAAATGAATTTGTATTCCATCAGCTCTGCTGTTTGATTGTTTCTAACTAAAAATACTCTTACTCCATTAAATAATATTGACTATCTAATTGCTTCTGTTTGCTGCTAGGTTCTCTTTCTCAGCGATAATCAGTTTTTTTACAGTTTCATGCTTTTATGGTTTTTATTTATTTGATTGTGGCAAAATATTTCAAGTAAAGAGTAATAATAAACAAAATAGCCAGCTATTCTTTCTCTTCCCTGCCCTCTTCTCCCACATTAAGTTGCAACCTTTCTCATAAGCTCCCATTTTCCATCCAGAAAAAGAACCCCATATTTGGCAAAAAGAATTAAACTATTTAATTTAAATGCATATCCATGACTTATGACGATTATACTGATTTACTTACAGTCGTAATAACATCGGGGCTGCGGGTTGTTTAAAGTGTTTTGAAAACCTTTGTCTGATGGCAACGTGGCGCATACAATACGTCGAGTTTTTTTTTTTTTTAAAGGAAGAAATTTACTATAATTCATTTGCGTCTGGTTCACCGTACCCCAATCAATCAATATAAAACTTATCTTTCAAAACTGTGTTCTAAATTCTGTTCGGGGAGGGAGAAATCCAGGAGATTGGTGGGCTCTGTAGCTGCTATTTGTCGATCTAGCTTAAACGACTGTGCTATTTCGTACAGCTCATTCTGACTGGCAGCTGAGCCCTAGAGACCCCTAAGGCTGAACAGTTATAGAAAACCTCCATTACTAACAAAAGCCAAGGTCAGTTCCATGCAGGGAGTCCGAAGCCGAATTCCAGATTCTTGACATCTTTGTCATACCACATGAACATTTTTTTCAGATTTTGTATGCCAACCAGCTTTCCACTGTTCACCAATATACACATAAGGGTTATCAAAACCGTGGGAGATGAATATATATATATATATATATATATATATATATATATATATATATATATATATATATATATATATATAATATATTAATAAAAAAACCCTAAAAGTAGTCGCTCACCGCGGCTCAACCCAACTAAGCTCGCTCTTGCTGCTTTAAAATAATCTGTCTTGAAGTGTCGTTGACATTTTCGGCAATATTTTAGACAGGCCAACCAAGCTTAAGAAAAACTGTTTAGATTATCTCTCTCAGGAAAATGATCTGTGCAGCAGGAGCTAAGAATAACATTTGTACAGAAAAAGTTATGCTCGGGATTTCGGGGGCCCACCTGTGAAGCATCTCAAGACTTCTGCTAACCCATATGGAGACACAGAATTTGTCAGAAACCGGCAGGGAGATAGAATATGTAAAGAGAGGGAGAGTGGGGGAGAGGGAGAGAGAGAGAGAGAGAGACAGAGACAGAGACAGAGACAGAGACAGAGAGAAACAGAGAGAGACACACACAGAGAGAGAGAGAGAGAGAGAGAGAGAGAGAGAGAGAGAGAGAGAGAGAGAGAGAAGAGAGAGAGAGACAGAGAATAAAAATGCATTTGTCAAAAAGAGAGGAGCACAACACTGAAAAATGTAAAATTCTGCCTGATGGTTGATGATCACAGAGCACGGAAGGGACAGGCCATTATTATTAATTCAGTCTCCAGACTTGTGCAACCTGCTTAATTTTTTTAAAATACAATTTGTTTGGTGTTAGCAGATTGTGATAAGTAAACCTAGCCATTGTGCCTTGTAAAACCATGGTTTTATGGCTTTTGCAGGACCTGCAAAGCCAGCTAGATCGACACAGGGGTTGAGCAAATTTAATACCTAAGAGTTGGGCCAAGAGGAACTAAGGTGACTTCGTGTTAGATTCCTTGCAGTGAGGGAAATACCAAAAAAATCCAAAAACTAGAGGAGCAAAGTAAGACTACTTTATTGTTAGTCTGGGTAAACAAAGATGTCACAAACTTCAAGAAAAATTGCCCAGCCTAATTTCTAGTAAGTTCATTAAGCCAGAGTCTCTCTAGATGATTTAAAAATGCTTCATCTCTGATTTCTCTCCACTTGGATTCAGTGGTGGTCATTTATTTATATCTGCATTCTCCATCACTGAATCCTCACCATCACTCATGGTTCCTCCTTTACCTGTTGTATGGCTGATATGAACATTTGTTAAACTCTCCCAGTAAATTTTAGAGGAGCCAGAGGTGCTATAAACATGTAAAAGGAAGCTCTGAGATGCCACCTGCTCACCTAACGTAGGAGATATTTAAGGAACTTGGACTTGAGAAGGAGTTTTCTTTGCAAAGCAAGGAGGGAGGAGAGAAAAAGTAAGGTCTCAAAAAAGTTTTTACAAGTTATTGAAAGTTCTTGATGGGAATGGGCATAGTTGCAAGAATGATGAATAGAAGGACATGATAGCTGTGTTCCAATATCTAAGGGGCTGCCACAAAGAAGAAGGGGTCAACCTATTCTCCAAAGTACCTAAAGGCAGAACAAGAAGCAACAGATAGAAACTAATCAAGGAGAGAAGCAACCTAGAACTAAAAAGAAATTTTCTGACAGGGAGAACAATTAATTGTTGGAACAACTGGTCTCCAGAAGTTGTGGATGCTCCAACACTGGAGGTTTTTAAGAAGAGACTGGACAACCATTTGACTGTATGTATAGGGTTTCCTGTTTGACTTAGGGAATTGGATCTTCAAGGTCCCTCCCAAATCTGTTATTCTGATATCAGAGCCACGGTGGCACAGTGGTTAGAGTGCAATACTGCAGGCTACTTCTGCTGCCTGCTGGCTGCCTGCAATTTGGCAATTCAAATCTCACCAGGCTCAAGGTTGATTCAACCTTCCATCCTTCTGAGGTGGGTAAAATGAGGACCCAGATTGTTGGGGGCAAGAGGCTGACTCTGTAAACCGCTTAGAGACGGATATAAAGCACTGTGAAGAGGTATATAAGTTTAAGTGCTATTGCTATCAACCTTGCAAGATATCACAGACAAGAAACACACCTAGAAGTCCTCTAAACGCATTGTAAATTTTCATTAACATTAAAAATTCATCTCCGCCCCCCATCTTTACACTCCAAGAAACTAGAGAGGGTCCCTTCTGAGATGTTTGCCATGTCCCCATTGCTTCTTCAGTCTAAGCTGCCTCTTATCTTGCTGCTGCCTTGTCTGTGGCTCTTCCTCTGGTCTTTCATGTCCATTCCCACACACCTACCACATACCATTATAGATATATCAGTATAGTAGAGCAGTTAAGATATATCAGTAGAGTAGAGCAGTTGGACTAGAAATAGGGAATCCCAGGTACAATCTACCTTGATGGTTGACCTTGCTCAGTTCATTCTTCCTAGTTGACACTTCATGTTTGTTACCGTGAGAATAAAATGAAAAATATTCCCATTGAAGGAAGTTAGCACCCACCCCTCTCCTAGAAGAATGAAATATTTTAGGAAATATTAAAAAGGCAGAATATTATGTTTCCCTGGATGAGAAAAGGAGAAACATGTTTTTATAGACAAAGCAGCTTCCTGCAGCTCCCTGTCTGCCCCCACCCCCCCTCCACGGCCTCTTCAGCTCCAGGATGATGGGATTAAGACATGGCCCTCAGGACATGATAGGATTAGCCCTCTACCCATCTCACCACATGGCACCTGGGAAGATTATATCACCTAGCAAGGCTCAGCCAAGCTTGGGACTCAGGACAGCCTGCAGAGTTGCCTCTGCATGGCCCCATGGGAGTCTGACAACCAATCAGAATACAAGATCAAATTCAAAAGCCAGGAGAGGGTATAAAACTCAGGCACTCTCAGCATCTCTTCCAATTTTTTTTTCTTTGCCCAACATCATCAAGGCATGTGATCCTATCCACCATTAAAAACCATCCTTCCAAGCGACTACCATGTTTCCAGTGTCTTTTCCCCCACTTGGAACTGAATCCAGGTGGACATTTCTTCCAACCCCATGTAAACTATCTGGAGCTTCTAAGTCTAAGGTGACTTTGGAGACAACTTTGAGGGATTGGAAGAAGAACGCCAGAAATTTGGGAGATTCGGTTTTGTTGACGAAAGAAATATTTGCAAACATTTCCCCCAAAAAGGATTTTCCTCCCTGCACCTTCCCTGCTGTGAAATCCCCAGTTTAACAAAGAAGCAATTTGCTAAGGATGGATTTAATTTTGGAAAAGAATTACATGCAGGACTGCTCGTTTTTTTGAAATATCTCCTATCTTACTGGAAAGGGAAGAGGGGGAAAAAATATGATGGGTTTTTCATGTTTTTTTTTTAAAAAAATAAACCCAAGCCCCCGTCTCTTATAATTCAAGTACTGCTGTCTCCATTCATCTTCAGATTATCCCAAACCAAGGCATTCGGTATGCTGCTCACTTCTATTTCCCTAGCCAAGCCAGTTAAGTCAAAATATTGTGATATTAATGTTCGGTTAAATCATTTTTACATAATTAAATAGGCCAGCCTCTTGCAGCTCCAGAGACGCAAGTTCTCTTCTGCCAACCCCTATTGGAATAATGTTGATCCACCAGGATTTCTGAAATGGCTGTACTGAAAAATCAGTCAACCTTAAATAAAAAAAAGAAAAGCCCAACTGTACAAGGAGAGCCTGTCAGGGGAAACCAAAACACAGCTGGGTAGTAAAAGTATTTTGGCTCGTCATGTTCAAGCACGGCCGTGAAGATTTAACTTTTCCTGTCCAACTTTTCAGGCGATTTAAGAGCTCCTTTGTATGGAAAGAGAGAAGGAAGCCTAGCTTGCACCATAAGATGAAGTCCAGCTACAATTCCCAGGTTTGAATTAGCGGTTATTTTTCAAAACAAAGGCTGTTAATAAACTTTCTTAACAGCCTACAAGAAACCAAAGATAAAGTAATCACAATCTTACTAAGGTTGGCAGAAAACCCAAAAGCAATTTGCAGAGAATCCAGACGAGAAGGAAAGAGAACTAAAGTTGTTCCCTACAAATTGCTTCAGTTGGCAGTCCTCCTTAAATAGGCCAATTAACCCCAAGCCTTACTCTCGAGGAGACCTCCTCCTGAGGAGCCACTCCTGCCTTTTGGCCACTCTGCGTGCCTGTGCATCGAGAAGAGGCTCCTCCTCTTCGTCCTCTTCACTTAAAGGAGCTTCTGGAGGTTCTGAAGGTCCTGACTGAATCCCTGCCTCTGGCACCACATCTTCTCCAGCCTCCTCATTGTCTGACTCAAGTGCCAGATGCACAGGCTGCTGGCACAACATCACACCAGCCTCCTCGCTGTCAGAATCAACTACAATCTGCACAGGTCATGGACGGGCCACAACACCCCCTATGTTCATTGAGATCTGCAGGACCCTTGTCTGCTCTGTAGCAAGGGGGGAAAAAAACTAAGGGTAGAAGCACTGTCACTGAGGAATTCCTTTCCCATCCAGTTACAACTGGCACCAGGCCTTGTAAACTTTCAGCACCAGCAAACAACTGATTTGTTCACCCAGGCATTTAATTGAAGCTATGCTGCTATGTCTCTTCTTATTGTTGCTGTTGTCCTGGGCTTAAGACATTATCATTATGTGCTTTTAAGGGGCCAGAATTTCATAGCATTAAAAAAATCTTCCTTGCATCCACTTTGGGATCGTTAGTGTTATAATACAAAACAGGTCCTGCCTTTCAAGAAGACAGAAGGTGTGATATAATATTCAGCCTGTTGAGCCTTGTTATAAGGAAGGGATTTATAGTGAAGCTATTGGGCTCCAAGCCCATCTGGTCTTCTTCAGATTGTTGTATCTGTTGGCATCACAGGACAATAATGCAACAGAGCTGGACTTTCCCATACAGAAGTCCCTGGACATTATGAAAGATTCTTCACTTCTCGGTCTTGAGGGGCTGCCACAGAGAGGAGGGGGTCAAGCTGTTTTCCAAAACACCTGAAGGCCAGACAAGGAAGAATGGATGGAAACTGACCAAGGAGAGATTCAATCTAGAAATGAGGAGGAACTTTCTGACGGTGAGAACAATCAACCAATGGAATAGAAGGAGGTGGAGGTGGAGGTGGAGGAAGAAGAAGAAGAAGAGGAAGAAGAGGAAGAGGAAGGAGGAGGAGGAGGAGGAGGAGGAGAAGGAGGAGGAGGAGGAGGAGGAGGAGGAGGAAGAGGAAGAGGAAGAGGAGGAGGAGGAGGAGGAGGAGGAGAAGAAGAGGAGGAGGAGGAGGAGGAAGAAGAAGAGAAGGAGGAGGAGGAGGAGGAGAAGAAGAAGAAGAAGAAGAAGAGGAGGAGGAGGAGGAGGAGGAGGAGGAGGAGGAGGAAGAAGAAGAAGAAGAAGAAGAAGAAGAAGAAGAAGAAGAAGAAGAAGAAGAAGAAGAAGAAGAAGAAGAAGAAGAAGAAGAAGAGGAAGCAGCTCTGTGAAATGTCAGTATGGCTAGTGGACACCATGTATGAATGTGCTTAAAAAGCTTCTGGATAAAGCTGAAAAGTTTTTGTTTTTTCTGGCCTGACTTTTCTCCAGCATATTTAGGGCAGCAGCCACCAAGGTGCAGAGCCAAATGTTGTGCCTACAGAGTCTATATAATGTTCCCATTCTAATAACAGCCCTTCGTATAAGTGCCTAACCCACACGTTTCTGAGAAGCACTAAAGTAATCCTGCAATTCCACACAGCTATAGAAAGTGCTGAGTAAAAGCCAGCCTCAATGTGTCTCTTTGGCATTCCTCCGTCCATATCGATACAACCTTATACATCTTGGCAAATCTTTAATTACACCTTAGGAATGTAATGATATTGTCACGGCAATATAGTCATAAAAATCATCTTCAAAATGACCTAACATAGGTCATTATTGACTGGGGGACCTGGGCTGCTGGGGTTAAAATAGCATAATGTTGGGAGGGAGCTGCTTACTACCATCATCCCCCAGCTCTCCCTCGCCTCCTGGTCCTCCAAGTCTTATCTGTAGTGCAATCAGTTTTGGAAATGGATTTTAATGTTTGCTGTTAATCATTTCTTGTACGTGCTATTCTATGCCATAGCTAACCTCTAGTGTACAAAGAGGTTTGATCTGGATTAGATTTCTACCAATGGTGAGGATAGCTAAGATCTGATTGAACTGAAAAGGGTTAGGGTTACAAAAAAGAAATACAATATTTGATAATACACATTCTTACAGCAGCCAGAATTACTTTTGCACAAATGTGGAAATTGGAAGACACGCCATCAGGAGAGAGAACAATACAAAAAATATTGGAATGTGCGGAGATGGACAGACTTACCAAAGAAATTCAAGAAAAAGAAGACTCAGATTACTATTTGATTTGGCAAAAAAATGGTACGATTGGCTAGAGAAAAAGACGACGAAATAAGGGAATACCACTCAAGGACACAAAAATGAGGAACCAAAATTAATATCATTACATAAATATCATTATATAATGAAGGATATATATATATAGAGAGAGAGATATGGATATACAAATTACCGATGTAGCTCTATTCACAAAGCTCAAGTGGCATGACTTATTATTTATTTTATTTTATTTATTTAATTTCTATACTGCCCTTCTCCAAATAGGACTCAGGGCGGTGCACAGCCAAGGTAAAAACAGAGCATACAAAATTTAAAAACAGTATTAAAATAATTACATATTTGGCTGTAAATTAAAACAACCCAATTTAAAATCAATTTAAAATTTAAAATTTAAAATTTGGCTCAAGCCAGCCCAGCTAGTTGGAATAAATGGGTTTTCAGGACCCGACGAAAAATCCGGAGGTCTGTTATTGTACGCAACTCTGGGGGAAGGTTGTTCCAGAGGGTGGGCGCCGTCACAGAGAAGGCTCTCCCCCTGGGGGTCGCCAGCCGACATTGACTTGATTTTAGTGTACAGTTTGTTTATGTATAGTTTGTTTTTATGTGTGTATGTTTGTATATGTATGTTTGTTTATCATTAATAAAATTTTTAAAAAAAGAAAAAAAAAGAAAAGGGAAACAACAGGAGAGAAGGAAAGGAGTAGAGAGAGAGGAAGGGAGAAGAGAGGAGAGGAGAAAGAAGAAAGGGAAAAGGAGAGGAAGAAAAGGGAGGGGAAAGAGGAGTAGAGGAGAAGGTTAGAAGGAGGGAAGAAGAGAGGAGTGGGGGAAGAGAAAAGGAAGGAGGAAAGAGAAGGAGAGGAAGAACGAAGGAAGGAAGAGGAGAAAGAGGAAGAAAGAGAAGGGGAGGAGAAGAAGAAAAGTTGGAGTAAAGGTAAAGGGTAAAAGAGCAGCCCCGAAAAAGTAAAAATGAAAAATGAAATGCTTAATGACTATGTTGGTTCACTTAACAATTGGATTGATTCACTTAGCAACTGTGGCAGAAATAGGTCATAAAATTGGGCATGACTCACTTAACCACCTTTCTTGCTTAGCAATGGAAATTTGGGTCCCAATTGTGACTATTCTATACAAAAAGGCAATATCCCCAAAATATATTTACAAAAAATCTTAACATTAAACACTACTACCAGTAGCATGCTCTATGGCATTATTGTAAAAGGACTTATTAAAAATTATAAAATGAGAGTTTCCGTTCCAGTGGCTTTTTCTCCTATTATTATACGTGGTTCTCTTTCGACCAGCAAAAATTTGATAGCACCACTTATTGCTGAAGTTCAACGGCTGACTGTCACAGGAAACTGAAATAGAGTCAGGCCAGTTCCCCTAATCATAATTACTGATCACTGTTACTCTTAAGTAGTCCCATCAGAATCCAATCCCTTATTTACAGATGCATTTTAAATGTTAATAGTTCCAGAAGATGCGTTGATCCCTTCAACTTTGGGTTAATTAAATCCTTTCACCTCCTCTCCAGAACCTAGCAAGGTAGGAAGTGACAGAATTAACAAGGGCAATCTCTAGGGGTCGGATGTTGCCTTGATTACATCAGGAATATTTTACATCCAAAGGAGAACTGAAGAAGCCATTTCTGCTCTGTGAGTGAAAGCATGGCGGAAATTTACCTCAGGATCTTCATGAAGTAGCTCACCCTGCTTGCCAAAAAAAATTATTTTTATTTATTTTTTTTTTAAAAAAAAGCCCACTCAAGAGTGAAAACGACATTAGCAAAAGAGCCTTGGTGGCGCAGCAGACTAAAGCACTATTAAGTAACACCAGCTGCCTGCAATTATTGCAAGTTCAAATCTCACCAGGCTCAAGGTTGACTCAGCCTTCCATCCCTCTGAGGTAGGTAAAATGAGGACCTGGATTGTGGGGGCAATAAGCTGACTTTGTATAAAAAAGAACACCGCTTAGGGGGGGCCGAAAGCCCTACTAAGCAGGTATATACAAAAGTATGAAGAGGGAGAGAGAGGGAGAGGGAGAGGGAGAGGGAGACAGAGGGAGAGAGGAAGGGAGAGAGACAGAGGGAGAGGGAGGGAGAGAGGAAGGGAGGGAGGGAGAGGGGGAGAGGGAGAGAGAGAGGGAGACAGAAGGAGAGGGAGGGAGGGAGAGAGGGGCAGAGGGAGAGAGAGAGGGAGGGAGACAAAGGGGGACAGAGGGGGAGAGAAGGGGAGGGAGGGAGAGAGGGAGAGGGAGAGAGAGGGAGAGAGAGAGGGAGGGAGACAGAGGGGGAGAGAGAGAGAGGGAGGGAGACAGAGGGGGACAGAGGGGGAGAGAGAGGGGGAGGGAGGGAGAGAGAGAGAGAGAGATTTGTATCCCATCTTGATAATTTTTACAAATAAACCAAAGCGGCAAACATAACCAACGTACTTTCTTCCTCCATAACCCTGTGAGGTGGGTTGGGCTGAGAGGGAACGACTGGCCCATAGTCACCCAGCCTAAGGCAGAATTAAAACTCATGGTTTCCAAAAATCAAAAATTAGCAGTTTTGGCACCGTATGCAATAAATAATCATGCACTGCACGGATGTTATCCCATTATGCAATTGTAATTTGAAGGGGGAAAAAAAACAATGGTAAAATACAACCAGCAAAAAAATATTGGCACTGGGAGTTAATGAAAAGCTCACATTTTTCTAACTACTGTTTAACTAATTAAAATTGAATTAAACGAATATGGCATTAACTATGTCAACTGTTTTGCATTAAAAAGTTGTTAAATATATCATTGCTGTTTATAGGCAGATTTTTTTTTTGCAACAGCTAATTGTGAGAAATAGACATGTAGTATCTAATTGCATAACTGGGTAGTGTATAAAATTCACAATTAGGTGCCTTATATTGTAGCAAATATGTCTCAAATACATTGTGGGTTGTTGGGGGTTTTTTGATTGTAGGATTTTTGTGGAAGCCAAATAAAATCAAAGCATATTTTAATAATCTAATTATTGGAGGGGTTTTTTTGAAGTCCACTTATAAGATAATTCATTTTATTTTTTTTTATTTTCGGGGGGGGCAAGGATGGAGAACTCTTATTTAATTATATGGTATGTTTTTGATTTATAAAAGTATCTTTTAAATGTTTTAGCATCTATCTAAGCACATACACACACACATACATACACATACATACAGCATATACATATATACTATATACATATACATATAGTGCATTTTTTGTACATATGTATGTGTATACACACATACACCCCACTCCAGGGGAAGGATATTGCAAAATCTCCATTCCCACCCCATTCCAGGGGAAGGATACTGCAAAATCCCCATTCCCACCCCACTCTGGGGCCAGCCATAGGTGGCATTTTCTGGTTCTCTGAACTACTCAAAATTTCTACTACTGGTTCTCCAGAATCTGTCAGAACCTGCTGGATTTCACCCCTGCCTAGGCCTAAGACTAGGCCTAGGCCTAGAGTCAGCATATTACCCCCAACAATTTGGGTCCTCATTTTACTGACCTCGGAAGGATGAAAAGCAAAGTCATTTTTGATCCTTTCAGGATTGAACTGCTGGCAGTTGGCAGAATTAGCCTACACTAATGCATTCTGACCACTGTGCCACCCCAGTTCCACAGTAAGATAGTATTGCTGCAGAAATTAGGAAATTAAGGCCCTGAAATAACTTGATATCAAGACTGTAGAAGATTCAGTGTATAAGTGTGTGTGTGTGTACATATATATCTATATGCACTGTAAGTATACAAACTCTCACCTAAAAAAACACCTATAAAATCCTAAAATCCCACACACCTCAAGAGAGCTCACTAGACATTCAATTTCCCCTCAGAAAAATCACAGAAATACCAATCATTACAACATTTCTAATATCAGCAAGCTAGTTTAAAAGAGATTAACTCCACAGAAGGCACAAAGTAGACACCTATACCAAAAACATCAATTGGCATTTAAATAAAGAACAGTCAGTCAACAATAGGGGGAAAAACAGTTGAAAAGATGCTTCTTACCATATTATTCAAACCGTGGAATTTTACACAAAACCGGAAGCTTCTAATTTAGCTTCAAGCCTTACAGACTTTTTAACTGCTCAGAAAGCAAATGAATTAAGTTGTTTAGCTCTTCAAAAGAAATTTTTTTTTATGAACTTACTACTCAGTACCAAAATTTTATTTGGCCCAAATGACCATCGTAATGAAAACTTGGAGACTTTGAAGTCTCTCCATAGCAGTAAACTAATTGAAAATGCATGCATGGGAGACATCTGAACAAATAATGCTGCAATTATATGGATTATTAATAGCTATTCTAGATAATGATTATGATTATAATACATGGGAGAAAGGACCAGTATGACTTCTCAGGTCATTGGGGACCAGTAAGAAATTATAGAAAAACCAGCATAACATCATGGCATTTTACTAACATACCTGTGGTAGATAGCAGGTGTGAAATTTTGCCAGCAAAATATCAGAGGTATCTGAAGGATAGGTCAACCCATGTCCAGAGGAAGAACAAATCCTGAAGTCTTGAGTGAAGCTAAGATAAAGAAGAGAAGTTGGCAAAGTACAAAATTCAGCTAGGAATAGCACAAGAAACCAATGTTTAAAACTGATTTCAAATTGCCTATATACACTCACCTGGAGGATTTTCCAGCTTGCACTCCCAGGGCCTGGCCTACAACTCAGCTGTGGCTAATCCTTATAATTTCTTAAAGCTGTACTCACAGGGAGGAGTGTTTTTCTTTAGAACAGAGGTCTCCAACCTCAACAACTTTATGACCTGTGGACTTTAAGACTTGTGGACTTCAACTCCCAGAATTCTATAATTTTTTGATGGTCCCTGAAAACCTAAGAAGTCATACTGGTCCTTTCTGGGGAATTCTGGGAGTTGAAGTCTACAATTTTTAAAGTTGCCAAGGTACGAGACCCCTGCTTTAGTAGTCCCTTGCTTCTGAGGATACTTTCTAAGATCAGTTACTCTGAGGTTGGAACCTCATATAGCTTATGCCATTTCTATTACAATGCCTCTTTCTAGCTAATGTTGCCATTGTGGCTGACTATATATTTGTTCTAATGTAAATCTTTTTTCATCATGATAAAAATAGGATGCTTATCAGCCTACAGTTCTACAGGCCTTAATACCAATGTTGGATCATTGTGTTTCTCAACTCTAAATTGTACTCTACTCTAAACTCTACTCTAAACTGTCTTGGAAGCAGACAGGTGACCCAAATTATTATGCAATCTTTCCCTTTCAATAGTATGGTTGATAATCTCAAATCTGTGCTTGATGGACCACCTCTAGGGGCTCAGTCTGGGATTCCTAGCAGTCCTTCCTCCAATTTTGTCCAAGAGGATTTGGTGAGGCAGTTTAGGAGGAAAAGAAGTGACTGACCCAAAGTCACCCAGCAACTTTCCTTTGTGAGACTGGACTTGAACTGATCATCCCTATGTTACAGCCCAACAGCTTAGTCACTATTCACATCTGGCTCTCATTGGCTGTGAGATGTATGCAAACAAACAAATGGAAAAGAGTTCATCCCCCAAAAGAAACTGCCATTTATGCTATCGACAGTTTCTATGCCCTGATTTACCTTAAGGGAAGGGAAGGATGAGCAGATTTCAGATTTCCAGAATGTATCTACATTTGTATTTAGGTACATCTTTGAAAGTCCCTTGGACTGCAAGGTGATCAAACCAGTCAGTCCTAGAGGAGATCAACCCTGGATGCTCTTTAGAAGGCCAGATCCTGAAGATGAAACTCAAATACTTTGGCCACCTAATGAAAAGGAAGGACTCCCTGGAGAAGAGCCTAATGCTGGGAATGATGGAGGGCAAAAGAAGAAGGGGACGGCAGAGAACGAGGTGGCAGGATGGAGTCACTGAAGCAGTAGGCGTGAGCTTAAATGGACTCCAGAGGATGGTAGAGGACAGGAAGCAGTAGGTGTGAACTTAAATGGATTCCAGAGAATGGCAGAGGACAGGAAGGCCTGGAGGAACGTTGTCCATGAGGTCGTGATGGGTCAGACATGACTTCGCAACTAAAAACAACAACAACATCTTTGAAACTTATCAAGGGAAGTCAGATTCAAAATGGTAGCTCAAGACTGGCGATGCAGATAATTACTGCATGTCTTAAAACCAGTGACAACCATGTGGTGTTCTCCAAATGTTTTGTACTATAGCTCCTACAAACCCTTCCCTATGGTAGAATGACCATATTTGCATTGCAAAACTCCAGGAGACTACTAGAGGAGACTACTAGATGGCATCAGAAATACAGTAGACCTATTGGACATGTTGATTGAATGCAGGAGAATGCAAGGGGATTCAGAAATGTCAAGATGGCAGACAACATCAAACAACATATAGAAGGGAGTAAGGCATCAATCACAGTACCGCAACATCTATCTTGAGTTTTTTTATCTTCCATGTGGACACCATTGAGTTAATGGGAATTAAGATCCAAAATCGCTGGAATTTTGGCAATCTGAAGCCACTCATATAAAAATATAGTACTATTAAAGTCCCTTGCATTCCCAGCAGATATTTTTTCTTTGCACCCTAGCAGAGAGAAATCTCTGCCACTGCCTAGAATTGAACTCTCAACCTTCTGAGTGGGAGACGAGCATCTCCACCAGTAGGCCACCACAATGCTCTACTATATAGTATGATTACTACTAATCAAATATTTGAATGGCTTGCTTTGAAAAGAGGATTTTTATTGTTTCTGTTGGCATGCAATTCAATGTTAGAAACTCTTACTGAGCTGCTGAAATTTTCCAATGAACCAGTAGAGATTGTGATCGATGCACTCCTTATTCAAATGTATATATTCCTGAGCTATACATTTGTCAATTTATTATTTTATCATATATATTGTCATGACAAATACCCACCATTGCCTAAATTAAAAACCCTGAATTTTTCAGGGGTGAAATAATGTCATCAGAAAATTTCTACCACATGTTTAACACAGACTAAAATTTATACTACCCATTGCATCTACTTCACGGGGCTTTTTAAAAATCTCAGTCACATATTAGATGTACCAAGTACCATATAAACATTTTGTGGCAGTTCCATGATGTATGAGGGTGCCATTTATAAAATATTATTTAAGTTCAAACATGGTTCCCTTCTCCCATCTCATTGATTTATAAGTTGGATTTATAAATCTACGCTACCCAGGGATTGAATTATATATCTTGCTTCTGATTTATAAAACCTGCCAGTAAATCTTCAGCCAAAAGTTTTGAATCAAAAATCATTTTAAGCATTAGATTTAGTAAAAACATTTGGCTGATTTATACATCACAGCAAGGTTTACATATGCCCCTTTTGCATTTACAAATTCTACAAACACATTTACAAATAGATAAGAGATTAAACATTACTAATATACCTGGAACTCGTATGTATGTATTTCTCTCTAGCCAGGTTCTTCCTACGTAAACCTATATATATATATATATATATATATATATAAGATGTAATATGATTGACTAATCCTCACTATGCAATTTTTGAATACAGCTTGTTGATTCATAACCCTGCAGTTTGAACATGCAGCCATGTCTTTAGTTTGTAAGAAATTCCTTTTTAAAGAAGTTAATGTTAACATTCTAATTTATAATTTATGATTAAGGTTACTGACACGGCTGCTTACAGGACTATTACCATTTTTTAGTCCATTTCCTGGCCAGACCCCAAAAAATTTATATACACTTTCCTTTGACAGGTAAAGCTCCTAAAATAATTCTTGCTGTTGCTAAGTTTCTAATTGCAGCTTGTGGGATTCACGTTTTTCTAACATCAATGTAGAGTAAGTAGGATCATAGGCATGCTTATTATATGTGTTACATTTGTCTGGACCCGTGACCCATAATAAACATATTCCTGCAACTATTGCTGCCAAGAGTTGCTGCCAAGGTATAAATATATAAGTATGTTTTGTATAACTGTGAAACAATCAATTAAAAAAAAAAAAGGAGTCGTTGTCCTTCTCCATTAACCATCTTCTAATTTAGAATCTAATCTAGAACTAAGAAGAAATTTCCTAACAGTCACAACAATTAATCAGTGCAACAACTTGCCTTCAGAAGTTGTAGATGCTTCATCACTGGAGGTTTTTAAGAAGAGACTGGACAGCCAGTTGTCAGGAATGCAGGGGTGAAATCCAGCAGGTTCTGACAGGTTCTGGAGAACCAGTAGCGGAAACTTTGAGTAGTTCGGAGAACCGGCAAATGCCACCTCTGCCTGGCCCCAGAGTGGGGTGGGAATGAAGATTTTGCAATATCCTTCCCCCAGGGGTGGGGAGGGAATGGGGATTTTGCAGTATCCTTCCCCCAGGAGTGGGGTGGGAATGGAGATTTTGCAATATCCTTCGCCCAGGAGTGGGGAGGGAATGGGGATTTTGCAGTATCCTTCCGCTGCCACGCCCACCAAGTCACGCCCACAGAACCGGTAGTAAAAAAAAAAAATTGGATTTCATCACTTGTCAGGAATGGTATAGGGTCTCCTGTTTGAGCAGGGGGTTGGACTAGAAGACCTCCAAGGTCCCTTCCGACTCTGTTATTCTGTGAATCTGCATGTTACAGAAGTGTCTAATCCCCTATCTGCCCTGGTCATGCTGCCACACCTATAACTGATCCACGAACAAATATTGTTCTTAGCTAAATAGAAATAAAGGACATATGGGTTAGTCTGTTCTCCCATTTTATATATATATATCTCTGAACATAGAAGAAGGCAAGGATAAAGAAAGGCTCTGTCAAAACTCCAGGCTCCTAAAATTTATTTATTTATTTATTGGTTCGATTTATATGCCGCCCTTCTCCCGAGACTCACATGGCGGGCGGCTTACAATGCATTAAGCAATAGCCTTCATACTTTTTGTATATACCTGCTTAGTAGGGCTTTCGCCCCCTCTCCCCCAAGCGGTGTTCTTTTATATACAAAGTCAGCTTATTGCCCCCACAATCCGGGTCCTCATTTTACCTACCTCGAAAGGATGGAAGGCTGAGTCAACCTTGAGCCTGGTGAGATTTGAACTTGCAGCAATTGCAGGCAGCTGGTGCTACTTAACAGCACTTTAGTCTGCTGAGCCACCAAGGCTCATTCAGATAAGAACAAAACTTAAGAGCAAAGGAACGTGTTGTTATGGGGTTATCATTGTGAAAGCTATGTCACCTTGGGACAAGTTTTCCAGCGATGCGAAATACTATTTGCAGCTATTTGGGTCTACAAATGGGGCAGGGGGTGGAAATGATGCAGAAAGTTTTGCATGTCAGGGGTCCTTCTGCCAGGGAAATCATGCCTGAGAGGGAGGAAGAATGAAAAGGTAGTTAGTTGGCTTTCCAAGTAGGATTGCGTCAATCACAGGATAGAATTCTTGACCCAGTCTAAGACAGTGTTTCTCAAGCTTGGCCATTTGAAGACCCAAATGGACTTCAACTCCCAGGATTCCCCAGCTAGCCATGTTTTTTGGGGATTTCAAATACTGAACTCTGGGAGTTGAAGTCCATACATTTGCAGCAGGGCTGGGTTCTACTTACCTTTACTACCGGTTCGCAATGGGACCATGCGCGCACTCTCACTTCTCTCTCTTGTACACGCTACTGCGCATGCACAGAAGCTTCTGTGCATGTGCAGATCACCCATGATGATGTCGGGGTGGGTGGGTGGAGCCTCCCGCCGGTTTTACTACCGGTTCTATAGAACCGGACCGAACCGGGAGCAACCCACCACTGATTTGCAGGCACTGCCAAGCTTGACAAACAGCGATCTGAAAAAATGTATCAAAGAAGGATCATTTGATTTAAGGTCAGCACAGCTGATTTTTGTTTCTGGTACAATAGTGGAAGACTTTCTACTTGTCTCCTCTTTGTATCTCAGTTTTCTCCAAACCTTTGGGGGAAAAAAAAAATTGGATCCCTATTTAATTCCTTCCTTTTGCATGATGTGTTCTTCTAATGTTCCTCTTTTTGTCCTGCATTTTGCAGCTGTCTTTCGTGATAGGCATAGTGCCTCCCTCTGTGGATTTTTCTTAGGAACAAGCTGTTTACTCCCTCCTACAGATTGTTAACAAAGATGTTAAAGAAAACATTACCTGTTACCATTTAACCTCCTCCACTGCCTTTTATTGCTGTCGCTTGAGTAGGTCTCTCAGCCCACAGATCAACCCACAGCTCTGCTGTTGAAATCCACTTTGAATTAAATTCTCCAATACATTTCTGGGAAAGGCTGTGAACGTTGTCTCCTCCTCATCCAAATGCATCACATCCCTCTCTGTCTCCTTCAAATAAAAACCCCAAGGTCTCTTTTGCAAATCTATTTTTGAAGAAGCAATCGGGGTGGAATTTCCAGCTAGACTGGAGGGAGGCGTGAAGAGGGGGTCAAGCTTAGAATTCTTGCATGGCAGGAAGCAACAGGCTTGATCTCCCCCAGAATCCCTGAAGCCATATCTGACCATTTCCAAGCGAATTCAGTCATTCTAGTGAGATTCTTGTAACATAGGTGACTAACAATAAAGTTTCTGCTTGAGACTATTTATGAGTGGCTCCAGTTGCTCAGGCCTGACACCAGCTTGAGGCTTTTGGCAAAGGAACTGATGCTTTGTATTCAGAGAACTGAAGTTGCTCAAAATCATCTCCTCCCTCATATGCATGCAATGTATGCATGGCTATACAGACACGCTTGTGGTTGGTTTGCTAATATCAGCAGTTTCCTTCACATCTGCATGCTGCTCTCTCTCTCTCTCTCTCTCTCTCTCTCTCTCTCTCTCTTTTTTTTTTTTTTAAATAAAAATTAGATTGCATCCAGTCAGGTTAAGTTTTTCCTAAACTGCAATCAAGAGTAATGGCACAGGTGCAGACAGATCTGATAAATAAGCAAAGCACACTGATTGTCAGAGATGCAAAGATGATCCTGGATCCATAGGACTGTTGTTTACAGGGAGATAATCAGGAGATTATTTACATTTTAAAGAGTATATAATGAAGCGGGTTATGGGAGCAAAGGCTGAAAGCAACAGAGGAGGATTGGAACCACTCTAAGGATCAGGGAAGCTTGTGAGTTTGAACAAGGCCAACCTGAGCTTACCTTAGAGGGACATGGTGGCTCAGTGGCTAAGATGCTGAGCTTGTCGATCGAAAGGTCATTAGACATTTTAGTTTATTTTATTTACTTTTAAAAGCATTTTTTTCGGCCGAAGAGGTTGTAGAAAAAAAAAGCTTTTAAAAATAATAATAAAAAAAAAGCCTCTGATGATCGCGTGGCTCAGCTGGGCTTGGGGGCAGGCAGGGATTTTTGTTACTGGTTCTCCAAACCACCCGCCACCCTTGATACCGGATCGGGCGATCCGGTCCGAACCAGGAGCATTTCACCCCTGAACCTGACTCAGAAAGAACCATGGGCTCCATACATTAAAAAAAAAAAAAACTCTAAAATTTCCAAGACTCCAATATTGCTGGCTTTTCATCATTGCCTCATGGTGAAGCTTGGTCCTGCTCAAAATGTTAAGTGCAGCCCCCCATTCATTAGAAGTTTTACGCTCGTCGCTGAGGCTCACAGTGTTGCTGGCAGCACTATCAACTAAAAGAGATGAAGTGACACGGGCCTAGATCAGTCTTTCATCATTCTACTCTATCATTTTATGCAGCCCCATTTTGCTTTTTCCCCTCCCTCCTTCTCCCCCCTCCCCACCCCCCTCCCGGCTTTAATCTTTCTGCAATTTTCAAGACGTTCTCCTGAGGTCTGCAGAATTCCAGAGCATTTATAAAAGAGTGAAATAACAACTGTTTCCCGGCTGTGTAGTCTTTTGCTGACTGTCCTGACCAATGAAGCTCTTGCATTGGGAGGGAAAGAGGGACAAAGAAATTTCAGAGGTTTGCAAAGTGTGGATGACAAAAACATATGCCGGTCTTTGAAGCGCGAATGTGAAAAAGCTGTAATCTCCTTGTACAGTTGCTTTTGTTCTTGTTTTTTTAATCCCTGGGGAAATTTGTAACTTTGCATTCCTAGATCAAAATCCCATCTTCAGTTCTGGCATTTTGGATTTCCCTTGGCATTCCGGCCACACTCTTAAAACAAGTTGTGTGCACTTAAACTTGTTAACTCCATTGGCATCTTTTGACAGATTTGAAAAATCATAGCTTTCTTCTTTAGAGCGGAGGTGCAAAATCTGAAGATTTCTCCTCCTCACACCCCCCCCAAAATAAGTCACTCTCAAAACCTTGGATACAACCCACAGAGACTTCCAAAAATTAATACAGAATAACAGAGTTGGAAGGGACCTTGGAGCAGGGGTGAAATCCAGTAGGTTCTGACAGGTTCTACAGAACCGGTAGCGGAAATTTTGAGTAGTTTGGAGAACCGGCAAATACCACCTCTGGATGGGGCCAGAGTGGGGTGGGAATGGAGATTCTGCAATAGCCTTCCCCTGAAGTGGGGTGAGAATGGAGATTTTGCAGTATCCTTCTACTGGAGTGGGGTGGGAATGGAGATTTTGCAGTATCCTTCCTCTGCTACACCCACCAAGCCATGCCCACAGAATTGGTAGTAAAAAAAATTGGATTTCACCATTGCCTTGGAGGTCTTTTAGTCCAACCTCATGCACAAGCAGGAGATTGTTATCTTCATATATTAAAAGGGGAAGATTATGAAATTCACCATACACCCTGGTCTTGGAAAGGAGCATTCTTATTACGAAGCAAGCACTACAATTGGGATATTCAACTTTTTATTCCTTGAGAATATTCATGGCTTTTTACATCACTGGAGGACAGAAGAGATGTATTCAAACACGGACAGACTCATGATCCAAAAATTGAGTTGGCCAAGCCTCCGAATATATCTTTGAATCGTCAATTGCAGTGAGACTATAAACATTGCTGAATATCCAATTCCTCCACTTGTAACGTTCCGTCTTGCTGAGCCTTAAGCCGAAAGAAACCCACTGAAAGCTGCACTGACACTTTTTTTTTTTTTTTTTGATAGTAATTGAGAAGGAAGTTCCCGGGATGGCACGATGTAAGCCATGCAGTGTTTTATCACAAGTCCCAGCGGTAGCTTTAAAAGCCAGATGCAAAATTCTGCATTGGTTTTATGTCAAGATGAGGACGACTCAATGGCAACCCTTGGCATCAACAAGAAAATACAGAGATAGTTACGCCTTCCAACCTTCCTATTTCAAGCCGCACAACTGGCTGAGCCACTGCCGGCATTCCCAAAAGAATTGCTCTGGAGGATCCACATCACAAGAACGTTTAAAAAAGAATGACATTATTCTCCCTTGCACGTTTTCATTGTCTCTTTCTGACTCTCCCTCTCTTTCTCTCGCTTTCTCGGCCCCCCACGCCTTCTTTTCTTTTCTTTTTACCCTGAATATTTTGGGCAGAGAGTCACGCAATCCAAAAGCTCCCTGCGTTTGCTCGATCTTTCAATCACCACTTGCCCACCACCTGTTACTGCAGCTGTTGCATTTCTGGTTGTGTGTTTCTGCACAGTTGTAGGGCACAGATTCATTATAGATTGATGTTTTATCTATGGCAGGCAAGACCACCAAATAGCTAATTGGCTGTTACAGCACAAGTTGACAATAAGATATCCCTGCACATACATACACTTCATAGCACGTTTCTCCCCGCCCCTCCCTTTCCTGAATATCATCCATAGATTTGGGGGGAAAACAGCAAATTGTATTGTCTTCCAGCTTGCTGCTAAGGGATTGGAAACAGAAACTTATTTTTCACACCTCATATATAAATTCAGACAGGCATTTGAAACTTAGTTTTGTTGTATCATTCTATGTAATTGGAACTGAGGGCTTCTGGATGAAAAATTATTCAGTTATTTATGAAGGAGTGGGACGCGGAGAAGCAGTATGGTAGAGAAATTAACATGTTGGACTTGAATCAAAGAGACCCAGGCTCAAATTCATTTCAGCCATGGCCTATTCTCAACACCGGCTCTGCCACACAGTGTGTGGAATGGGAATGCCTTGAACCTGCGGGATAAATCAGAGTGGATTTTGGATGTAGCCCACAAAGCTCTAAATTCAGTGGTGGGATTCAAGTAATTTAACAACCGGTTCTCTGCCCTAATGATTTCTTCCAACAACCAGTTTGCCAAACTGCTCAGCAAGTTAACAACCGGTTCTCCCAAAGTGGTGCGAACTGGCTGAATCCCACCAATGTCTAAATTTCTTGGAAACTGTGATATCCCAAAGGTGCTTTTTCAAAAGGCAACTGAACTTTGGTTTTTTTCTTGAAGACATTTCACTGCTCATCCAAGAAGCTTCTTCAGTTCATAGATGAGAAGCCAACATGTCTTCAAGGAAAAACAAAGTCCAGATACCTTTTGAAAAACACTTTGGGGCCAATCATGTCCTGGATGACTGAGAATTTCCATAGACATGTTTGAGAGATCATAATGCCATTAAAGACCCAGACTGGATTTTAAACGAGGAGATACCCTTGTGTGGACTTCTCATTAATGGTAATCTGGAGTGAATTTCTATTAGAGGAAGCTAGGTAAAGGTAACTTGCACATATGTGCTAGTTGTTCCCGACTCTAGGGGGCAGTGCTGATCTCCGTTTCAAAGCCAAAGAGCCAGCGCTGTCCGAAGACATCTCCGTGGTCATGTGGCTGGCCTGACTAAATGCCAAAGGCGCAGGGAACGCTCTTACCTTCCCACCAAAGGTGGTCCCTATTTTTCTACTTGCATTTTTTACCTGCTTTCGAACTGCTAGGTTGGCAGAAGCTAGAACAAGTAATGGGAGCTCACCCCGTTACACGGCACTAGGGATTTGAACTGCTGAATGGCCGACCTTCTGATCGACAAACTCAGTGTCTTAGCCACTGAGCCACAACATCCCTTAGAGAAGGCTAGCTAGAGGCTTAAGATGAAGAAATTGAATACATCTCAGTTCATTTCACAATGCATTTGTAATATTTCCTTGGAAGCCAATGCCACATACAGTACATCACCACCTCCACAAGTAAAGGTATAGTACCAATCCTCTCTACATCCGTTATGGTCTTCAGTAATACTGGATTCCAATGCAGTATAATAGCACAGGGATTCCTGATCTAGCTGTTTACATTTCTTTACTAATTGTGTTATCTGGCATTTCATTCAAAGAGTTTAAACCAGTATAGATGATTCTGTTTATCTATTTACCTTTTACGAAACAAAAGCTGAAAGGGAAAAACTGAGACTGGGTTCACATAACAAGCTTACCTTTTAATTAAGCTGTTGTGGTTTGTAAACTGTGTCTTATTGCTTGGCATGGTTTCTCAACTCAGTGAACAACTCAGGATCACTCAATGAACAACGGTTCAGCAAATATTAGATGATATGAACCAGGCCTGAGTGTTCAGTAGCTATTGTCCTTTGAAAGAAGTCAGGAGCCAGGATTGAGCTCAAAAGTACTACAAGTTTATTTCATGCTACCTACACACAAGATAAGGGATGCGGTGGCTCAGTGGCTAAGACGCTGAGCTTGTTGATCGAAAGGTTGGCAGTTCAGCGGTTCGAATCCCTAGTGCTGTGTAATGGGGTGAGCTCCGGTTACTTGTCCCAGCTTCTGCCAACTTAGCAGTTCGAAAGCAGGTAAAAAATGCAAGTAGAAAAATAGGGACCACCTTTGGTGGGAAGGGAACAGCGTTCCGTGCGCCTTTGGCGTTTAGTCATGCCGGCCACATAACCACGGAGACGTCTTTGGACAGCGCTGGCTCTTTGGCTTTGAAACAGAGATGAGCACTGGCCCCTAGAGTTGGGAACAACTAGCACATATGTGTGAGAGGAACCTTTACCTTTACACACAAGAATCTGAACCCTACTAATGATCAAGGCTAATTGGCTCCAGATAAGAGTGAATAAACTTCAAGGAAGGGGTGGACTTAGATCTCTTTTGAGGCCATAAAGACTCCAAATTGATTATGTGTTTGACCCGATCCATCGGCTCAGCCTAGTCATCTCCTACAGTTGTATAATAAATATTTTGGTTGAGAGCTCTCCAGTTTTAATTTAATTTTGACTCTCACCTCAAAATATTATTTCCTATTAGAGTTAAAAAGTTTTCTACCAAATATTACATTTCTAGGGTGGCTTCTTTAGAAGCACAGAACAAAGGGGCGATCAGCAATTGCAGCTCTTCATTTCAGGAAGCTTCATTTGAGCTTCAGACTTGGGGGCAAAGCGGCAATTTGATTTGTAGTCTTAGATCTTCCATCTAAAGGCCTTGGCTAACTGCAAGCCAAGAACGGATGCTTTAATCACACCCAAAGAACACAACAATTAGAGTTCGAGCTAAATTGGAGACCTGCTGTGACTAGTGGTGGAAGAGCTGCCTCCCGTTTGCCTGCCAGGTTCTCCTTCTTTTATTAGGAGTGCAGAGATGCTCAACAGACCTGAGACTACAATAACGTGACGTTAATAATAGCATTCAGTTTAGAGTAGTGAATCCCTTTCATTCGTGGCATGTCAAAACAGTGGCATTTGCATGGAGAATACAGAATACTCTCTCTTTTCAGCTAATTTCAAAAAAAAAAAAATAATTACTACTGGTAGTAAATAATCATTATAATAATGTCCTAATAATAATAATTCCCAAATAAATGACACTATGAGACAAACTAAGTAAATGGATATAAGCAATGCTGTAGAGTTGTTGTTGTTTTGTTTTTTTTAAAAGTGGAATCATGGGCAAAATTTGATTTTTACCATCCGTGCTGAATCTACTACTGCTGGATGAGTCAGGCTGCACTTGTGTTTATGTCATTATTCTTTGAAAAAGAGAGAGAGGGGAGATATTTTGTCTCAAAAATTGAGCTAGACTCAGCAATACCAGAGAATATCCATCATCTTCAAAAAAAGAAAAAGAAAAAAAAAACCAGTGACCTCAAAAATATTTTTGGTAAAGGAGGAGGAGGAGGAGGAGGAGGAGAAGGAGGAGGAGGAGGATTATTTAAAATTAAATAATAATTTAAAATCTAGCTTCTTGGGGAAAAGGTAATTTTATGCTAAATAAATCGCCTTTTTCAGGAAGGCAATTGAATCAAAGCATTTTTATGTGACTGGCCAAAAGTACAGTATTTCAATTATTTCAATTATTTAACTGTTTAAAGCATTTAAATAGTTTGCCAGAGAAGGAAGCATGGATATGCCCATCTGCAAAATAACCGAGTTTTTGTTTTGGGATAATGCTCTGTTTAACAAATAATTATGTTCCAGGGAAGCAAAGTTTGGGAATAGGATCACACATGAGTCTGGACAGAAAATATGCAAATCTAGAATTCACCAATGCAAACAGTTAAAAAAAGTTGAGGCTCAGCTGTAACTTGAAGCTGGGACCAATCCCCAAAGAGTCATAGTCTTCTGATCCAGTTTAGGTTTCTTTGACAATTTAGGACCTGAGAATCCTCAGAGCAGGAAGGCAGGGTTCTGTTTTCAGCACCATGGATAGCACCACACAAGCAACTTGCACCCTTCAAAGCAGAGTTGAGTTGAGTCCTTTCCAGTTGGCAGCCAGATAATTCTTACATGTTGTAGCCCTGCGTTTTTCCTCCTGCTGCTGTTTGCTGCTGAACCTCCTGCTTAGTCAGGAAACCTTACACCACTGCAGACAATTGGTCAGCCAATCTCTTCTTTAAAACTCCAACTCCAGTGTTGGAGCATTCACAACTTCTGGAGGCAAGTTGTTCCACTGATTAATTATTCTAACTGTCAGGAAATTTCTCCTTAGTTCTAAGTTGCTTCTCTCCTTGATTAGTTTCCACCCATTGCTTCTTGTCCTACCCTCAGGTGCTTTGGAGAATAGCCTGACTCCCTCTTCTTTATGGCAACCCCTGAGATACTGGAAGTCTGCTATCATGTCTCCCCTAGTCCTTCTTTTCATCAGACTAAACATACCCAGTTCCTACAACCCTTCTTCATACTGTATGTCTTAGTCTCCAGTCCCCTAAACTTCTTTGTTGCTCTTATCTCTGCAATTATTTGCATTATTTGCAAATGGCAGAGATAAGAAGGCATGGAGAGGTAGGAGGCAGTTTTCAGGAGTCAAATCTCATTACCCGTTTACCTTGGCACAGTGGATCGTATTGCATGCATGAATGGAGGATGTCCATCCAGGTGAATTTTTGCACCACCTACTTTATATTCCTATGTAACACCCATCCAGTGCAAGAACTGCATGATCTGGCACCTGACTAACCGGAGTATTTTCCTCTAAGACTCTCTGCTCTTCGGAAAAAGTCAAGTGATTGGGATGTGTGTGTGTGTGTGTGTGTGTGTGTGTGTGTGTGTGTCCAAGAATGAAAGGCCTCTGTAGTTGACTTTAACTCTGATCAACCAAAGCTTCTGGCAGTGCCTGGGAAGTTCAGAAGGAGAAGAGACGTTGAGTTTTCATCCTGCTCAATTCCAAATTGCAAAGATAGCAATTGGAGGATCATTATTCAGTAATTGTGTACATTAGATATAAGGCTGTGTGGCCTCATATTCAGGGAGCAGAATCTTTCCTGTTTCAAAGCGCCATCCTAATTGCTCTTTAGCTCCTCAATAACCGGGTTTCATTTTCAGCCTTCTCTCCCTTTAGCGTTTCCACTCACCGAAAAAACTCTACTCCGCAGTAATAGCTCTCACTTTCAATATGGTCTAGAGTATAAAGTCACAGTAGTATTCAAAAGGTTAAAGCAGAGTGAACTGTTAATTTTAATGCTTTCTCTAAGCTTCAGTTTTAATAAGCGAAAATGATGTTCTTATTTGCAGTAAAGTGGTGTTATAAAATTCTGTCTGTCAAGCTCATTTTAAAACCATGGAAATAAATGATCTGACAAAATCAGGCTATTAGACAAGTGAAGAAGAGTGATTTCCATAAAAGTAGAGGAGCTGTTCCTTAATTTCACACTTGGTAGTCTTTTGGGTCGACTAAATTTTTAAATAAGTGATAAAATTATATTAGCGCAATTGCATTTTTATAGATTTTTTTTTTTTTGGTCATTGTACTCTTTTTTTCAATCCTTGCATTTTAACTCAAGCCTATTTTCCTGAAAAGTTACCTCTCCACTTACGTTGCCTCTCAACCATTCCTTTTCAGGCCTACAAAGTTATGAGCTCCTCAATCCTCTTTGTCAATGATGCCAACGCTTTCTACGGTAAAATCTTCCACTGGAGAAAAAGTCCCTTACAGCGATTGTGTTCAAGACGTATAGACTGAGGTGAATTGTCACACACTGCATAACAGCTCAGAAGCATTTTGAAAATTGTCTTCCCCCCCCACACCCTCTAGAGATAGGCAAATCCATCAGTTTTGGTTCCTCCCCTTTCAAATGTTATATTCATTTCAGCTCATTCCTATCCAAGTTTGGGATTAAAAGAATTCCCCTCTGTCTCTGTCTCTGTTTCTTTCTCTCTCTCTCTTTCTATCTCTCTCTATCTCTCTCTCCCTCCCTCCCTCCCTCCTTCTCTCTATTTCCTCTGCTTGTCATTGTCTCTGCAGCTTCAATGGCTCACACCACTTCTTCAGAAGGAGAATACCAGGTCTTGATAAGTCCTCCGGTATCCGTCCCCATGGCTCCCTCTTTCTCCTCCATCTTCGCTGAGTTTTCACACCACCCGAGTTTTAGGTTTTCATGCTTGTGCTTGTGCTTGTGGGACTAATATGGCTTCCAGAGCTGACACTCCTCTCTTCTCCTTTGACCAATGTACACATTTCTCTATTTATTTTTAATTTATTTTAGTTAATTTTGATTTGTATGCCACCCTTTTCCGGAGACTCAGGGCAGCTTACAATGCGTTAAGCAATAGCCTTCATACTTTTGTATATTTATACAAAGTCAGCTTATTGCCCCCACAAACTGGGTCCTCAATTTACCTACCTTAGAAAGGATGGAAGGCTGAGTCAACCTTGAGCCTGGGGAGATTCGAACTTGCAGTAATTGCAGGCAGCTGAATGTTAATAACAGGCTATTAGTCTGCTGCGCCACCAGGCTCTTGGACTTTTCCTTTTCACGATGGTTGAAATATAATATTGATGATTGTTTCATTGTGAATATTAATTGAGAAGCAATGTAGAATGAGCTTGTTTTGTGTGGTTTTGCTAGTAGGACCTGTCTAAAAGCAAGATTCTATCCTTCCAATGGAAATGGGCGGGGGGAGATTTTTTTTCAAGGTTTGCAAGCATCTTGATATAGGTGTGGCTGTTCAACCATTGATCACATCTGCTTACACTGCTTTCTCCATTAACCCTTCAAAAACAAGGCTCTGTAAGTTATTTGAATGGGTAAATGGGAAGCAAGGTCAACTGGCATTCTACGGCTAGTAAGAATGTGTGCCTTGTGGACTCGTGGTTGGAATTCCTGGTGATCTATGGACATTAATGATGTGGTTATTAGATATCACTGTTTAAGCTTTCTCACAGTTATTGTGAAGTTAAAATTGGTTTATTCCCATATCTAGGACAATGGCTGGCTATGAAACTAAGGGGAAAACAAAGGTAACTCTGGCATTGCCGAGCTTCGAGTTCAAACTTTGAAATCTTTATAAGAATGCCTCTTGCTATCCAAGAGATGCCTAAAGATATTCCTTGACTTGCAAGAACAATTGAGCTCCAAATTTCCTTTGCTAAGTTGTTAAGTGAATTTTGTCCCCATTTTACAACCTTTTTTGCCACAGTTGTAGTGCCTGAAGTTTGTTCACATGACAATGGGGATACTGTCATGGTCATAAGTATGAAACCAGTCCTAAGTCCCTTTTTTCAGCACTATTGTAACTTTGATGATCAGTAAACAAATGGTTGTAAACCAAGGATCACCTGTATTGTAGGGGGAAAAAAGCTTCATCAAATCAGAATTTCATTCTACGTGATGGATCATCCCTACATCACTGTAAGAGGTGAAAATAAAAGTGGACACATACATTGTAACCCAACATATATACACACATACACACACACACATATATACATAAATAAATATATATATATTTCACAGCCATCTGCTGACATTGTCAGTATTAAACTACCATTACAGATGATACCATTATGATGGTTATTAAACTACCATTACGATGTCAGCAGATGGCTGACGAAAGATGGCTGACGAAAGCTTAGTAGAATAAAATTTTAATTATTTTAATTATTATTTTAGTTCCGGAGTTCGCAGAATGTCTGTTTCTTTCCTTACAAATATACCCGGAACTCATATTTTTAGTGTAGTTTATGGTTCGAATCCCTAGTGCCACATAACGGGGTGAGCTCCCGTTAATTGTCCCAGCTTCTGCCCACCTAGCAGTTCGAAGGAAGCATGTAAAAAATGCAAGTAGAAAAATAGGGACAACTTTGGCAGGAAGGTAACAGGGTTCTGTATGCTTTTGGTGTTGAGTCATGCTGGCCACATGACCACGGAGATGTCTTTGGACAGCATTGGCTCTTCCGTTTTGAAATGGAGATAAACACCTCCCCCTAGATTCGGGAATGACTAGCACATATGTGTGAAGGGAACCTTTACCATATATATATTAATTATATATATTAATTAATATATATATATATTAATACAAATCTGTGGGTAGCCCAGATAAAAATAATTGCCATGCATTACAACCGACCTTCTGCCTGAAGTGAAACTTTGCACCGGATGGTACTCTGTGTGTCAATTGTTCCTTAGCCAAAGAGATTTCATCCGCTGATACACAGGTTTTGACATGCTTTTTGAACATGTGCCTACTATAATTGGTCACGTCATCATGCATCAGATTAACAGCATATACAAAAATGCCCCACAACCATTGTCTTATAGATTCATCATATATCATCAAGGAACTTCTGGGACAGTTATCCAGCAACATCCAATTGTAATTCATATTCCACTAGAGTGCCGAATCTAAGAAATCACTGTCATCTTAGTAGAAGGCAATAGATTAATGACTTCTTGCTAGCTTTGCAAAACCTACAAGTATTGTACGTCCCAATGAAGGATGGCAATCCAATTTATTTCAACTGAGCATGCTCCAAACAGGAGGCTCTGCAGAAATTGTGTTCAGTGCAATTCCTTCTTATAATTTCACCTTTTAGGGATGCGTAGAGGTAGTAAATTTTCAAAGATCAAGGTGTAATGTAAAAAGGCAAACACGGGGAAACGACACTCACCCAACATACAAACTCATATTTCTAAATGACATCGGATGCACATATGCCAATAAATCAAATTATTTGTTCAGCCAACAATTTATCTAATCTTCCATGCTTCCAGTAACCTGTCAGTCTTTATTTAAATTCTCCCTAGGGCATTGTATTTGTTCATTTGTTGTTGTATTTGTGTTTTAAAGATGTTTTAACTCCATACTTTACTTTGAGTGGGTTTTTTTTAAAAAAAAAATTGGTAGTCTCTCAAACCCAATAAAATTGATACTATTAAATGATGCTTGTATGTCACATTATTAAAGTGAGGGAGAAGAAAAAGCAAAGTTGCTAAAACCATCTTTGAATTTTAAGGTGGTGTGTTATCTTGTTCCCGCAGTGTTGTGTAGTTCAGAATCTCATCTTCTTGAGAAGGAGGTCAGATACAAAACTTTCATTCAGAAAAAAGCAGAGCAAGAAAAAAAAAGTTACTGCTAGAGGTTAACAATTTAGAACAATTTAATTTAATTTAATTCATTGTACGTGTTTAGACTAGATTTATCCATATCAGCGGTGGGTTTCAAAATTTTTTACTACCAGTTCTGTGGGCGTGGCTTGGTGGGCGTGGCAGGGGAAGGATACTGTAAAATCTCCATTCCCATCCCACTCCAGGGGAAGGTTACTGCAAAATCTCCATTTCTTCCTAATCAGTTGGGATTTGGGAGGCAAAGAATAGTGGGAGCGGAGCCAGTCAGAATTTTTACTACCGGTTCTCCAAACTACTCAAAATTTCTGCTACCGGTTCTCCAGAACTGGTCAGAACCTGCTGAAACCCACCTCTGTTCCATATATATTAATCTAGATTTAGCTATACATTTTGGTTTAGGTTTAGCCATATGTATCAGTCTAGGTTTAGCCATAGATCTGGCCAGAAACCCGGGTTGCACAATGGTTAGAATACAGTATTGCAGGCTGACTCTGCCCACTATCAGGAATTCGATCCTGACTGACTCAAAGTTGACTCAACCTTCTATCCTTCCGAGGTCAGTAAAATGAGGACCCATATTGTTGGGGGAAATAAGCTGACACTCTAAATTGGACAGAGAGTGCTATAAAGCACTATGAAGCAAGTCTAAGTGCTCTTGTTATCTTAGACAATGATTAGCCAAACATATTAGTTAGGTTTAACCATAATGGGAGATATTGCAAAGAAGCCAGTCATCACTTCCGCTTCTAAGGTTCCAGATGATTTGGGATAGTTGGCGTGGAGACAGTAAGCCCAATGTTGTAAAAGCTTCAGAAGCTGGAACTATGACAACCACAACTTCTAGCAAATGCAGCCAAGAGAACGATGAGCCATGTGGTTCTCCTACTTTAGTTTATTATAGTATTGTTTTTACATTGTTTTGCTGCTATGTTGTTTTTAATCAGTGATTTTAATCTCAGAACTGTACTAGTGATCATATCAGTGGTGGAATTCAATTTTTTTTACTACCGGTTCTGTGGGCGTGCCTTGGTGCGTGTTACAGGGGAAGGATACTGCAAAATCTCCATTCCTACCCCACTCCAGGGGGAAGGATACTGCAAAATCCCCATTCCTACCCCACTCTGGGGCCAGCCACAGCTGGTATTTGATGGTTTTCTGAACTACTCAAAATTTCTGCTACCGGATCTCCAAACTACTCAAAATTTCCACTACTGGTTCTCCAGAATCTGTCAGAACCTGCTGGATTTCACCCTGGATCAACAGATTATATAGTTTGAATGGACATGGCCTTGGATTTTAGAGAAGGTATGAATAGGGGCCGCCTTGCAAAATAAAAATATGGGCAGGTCCTACGTAGAGCAGCCTCTGCAAGAGTGCAGATTCTCAAACCTGCCATAAATGCTACTATGGATGCTGGAATCTTCATATTAAATTTGGTCTAATATCAAGAGGAAGACTGGTGATTCCTGTGTCACTGCTTTTGGAAAGTTTTCAAAACAGCGAAATATGGATCAAATGGACAAGAAGGTGAGAAGATTCAACTTTGCATTGTGCTCTTATCACAGATGAGAAATACCACCTCAACTGTCGCTTCAGACACTTTCCCAGCAGTACCTGGAGAGCAGAGGTGATCTTCAGCAGGTTTTGGCCGGTTCTGGAGAACCGGTAGCGAAAATTTTGAGTAGTTCGGAGAACCGGTAAATACCACTTCTGACTGGCCCCGCCCCCGTCTATTCTCTGCCTCCCGAGTCCTAGCTGATCAGGAGGAAATGGGGATTTTGCAGTAACCTTCACCTGGAGTGGGGTGGGAATGGAGATTTTGCAGTATCCTTTCCCTGCCACGCCCAGCAAGCCACGCCCACAGAACAGCTAGTAAAAAATGTTGAATCCCACCACTGCTGTGGAGAAAAGAAACGCTGTTGCCTCCAACAATAAGAGCTATTTAAATGCATATGATAAATGCTGATAATGCAGGCTACAAGTTAAGTTTGCTCTCTGCTGTTGAATTCACTTTTTTTTTTTTTGAATAAACCTTCCATCCCTTTCCCCCAAAAGGATTTATCTTAACCGTTGTTCAATCAACTTAAGCCCTTGTGGAATTCCTCTGCCCCATTCTAAAGCAGAGGAAAGAGATGCTGTTAATAGTGGTTTTCATCAAGAGACAGCCTATTTTTGGCACTGGGCATGACAGGCTTGGTAACTTAAACAATTGCCCCTTGTATGCAAACTTATCATTTAATTATGTTCAGAGAGCAGCTTCCCCAATATCACTTTGTAAGTTCATTAGCCACACAAAACAGCTTTCCAGCTAATCAAAGTACAGTTGAAACAGGTTTTAGCTCTGCTACATATCATCCTACAGTATTCTCAAAAAAAAAAAAAACCTGCCATGCTTATTTTTCCTTCCCTAAATTGGATAAAAAGTTAAATATTTAATGCAACCATGGTAATATGCCAAGCGGATCAGGCATTCGAACACCGAGAGTTTAGTGCTTGACATTATATGTACATCAATGTACATCAATGTAATTCTTGATGTCATATATATATATATATATATATATATATATATATATATATATATATATATGACATCAAGAATTACATTTAACCGTTTCAGAGGTAGTAAATATTTCCTTTTCTGCTCATGGATTAATAAGTGTTTTGATACAAGTAGTCCTTGACTTAACAACCACAATCGAGCCCAACATTTCCGTTGTTAAAGTGAGACCTTTGTCAAGTGAATCACTCCATTGTTAAGTTACTAAAACGATTGTAGAGTGAATCTGGCTTCCCCATTGACTATGCTTGCCAGAAGGTCGCATGTGACTTTGGGACACAGCAACAGCCATCAATACAAGCCAGTTGCCAAGCATCTGAAGGTGGATCACATCATCATGGAGGATGCTGCAAAGGTCGTAACTGGGAAAAACAGTCATAAGTCTCATTTTTCAGAGCCGTTGTAACTTTGAATGGTCACTAAACGAAAGTGTTGCAAGTCGAGGACTACCTGTACAGGAGCAGAGAGTTGCCCTCTCACAAAATGCAACTTTCACCTTTGTTAGGAAATGAGTATTACCTACCTTGTTGGGTTGGCAATATATAAACCATCAATATAGCTTTAAGACTGCTGTATTGCGTCATACTGTGTCCTGATTGGCTAGCTCTGTAGCCAATCTCCTTAAGAGGGAGCTAGAAACATGGTTTGTTTCTCTTTGCTGTTTCTGCGCTCTGATATCTCTATATACTACTGTTTGCAAATCCATGCTTCCTTGTAAGGAAGGCAGTAATTCTCCTGGACTAAGTTCTAACCATGAACTTTATAGTAACATAAGGAATAGGATCTAAGGTTCGTTTCTCTCTCTCTCTCATTCTCTGAAACGGACATGCTGTTGTTGACAAACAAAATATCCTTTTTGTACTGATCCAGACCATTTAATGTGTCTTTCATCAGGGAACAAGAGGTCTTCTAATTGTTGTTATACCATAACCCTTGACCATTATCCATGGGAATTTAAAATAAAATGGTCTAACGTTGACCGATTGGGTTGCAGTTGGGTTTGAAGAATTGTGTGTCAAGAGAGAGGCTCCTTCTTCATAACAACTGGATTAAAGCTATCGTTTAGCATTTTTATCTCTTTGGAGTGGCAGATTTTTTTTAAAAAAAGAAAAAGAAAATATGGGGGGCTTTCTTAGCCGCTCTCTTGAATAGTAGAATGTCTGCTAGCTGTCATGTAAGTCTCATCTTAGTATTTTTCAGGAGTCACAACTGCTTATCTGTCTTCCACTGACTCAAGAGACGGTGTCCCCTTCATCTCAGAGCCTAAGTCAGTGTTGGAGATTGACAGATGCGTCACTCCCAGACTTACCTCTTGACAACATGATCTGCTCAAGACTCACTCTTTGGGCAGCTTGGAGAGAATGAATTGACTTTTTACATGGGTGCCTGCGTTCTGAATTGACTTTTGATCCGCTGCCAAGACTTGATGACATTTCATCTGCCTCCTCCACAACTTCCTTTATAAAATAGATTAGAAATCTGACCTCGTCAATGAGTTTAAGCAATTCTCCGCTGACATGAAGCTAAGCATCGGTACAGGTTTTAGAGCAAGAGAAGAGGAAACTGTGGTCTCTCGATGACCATGCTGGCTAGTGCTGCTGAAAGGTGGTAATTCAGGAACATCTGGATGGCCACAAATGTTCCTCACCTAAGAATCTCCATGAATATTGGAAAGAAGTAATGAAGACATTGCAAAAGTGAGTGGTGAACTTTCTTTTCCCCTTCCAGATATATATCTGTGGTCATGTTTGACGGAGAAGAAGTTTGATGCTCTCATACGCTCTACTTGAATGTCTAGTAGGAACAGACCTCTAACCGCTAACCATTGGAGGAGGAGAAAGGAAGCGGAGTTGAGGCCCACTTTTTAGAGTAACCAGAAAGTAAGTAATGTTTCCTTCTCCAACCGTGAAGTCAAATAACTGTCATAAAGTCCAAAAACTTACTACCATCCCAGATTTGTTTCTAATTGCATAATTAGGGAAAGAATAAGTGCAAATGCATTCGAAGTCAGAAAATTTGTTTCAAAGAGTCCAGCACTGTCACAAGGAATAAAGGCATGGCAAGAATCAGGAGTGATGTTGCGTGCTTTCTTTGGATGGTAAAGCACAGAGAGTCTGTAAATGTCACTATGTTTATATATTTGTCACGGGGCTTGTTACTGAATGTAACATTTCCAGGCTTAGTAAAAGTTAGAAAGCTGTGGAAGTTAGAAAGTGCTCTTTCTCTTTCTCTCTCTCTCTCTCTCTCTCTCTCTCTCTCTCTCTCTCTCTCTCTCTCTCTCTCTCTCTCTCTCTCTCTCTCTCCCTCCCTCCCTCCCTCCCTCCCTCCCTCCCTCCCTCCCTCTCCCTCTCTCCCTCTCTCTCTTTCCCTCTCCCTCTCTCCCTCTCTCCCCCTCTGTCTCTCTCCCTCTCCCTCTCTCCCCCTCTGTCTCTCTCCCTCTCCCCCCTCTCTCCCTCTCCCTCCTCTCTGTCCCCCTCTCCTTCCCTCTGTCCCTCTCTCTCCCACTCTCTCCCACTCTCCCTCCCTCTCCCTCTTCCTCCTTCTCTCTCTCTTCCTCCCTCTCTCCCTCTCCCTCCCTCTCCCATCTCTCCCTCTCCGCCCTCTATCTCTCTCCCCCTCCCCCTCCCCTCCCCTTTTCTCCCTCCTCCCCCTCTTTCCCTCTCTCCCTCCCTCTCTCTCTTCCTTCTTCTCTCTCTCTCTCTTCCTCCCTCTCTCTCTCTCACACACACACATACTTTCTGCCTCTCCTGCCTCCTTTTCCAATTTATTAAAATAAATGGGAAGAAATGCAACTTACTGCCAGGTCCGTAGTGAGATGGAAGGATAATAATAAGGCTAGACTATTGTATTTGCAATAGGTTAGGTTCCTCTTTCTACTTAGGGCTGAAACTAGGTTCATATGTACCATTGGCCTGAAGACATTTGCTTGCCTGATAATGTTTTTGCTAAGTCTTTATATGAGGGAAACCTTGCTGCATCTGGACCGGAGTCTAGTTTGGAGTTCAAAACCTAGTTTGGGGAGAAAAATTGTAGCATTCTATCCTATTCTACTCTACTCTACCCTACCCTACCCTACCCTATTCTACCCTATCCTACCCTACTCCTTATTCTATTCTATTCTCCATTCCATTCCATCTATTCTATTCTATTCTATTCTATTCTATTCTATTCTATTCTATTCTATTCTATTCTACTCCTTATTATTCTATTCTATTCTATTCTATTCTATTCTACTCCTTATTCTATTCTATTCTATTCTATTCTATTCTATTCTATTCTATTCCATTCCATTCCATTCCATTCCATTCCACTCCACTCCACTCCACTCCACTCCACTCCTCTCCACTCTCCACTCATCTTTCTTTCTCCAAAGCATCTTTCCAGTGTTGCAGAATAGGAGAAAGTCAAAGGGAACCTTCAATGGACACCTATCCATATAAACTGCTTAAAATAAAGCTCTACAACTCCCCTTCATGATTTCCATCAGCCTCGAGGGAAAGTTCAGAAAAAGTGCACTTTTGTGATGGGGAAGGAGGCGTGTATCTCACTGATAAACAATTTTATTTCATGAGCCGAGCTTTGTGTGTGTGTGTGTGTGTGTGTGTGTGTGTGTGTGTGTGTGTGTATATATATATATATATATATATATATATATATATATATATATATATGTGTGTGTGTGTGTGTGTGTGTGTTTTCTCAGGTTTTCGCGGGTGTTTGTATGTAGGTCTTTGGTTATTCGGGTCTTCTCCCACGTAAAATTGGAAGTGTCTTGGCGACGTTTCAACGAAGTCTCATTCGTCATCTTCAGGCTGGTGTTCTCGGCTTCGTGCTTCCAGGAGCAATGTGAGATCGCAGCTGTCTCTTCCTTTTAACTGCTAGTGGGGGTGTGAGCTGATTGGGTGGGAACTTGGCTGTGTTCTGATTGGGTGGAGGTGTGTTCTGATTGGTTAGGGGCTCGGCTGTGCTCTGATTGGATGGGGGGTTGGTTGTGCTCTGATTGGCTGGGGGTGTGTTCTGTTTGGGTGGGGGCTTGGTTGTGCTCAGCTTAGTCTGAGTTGCAGGGGGATTTGAGCTGGTGAGCTGCGTTGTTGTTGTTTGGCTTCGTGTTTGTGGCCGTGCGAGCTCTTCATGGTGGGTGTCAGTCTGCTTCATGTATGGATTGGAGAGGTTTAAAGTGGCTAATGAGGCAGCTGCAGTCTGGCTTCTGGTCCTTGGTCGTGGCTCATTATCAGTGTGGGTTTGAGTCTGCTTTCTGCGTGGATGTGTGGTGGTGACATTCTGTGTGGCTCTCGTGAGTGTGGGTCTGGTGTCATTTGTCGTGTTAGGGACCCGTTTGTCAATAAGGGCGGGTTTCCAAATGGCTGGTAGGCGGGAGGTATCGTCTCGTTTGTTCATGCTGTGTGGGCGTTTTTCTATCTCGATGGCTTCTCTGATTATTCTGTTGTTAAAGTGTTCAGTTTTGGCGATAGTTCTGGTCTTTTTAAAGTCAATATCATGTCCTGTGGCTTTAAGGTGTTGGACCAGGGAAGAAGTTGGTTCTTCTTTTCTGACTGAATTCTTGTGTTCTTCTATGCGTGCACTTATTCGTCTGTTGGTTTGTCCGATGTATGTGGTGGGGCAGGCGGTGCATGGGATTTCATATACTCCTTGATTTTCTAACTCAATTTTGTCTTTGGGGTTCCTTAGGATGGTGGATATTTTTTGGTTTGTGCAGAATGCTGTCTTGATGTTATGTTTGTGGAGGATTTTGCTTATTCTGTCTGTGGTGCCTTTTATGTATGGGAGGAGGGCTTTGCCGTTTTCTTGTTCTGTGTCTTGGATTTTAGTGGGGGTTTCTTTTTGGATTAGGTTGGTGATCTTATTTCTTTGGAATCCATCTAACATCCAATGGATTCCAAAGAAATAAGATCACCAACCTAATCCAAAAAGAAACCCCCACTAAAATCCAAGACACAGAACAAGAAAACGGCAAAGCCCTCCTCCCATACATACAACCAACCCCCCATCCAATCAGAGCACAGCCGAGCCCCTAACCAATCAGAACACACCTCCACCCAATCAGAACACAGCCAAGTTCCCACCCAATCAGCTCACACCCCCACTAGCAGTTAAAAGGAAGAGACAGCTGCGATCTCACATTGCTCCTGGAAGCACGAAGCCGAGAACACCAGCCTGAAGATGACGAATGAGACTTCGTCGAAACGTCGCCAAGACACTTCCAATTTTACGTGGGAGAAGACCCGAATAACCAAAGACCTACATATATATATATATATATATATATATATATATATATATATATATATATGTGGACATTTTTTTTGAAAACAAAATACATATATAAATGCCCTCTCCCCCCCTCCCTCCACACACACCCAGCTAAGAGCCCAGAATACTTGTTTTTGTCATTCACATGGGAAAGGAAGGATCACAACAGGGGCGGGAAAGAATTAAATCCATCTATTCTCTCCTCCCATCCACCCATTAAGACTCTTATTGAGAAAGAATCTTTGTTTAATGGTGAAGGAAGGGGGAAAAAACAGAGAAAGAGAAACCAGGCACCTAACCTATTGAAGATCATGGATACCCCCAAAAAATCTATCACACCGAAGAAAGGAGGAATAAGTATACTCTAGCCTGTGCCATCAGTTGGGTTATGACTACAGTTCCTATCACCTTGACCAATGACGTATGAGTTATGGATGATGGGAACAGATATCCTAGCCCTTTAGGAGCGAAACCCCTATGGCCGTGCTGTGATCGATGAATTCTAACTCATTCAAGCAACACAAGAAGAGGTGTTTGTTGATGTTTTGTGCCGAAGATACCCGCCTATAATCATTTTTATTGATGTACAGTTTCATTTTAAAAGAGTCACCTGCAAATAATTCCATTGTAACTTTGGGGGAGTGAAATTGGGCGGGGGGGATTATTTATTTATTTATTGGTTCAATTTATATGCTGCCCTTTTCCAGAGACTCAGGGCGGCTTACAATGCATTAAGCAATAGCCTTCATACTTTTGTATATACCTGCTTAGTAGGGATTTCAGCCCCCCCCCCAAAAGCGGTGTTCTTTTTTATACAAAGTCAGCTTATTGCCCCCACAATCCGGGTCCTCATTTTACCTACCTCAGAAGGATGGAAGGCTGAGTCAACCTTGAGCCTGGTGAGATTTGAACTTGCAATAATTGCAGGCAGCTGGTGTTACTTAACAATGTTTTAGTCTGCTGTGCCACCAAGGCTCCTTAGCATGTTATGAATGGGACTCTCTATGTCACATCAAACCCCCCAAGATACATTTTGCCTGGTACTAATTGTGCTAAATTGTAGTGCAACCTTAAAATCATCCTCCTTGTTATTTTTGTTTGTTTCTAAATGCTCTTTTTTTAATGCATTGTTCTTGTGATGTTTAGTTACTGCCATTTTTTTTTTCCTACAGCACAATTATTTAGCTCCGCTGCCATTTGAATCCGGCTTTAGCTGCTCTCTGCAGTTTTATTCTTTGAGCGTAGTTTATGATGTTTTATATTTTACGACGTTTTAATCTGGGAAGCCTCCTTGCGGATTTTTGTGCAATATTGAAAGGTAAGGATATCAATCTTCCAAATGCTAAATGATAGAAGCTCGTACTTTTCCACCCTTCAATTCCAATCCACCACAGTGACACGTTCCCTCCTGATCCACTACCATGCTGGCAAATGTCTGCCTCCCCCTCCCCAATTCCTGATCAAGTGCTTTGTAAATTTTGTTATTCTGTGATGATAATAAATCATTATAGCCTTAAACACATCTCCAGCGCAGAGACTCAGTCATGAATTATCTTGTCATCCTGACCAAAACATTCTCCAAAAAAGCTTGACAAGTGCTAAAATCCAGAACATGAAACCATGTGTTGTTGTGAAAGCACGATTCAGAAATGTCAATTAATTAGATTAAGAGGCTACTTTTAGCTTTCCTTGTGGTGCCAAATAACCCTTAAAATATGTATTGCTGTGAAAGTCTACCTCGGTAGCTTCAATCCTTCTCTTGGCAAAGTAAAGACAATGGAGCTGACGAAGAGAAGGAATGATTACATCTGCCAGTCAGTTTGAGAGGGGAAAAAAAAATCTTCCTTTTTGCACTGTACAAATTCACAAGCAAGACGAATTCTTGCCGGGTATGAATTCAGGGAGATTCTCCCCCTGAAGAAATTGGATTCAGATTGGCAAACGAAAGCCAAATCACAACTACATATCTGTAGACCTAAAATAAGTCTTATTGTCTTGAACTTAAGTTAGGAAGAAGTAGGGATCAGTAGGGAAAAACAGAGCACAATGAAGTATATTTTAATCTCCTCATCACGTGGTCCTGAAATCGTTTATCTGTAAATAATCCAGTCTCGCTTTTCGTCTCCCCCGATCAACAATTTCTGTATTTTTAATGTTTGCTTTTGAAAGCGACCACTGGCTTTAATAGCCAAGTTATTTGCGTAAAATAATATTCCACCCTTCTTCTTCCCAAACCCTTACAAATCACTGCTGCTCATGTTCGCAACATGTCTTTCCAATTAGGGGAAAATAAATGCAACTTTCAAATTAATGCAAATCGAATGGGTAGATTAAATCTACGAGCGTTGGACAGACAAAGAAAGTTGGGTGGTGACAGAAAATTGTAATATTAGAGGATATTAATAAAAGAGGAAGATGTGAATTTTATATTTTATATGCTGCATGGCTATATGTGTGTACAAATACTGGCAAACGGATGCCTTGAAATTAATCTATTAAATTCTGCTACTAGAGTTATCCAACATTCCAACCTTTTGTGATGTACAGCATTCTAAAATTCAATGCAGTGTTTACTAGCAATCAACAATTGCTTTCAACCAATATTTTTATTTGAATTTGGGTTAGGCTTCTGACGTCAAAAGATGGAGCTTTTGAAAACTTCAGGCCATTTGTTTAGACAAATACTGTATGTCAGTTTAGAATTGGATGAACCTGTGCATCTACACTGCGATCTTAATTTTGCAGAATTAAGTGATGCAATCTGTAAGAAAAAGAAGGCACATTGAGCCAAAATGCATATGGCTAGGGAAAAGAGACACAAAATATGAGTATTTCAGTATATGCGCCAGTAGAGGCTAAACCAATTTTGTTGTATACATGATGTACATACATGACAATAAAGGCTATTATTATTATTATTATTATTATTATTATTATTATTATTATTATTTAATCTTTAGTGAGATTCACAGCCTTTGAGGCTGGTTAATAGCTCAGCAGATCGAGTCCTAACCAAGGATCTAGGAACTGTTAAGGTATCGTCGGAGGATGTAAGCTGTTCCGAGTAAGGTGGTTTTTTGTAGAATCAAAATGTTCAATTTAGAATTTCTAAATAGTGGGGTATCCCATTATTATTATTATTATTATTATTATTATTATTATTATTATTATTTATGGAAAAAATGTTTGCAGGAGTGTATTCCTGTTTAGGAAACTGTAAACCAATTTCTGAAAAATTCCTAAACTGCTGGGCTGATCAGAACTTGCAGCTGAAAAGATAAGAATTTCAGCAAAAATGAAAATAATAAATTACCAAACCCTTGCAAAATTCAGGGGGAGGCAAAAAAAAAAATGACTTCCCCTGTCTTCATTTTACTGGAGATTTCAAAAATCCATCACATCAGTGTTATGTTTAAATTTCCCCGCAATGCCCAACACTGAAGGGCATTTTCCAAGGAAAAATGGTCTCTCCTAGTGGAGAACCATCATTTTTATAGTTAATACCATTTTTCCCCAAAATGCCCTGCAGAACAAGACAGTGCAGTCATGCTAAATTGATAGCAATCCATCCAACAAAGCTTCAATAGCTAAATGAGTCCCCTCCAGCATTAGAATTAGAACTATGGCCCTGAAAACAGTGCCAGTGACTTCACTACTTCTTTATCTAATGTACAGGACCTTGACATAAACCAGTTTACATTTCTTGCCCGGTTGTTGATTTAAATCATAGAATTCAGTAAGACAAACACAAAGTTTTAGATAGTTATCTGGAAAGTCACCGATCTACTTGGTTTTGGAAGATTCCTGGTGTCAGGTTTCGATGCTGTCCTCTGAATTCTACTTATTTTTTTAAAAAAAAAAAATTAAAAAGTAGAGACAGAAAAATCTAGTCCTCTGTCATTGCCTTTCCTCTTAGGATCCATTAGGATTCTCCAATAACTGGCAGAATTTTTAGCCCATGCAAAAAAACAAAAAAACTTCGTATACTTTGAATTGTCTATAGAGATTCTTAGCCATCCAGGTCATGATTGTCCCAAAGATGCTTTTTCAAAAGGCAGCAGGATTTTCTTTGTTTTTTTTTTCCTTGAAGACATTTTGCTTCTCACCCAAGAAGCTTTTTCAGTTCGATTCAGTTCTTCAGAACGGAAGAAGTGTCTTGGATGAGAAGCGAAACAGCTTCAAGGGAAATACAGAGAAAGTCCAGTTGCCTTTGGGACTACTTTGAAATGCTTGATTCTATATATTCTAAACTGTTCTGCACCAGTGGTGGGTTTCAAAATTTTTTACTACCGGTTCTGTCGGTGTGGCTTGGTGGGTGTGGCTTGGTGGACGTGGCAGGGGAAGGATACTGTAAAATCTCCATTCCCTCCTCAATCCAAGGGAAGGTTACTGCAAAATCCCCATTTCCTCCCGAACAGCTGGGACTTGGGAGGCAGAGAATAGATGGGGGTGGGACCAGTCAGAATTTTTACTACCGGTTCTCCGAACTACTCAAAATTTCCGCTACTGGTTCTCCAGAACTGGTCAGAACCTGCTGAAACCCACCTCTGTTCTGCACATATGTACAAATAATGCTTTGAGTCTTCGGATACCAGATGGAACTATTCAACCTTCTGCTGAAAAAAGTTGACTGTGTCAGATTTACATATAATCCATTGAGTCTGGAATCTGATCGATTCCAGAATGGCAATTCCAGGATCTATAAGGTCAAGTAAACAACCAAGGGTATCTTTCCCTCCTTTCTTCTTCTCTTGGTTTCCTATGTTCTGCTGTTCACCAACCTCCTAGCAGTTCCACAGTGGCTAACAAAGGATTTCAAACAGTAATACAAATAGTAGAAAATTCGTAAAGATAAATGCATAGTTCCCAAAGTTGAAAATGCTGGGGAAAGTGACGATAGCTAACGTGACATCAAATAAGCCTTTTTAGATGGGTAGTTCATTGATACAGTGGTACCATTGGGGAGGCCCTCTCCCTGTTTGAGATCTAGCTTACAACTGATGGTAAAAGCTGAGTACTGTAGAAAGAAGAAAGAAAATAGTTTAGCAGATGTCTGAATCCTACTCCACGCAGAGCTTATGGAACTTGGAAAAAAAAGGGGGGGGGACACACCTGATATGTCTTTGGTGCATTTACAGTAGGCTTGTAGATACCGGATAATACAGTTCAATACAATTGGACCCCCAAAGAATTGTACGCAAAAAAAGAACCGAGGCGCTAACTGCACACTATAATTGCGCTCCTAGAATCAAAGAGATGATTAATAGATCTGCCAAAATCGGAGCAATCAATGAGAGTCACTGAATGATTAGCACACTATTTCAGTGGTAACTCTCAAAAGGTAGCCATATGGTAGCTCTCCTCCTTTTTATTTAAATAGGCATTTAAAAAAAAATATTGAAGCATAAATATGGACTCATACAGAAACTCTGTAATCCAGTGGCCTGCCATTGCTTTTAAAGGAAGAAAGATGAAAAAAAGAAGAAAGATGCTCAGGAAGATAAATCTATCTCAGCATCTACTTCTGTCCTACTATCACAGCACCATTGAGAGTGTCCTGACATACGGCATTCTTGCATGGTATGGGAGCAGCTCTGTAGTGGACAAAAAAAACTCTACAGAGAATCATTAAAACTGCCCAGAATATCATCGGACTCCAGCTACCAGCCCTGGACGACATCTTCGAATCTCGCTGTTTGAGGAAGTTGCATAACATTCTCGGAGACTCTTCCCATCCTGCTTACAATCCTTTTGGACTGTTGCCTTCTGGCAGAAGATACAGAACAGTTAAAACATGTCTTCTGAATAGTTTTTATCCCAGAGCTATAATTGCACTCAAGAATGAACTAAAGGGCCACCATCAGTGAGCTGTTGGACAGCATTACTTGGTCTGTTGTGTGGATGTTTGGGTGGTTTAGGGGTGGGAAATTTGTGGTGGGTGGGAGCGTGTTTGGGGATTGTTATGTGTGTTGGACCTGGTCTTTGGGTGTTAAGTGAATTTTGTTGTATGGGTATACTGTGTATACAAGTACAATGACAATAAAGTTGTTGTTGTTGTTGTTGTTGTTGTTATTATTATTATTATTATTATTATTATTATTATTATTATTAAATGTAGATTTGGGCAGAAATGCTGATCCCCCCTGCTTATGTTTTTTTTTTTTTAACCCAGGTTGATCTACTTATTGCAGAACTGAAAAAGATCTCAGCTAAGAACAGGAATTGCTGGGAAACATTGCATGGTATGACATATAATCCACTATAAGAACTAGACAGACAAGAAATCTCTGATTCAAATTTCCTACCTTGCCTATTGGATCACTTTCGTGGACTTGGCAAACTATTTAATTTTAGCCAATCTTTATAATTGGGAACAATAATACCGACTTCCTTTACTGGCTTGCTGGACAAGTGTCTAAGAGAAAGTACCGGTAATTTGATCATTGGCATGTTTTGTCTGTAGAACAAGTCATCCACAGCCATCTGGACTCCCTTCCACATTTGTTTTTGAATTTCAACAATAAAGCTTCTCAAGGAACATCCAAAAATGTGTGAGAGGTTGTATTAAAAGAAGAGAATAATGGAAACATTGGGCAGGGAAATCAACACCAAGGAAAACCTCTCTTGGAAAGCTAGAACCCAGCTAGAGTTTTTTTTTTTTTCTTATTATTAAATGTTCCATCTCTTTTCTTTAATATGATCCTTATAATGGGAAACAATTGTCTAAAAATTAGCTTGAACTTCTTGTCTGGCCCTCTGAAGATCTCTGAACTAGGTATCAGTTAGGTTGTGTAATGGGCTATGAGGATACTGTTAAAGGCATGGAAGAAAACATAGATATAAACAGTCAAAAGGCTGTAGGCATGTCAGCTGAGAACTGATTTCATAAATGCAACTTAACCCATTTATACAGATATCTGGGATGACGTGTATCAAGATATTTTTTTAAAAAATTCCACCACAATGAATCTGACAATAAATGAGGTTTCCACATTCGTAAGGTGAATTTCAAGATTCTGTCTTTACCCTGGACTAGTATTAGAATTATCTTATGGAAGTCTGTAATTCTTGCTTTCTTGATCTTGCATAGCTGCATGAATTAGTCTAAGCAGCTTTTTGATTCCTTAGGTAGAGATATTCAACTCAAATACCTAATCAGTGTCTAGGAATATTAGTGGAACACCTACTTCCTGTGCCAAAATTGGCAAAGTATTATTTTTCAGTTCCTTGTCGATGGACCTTCTCTACGGTGACATCTAGCCTGGGATACCTTACTGCTGAAATCCATGAAGGATCTCCTATGTACATATTCTATACTTCTTGGCCTGGGTGCGATCAATCGTTTCTTCCTTTTTCCTCTTATTCTTTTTCCTTTTCTTTGAATAAATCAGTTTGCACTGGTGTCAGAAGCACAGAGGCGCTTCTGGATTGAAAGGATTAGCTGGTGACATCACTACCCAGTTGAGGACTATTTTCATTTCTTCGGCTGGAGCTGGAATGAAGGACGGGGACTCAACCACACCCCACAGCAGCAGTCAGGTCTCAAACATGGGCTCACTAACCTCCATCCAGGGGTAGGCTGCTGGGGGTTTGCAGGGGTTCAGGAGAACCTCTAGCTAAGATTCTGTGCAGTTCAGAAAACTCCCAAATCCCACTTTTGGCTGGCCCGGCCCCACCTATCCCAGGAGTCCCCATGCAGCCCATTTTGGATGCAGATAAGTGCAGGGCGCACGGGGAAGCTCGGGGAGAGTGAAAAACGGTCTACTGGAAGTTCAGGAAGGCTGGAAACGGGCCTGTTTCCGGCCTCCAGAGGGCCTCAAGGAAAGCCTTTGGAGCCCGGGGAGAGCAAAAACACTCCACCTGCCGTGGTGTAGGAGGCTCTAGGGGGTGGTGCACATCTCCGTTTCAAAGCTGAAGAGCCAGACTGTCCGAAGACATTCTCCGTGGTCATATAGCCAGCATAACTCAATGCCGAAGGTGCACGGACCGCTGTTACTTTCCCACCAAAGGTGGTCCCTATTTTTCTAGTTGCATTTTTTCCGTGCTTTCAAACTGCTAGGTTGGCAGAAGCTGGGACAAGTAATGGGAGCTCACCCCGTTATGTGGCACTAGGGATTTGAACCGCTGAACTGCCGACCTTCTGATCGACAAGCTCAGGGTCTTAGCCACTGAGCCACCATGTCCCTAGAAAAGCTTTAGGTATGGCACATCCCTTAGAGGACTTTGCTGAAACGTTCTTCTAAAATCTAGAAAAACGTCAAGGACTTTGGAAAGATTCACTGTATTCAACTTAAGGATAGCAGAATGCTGGTGGGCCACTGCCAGTGTCTATAATACAGAGAAAGTGCACCCAGATAGTTGAAACTGTGGGTAGCCACATTTGGCCTCGGAGGAAGTTCAGGGTAAATCGTTTCCGAAAATTTCCGGGTTTTTTGAAAGAGGGATTTTTCATCCTCTTTCATTCATCTGTTCAGCTTAGTGTCTAGACCCGTGATGGTGAACCTATGGCACGCGTGCCATAGGTGGCACATGGAGCCATATCGGTGGGCACGCGAGCATTGCCCTAGCACAGCTCTGGCACGCATGCACGCGCCAGCCAGCTGATTTTCGGGCCTTCTGAGCTCACCAGAAGTCGGGAAACAGGCTGTTTCTGGCCTCCGGAAGGCCTCCAGCGGGGTGGGGAAGCCCATTTTTCGCCCTCCCCATGCTCCAAGAAAGTCTCTGAAGCCTGGGGAGGGCGAAAAAACGGGCCTACCGGGCCCACTGTGCCACCGTATGCCAAAAGTGTGGGGAACATGGGGGGTTGTGCGCAGGGGGCTGGGGTGCATTGAATTATGGATGTGGGCACACACGCGCACGACCCTGCCATGCTCCCCCTGCTTTTGACACAGGATGGCAAAAAGGTTAGCCATTGTTGGTCTAGACATTCTGTGACCATTTATAGATTGGCATTTGGGATAGGAGCCTCCCTGCAATTCAAAACCAAGCTGAGAGAATTCTAACAATTCAATCTAGGAAGGTTCTTTCCAAAGTTCTGGAAAGGAAAGCCTGAAATGTCAACAATAAAAAAGAAAGAGAAGACACCAGCATCACCCCCCCCATTTAAAGATCCTAGTCAAAAGAGCTCTTCAAGCCCATTTGATTGGGTTGGAGAGCATCACACTGTCACCAACTCACTTTTCATTAGGCTGTTGCTCTCTGTTAGCGTAGCCATGCAGAAGAACTCAAAACACATGCACAAATTAAATCGACATCCAAACTCCACCAATATACAAAGCAATTTAAATGATATTCATTAGAGCGATGACAAGTCCTGATGAGGCTTTCAGGAGCTGAATCCTTCAGCTTTCACCGACTGGGTTTCAGGGGCATCGAGGCGTAACTACAGCGACTGTACCTCGAGTTTCTTTTTTTTTTAAAAAAAAACTAAAGACAAGAGGGGAAGAAGGAGAAAAAAAAACTACCCAAGAACAAAATTGCTTCCTGACACACCTACCTCCTTCTCCCATCATCTTTGGCAAAGATTTGAAATCTTTGGGAATTGCATCTTCCTTGCTTCTGGCTAGAATAAATGGGAATATATCTTTCAGTTGCCCACAAATTCTCTGCTTCTCCTTTTCCCTCCCCCTTGCTCTACCAATGTTCCAATTAAAAAAGAATTTCATTTTCCAGTTATTTCATTTCATTGGGTTTAGAAAAATCAGTAACTCACGATTATGACAGATGTAAAGGCACTGCCCTATTTATCAATTGTGTTAAAGAGAGACTGGATGAAGTCGGTATAAAACTGAATAAGCACCCTCCCCTCATCAACAAGTCAGATTTAAATCATTTCTCTTTAACAGCGCTGAAAGAAATATTAATATTGGCAATGATGATCAACCTAGGTGAATGCCAAAATTGGATTCAGACTCATACAATCGTACAGGTTTATTCTTTGGAAATGGATGATTTGGAATTCCGAGTTGATTTTACTTTGGACCATGAGCCCAGAATATTTGGAGAAAAGAATATTTATCATACAAAGGAAGAACAAATCCCCTGCCCCCCCCCACTCCCCTAAGAAAATGCCACAGAGGCAACAACCTTCCCTTGTTATGGCTTCTGTGTCAATCTTTTCACAATCAGAAAAGTTCTCCACAACAAACAAGGAGGAAGAAGAGCACAGGACTAGAAGTGACTCATGGAGGGGGGGAGGTCAAACTATTGGCCCAGGTGGATCGATATTGTAGCCCCGAGATCTCAGACACTTTTCTCATCCCTGTGTTCTTCTTTCAACCAGAGTCGTCACGAGAACTTCTGGATGTAGGAGTACTGAGTTATGGACCTCCTCATAAAGAGGAACTAGGAAAACATCGAAATTTATCTTGGTAGCTGAAACCCATTTGCATCATACTGAAAGAGCCAGAGATGGCACAAAGCCATAGTTTTGCTATACCTTGGAGGTGCTACCCAAAATCCAAAGAAATTACTCCTTCCATCACTTTTCACTTCCTGGAAGGGCTTTGAAGAAAAGGCTAAATTCAAATACAGTAACTAGACAGAAGTATGAAGGATAACATATATAGCTGCCTTCCTTATGCATGATAATACCTAGGTGGCTCACAATGATTTCCAATAAAAACAAATATGATCAACCAAACGTCGCATTACATCATATAATGCAACCATGACGTCCCACTAACACTACACTGATGCTTGCATTTCCTAGGCATCTTCACAGCCCTCACAGAAGTCCAGTAGAGTGGGAGCTTTCTAGGGAAGGAGGCTGTCCCAAAGGGTTGCAGGAGCCATAAGGATATATTAGAATAGAATAACAGAGTTGGAAGGGACCTTGGAGGTCCCTAGTCCAACCCCCTGCCTATGCAGCAAACCTACACCACTTCAGACAAATGGTTATCCAACATCTTCTTAAAAATTTCCAGTGTTGGAGCATTCACAACTTCTGGAGGCAAGTTCTTCCACTGATTAATTGTTCTCACTGTCAGGAAATTTCTCCTTAGTTATAAGTTGCTTCTCTCCTTGATTAGTTTCCACCCGTTGCTTCTTGTCCTGCCCTCAGGTGCTTTGGAGAATAGCTTGACTCCCTCTTCTTTGGGGCAGGCCCTGAGATATTGGAACACTGCTATCATGTCAGGATGTGCATCTCTAAGGTCCCACCATATGGCCACATTTTTTTTTTTTTTTGCTTTAATTTATATGTCGCCCTTCTCCGGAGACTCAGGGCGGTTTACAATGCATTAAGCAATAGCCTTCATACTTTTGTATATTTATACAAAGTCAGCTTATTGCCCCCACAATCTGGGTCCTCATTTCACCTACCTTTGAAAGGATGGAAGGTTGAGTCAACCTTGAGCCTGGTGAGATTTGAACTTGCAGTAATTGCAAGCAGCAGATGTTAATAACAGTGCTTTAGTCCACTGTACTATATTTAACAGAAGGGATCTGGAGTGTGGCCACCAGTCTAAGCTAGTAGGATGGGCAGATACGATCGGAGAGAAGTGGTCCCAGGCATAACTTGGCCTCATGGCAGGTTATTCATGGCCCAGTGTGATGTTTTTAACTGCAGTGCCAAAGAGTATACATGTCTTACTACAAATGTCGATAGATATTCTCAATCAGCCAGTTCATGGTAGTTTCAAAGGTGCTTTTTCAAAAGGCTACATTAATATTGAAGAGTCGTCTCTCAACAAAGGGAAGGGATACAACCAGAGGTGCTATTCAGCCAGTTCTGACCAGTTCTGGAGAATCGGTAGTGAAAAATTTGATTAGTTCAGAGAACTGGCGAATACCACCTCTGGCTGGCTCCGCCCCCAATCTATTTTCTGCCTCCTGAGTCCCAGCTGATTGGCTGGGTCTTCTTTTGTTGCTCTTCACAGGAGAAGAGAGCTGGAAAGCAGGTTGGTGGGGTGGGGAGGGAATGGGGATTTTACAGTATCCTTCCCCTGGAGTGGGGTGGGAATGGGGATTTTGCAGTATCCTTCCCCTGGAGTAGGGAGGGAATGGGGATTTTACAGTATCCTTCCCCTGGTGTGGGGTGGGAATGGGGATTTTGCAGTATCCTTCCCCTGGAGTGGGGTGGGAATGGGGATTTTGCAGTATCCTTCCCCTGGAGTAGGGAGGGAATGGGGATTTTGCAGTATCCTTCCCCTGGTGTGGGGTGGGAATGGGGATTTTGCAGTATCCTTCCCCTGGAATGGGGTGGGAATGGGGATTTTGCAGTATCCTTCCCCTGGAATGGGGTGGCAATGGAGATTTTACAGTATCATTTCCCTGTCATGCCCACAAGCCACGCCCACCAAGCCACGCCCACAGAACCAGTAGTAAAAAAAATTTGAATCCCACCACTGGATACAACACCATCTATCTCCTGTTGACAACATAGTACTTTCAGAAGTTCCAAGAAGGTTCCACACCCATTTGCATTATTCAGGTGACCCTGAGGTCATAGATAAACCTTCAAGTGGCCTCATCCAACTCTCAGAAAGAGTGTTAATGACCAGAGAATATAAATCCTTCCATCCTCCACCATTCAGTCAGAACTGAAGAAGCTTCTTGGATGAGAAGTGAAATGTCTTCAAGGAAAGCTAAGTCCTTTTGAAAAAGCACCTTCGGGATACTACAGATGTCTTTTCTAACATTGATTAATGCTTCCCCTTAGCCCCGAATCTTACCAGGTTTGCTCACTATAGGAAGGCATTCTTCGTCAAGTCGGTAATCCATGAGGATATCCAAACAGCCAGAGAATGGCAACCTTCCCAGCTGAGAGTCTAGAAGAAAACAAGATTTTCAACCTTGGAACATATTCTGAGTTCCAGGCAGTAGTGAGCTGTTTCCCATCTCAAGGTCATGCTTAAATTTTGAAACGCAAAAAAATAATAAAAATAAAATAAATAAAACTACAGTTTTTACGCCAAGTCTTTCTGTTGTGACACACTTTCATCCATTTCCTCTTGGAAATGTCCCACAGCTTTTGGCAGATAAGAAAATGCATAATTAAAAAGCATACATGTAATTTATAGACTTTTATCTAGTGAACAATGCTATAAATGTCAAATTAATCCCTGTCTTTAACTTAAATTAAATGAAATCATATGCAATTTTCATCCTGCCATTGACTATTTGTGTATGTATGTGTAGGGGTGGATCCTAGTGAGTCAATGAAAAAAGGATGCAGCCTTGGATCTGAAAAAGATCTGAAAAAAATTGTGCCGTAGTACTAAAATAAAAACCAATAAATATTCATCTGAAATGTTAGCATTCGTATCTTTATCCACCCTCACCATATTTTGAACATTTAATGAAACAACGATATAAATATGGAATTTAAAAAAAAAAAATCTAAACCCTGTTTTGCCCTGGAATTTTTGAAACAGATTTCTTTCTCTTTTTTCTTTTTTCTTTTTTAAAAAAATCAGTTATCTGAGTATTTACTAACAAAGATATATATATATATATATATATGCAAAAAATTAAAATCTCGGGTGTTTTCCCACGTCATGTTAAATAAGTTAGTTAAAATGTTTAAAATTCTGGTTAAAATCCTAGCTTAAAATCTTCTAAAAATCCTTACAATTTTTGTAATCTGTACAAAACACACACACACACACACACACACACACACATATCTATATATATAATATGTTTTTAAAAAAGGGGGAAATAGATTAGGTTAATATTATGAATATTACAGTTTTAAACAATGCAAAGCTGTCTTCTTCCGTATAGAAAAATTACAATGTAGTTTGCATGATGAAGGCAATGGTATAATTAGAACAGCCAAGTTGCAATTTCTGATGCCAAAAGAAAATATAATGAAGTTGCCGCAGAGATCACTACATGCAAGATTTCAATTAATTATAAAACCCAGGCTGCTGAAAAGTTAAAGATACATTCACGTGTTAGTTACTATTTATTTATTTATTTATTTACTTACTTACTTACTTACTTAACTTACTTATTTATTTTTTAACAAAGCGAGGGGTTTGTGGGTGCCCACACTAAAGTGTTGACTTCTTTGAGCTTCTTTTCTTAGATCCAGCATATTGATTTCTTGTTGAGAAGTGAGCTGTTCAAGCTCCATTTAAGATTTTCATCTTCCCTGTAGCCCTGAGCACATCAGAGTACCATAAATTAGTTAAATTGCACATTTATCACCAATGTTATTTTAAGATACTGTGTAAATTTGATGGCTGCGAGATATACAGTCTACAGGAACAAGCCACAACTCGGGTGGGGGTTACTCTAGGGTCATCTTCCTGTATTTTTGATTTAGAGATGCTCTTTTGTTACTCTGATTTCACCCATTCTAGGCTTCATGTATTTTGCTCCAACGTTTGCGGAGATTCTCAGTCATCCAAATCATAGTGGTCTCAAAGGTGCTTGTTTCTCCAGAAGGCAACTGGACTGGGTTTTTTTTTTTCCCCTTGAGGAAGAAGAAGAAAAGGTTTCGCTTCTCATCCAAGAAGCTTCATCAGTTCTGATGCTCAGATGATCAGAAGATTCTTGGAAGATCCAAGAATCTGATGAAGATTCTTGGATGAGAAGTGAAACGTTTTCTTCTTCTTCAAGGAAGAAAGAGTCCAGTCGCCTTTTGAAGGAGAAAAAAACACCTTTGAGATTCTATGTTTGCTCCTCCTTGAGAAGGAAGAAGTGTCATTTGAAAAATTTAAGCCATAAAGGGAAACCGCTGGAAGGTAGTGGAAGAACCCACATTTCCATCTTTGGAGTTATTTGATTCACTTTCTGTTCATCCTGAAGCACTGTGGTATATGTCAATAACCACCAGTAACTGCATCTGGCTATGTGAAGATGCTTAATATATCCTTAACCTATCCTCTATCCTTAAATAGAGTTTAGTATTCTATTTAGATTGATGCATGGAAATCATAAAGTTTATGTCCCTTAAACGGAATATAAAAATCGGTCTAACTTGTTCAGATTTTTCTACTTTCACTGAGGGCAGCTTTCCTTACATTAGCCCGGAACATTCCAGGTTTTGGGATTCAAACTGTTAGAATTCCAAGTTAGCATGGCCAATTTGAGAATAGGAGCCAAACCTTTTCTAGAGGGAATTGGGTTGGAGAAGAATGACTTAAATAGAGCTACAGTTCCAAATGACTCTCAAAGGTGAAGACAACTCAGAATAAACTGCAGCCTTCTCTATGCGGACACTAACATTAAGCGGTGGCTAGAATCTTTCTTTCTTTCTTTCTTTCTTTCTTTCTTTCCTTCCTTCCTTTCTTTTTCTTTACTTCCTTCCTTCCTTCTTTCCTTCCTTCTTTCCTTCCTTCCTTTTCTTTCTTTCTTTCTTTCTTCCTTTCTTCCTTCCTCCTTTTCCTCCTCCTCCTCCTCCTCCTCCTCCTCCTCCTCCTCCTCCTCCTCCTCCTCCTCCTCCTCCTCCTCCTCCTCCTCCTCCTCCTTCCCTACCTTAACCACCCAAGATCCAGGAAGATTGCCATTTGCACATGCTAATGAAGATAAAATGAAATCATAGAACTGTAATAATCTGTTTAAAAGCCACTCTGCCTCAGGATCTTATTGGATATTAACCCACACTTGGCATTGTTTGTTTCGTCACTAACACTGCTTAAAACCTTTGTTCTTTGCACTCAAAGAAAAAGGAGAAGATGTAATCTACGCTTCATTCAGTAATGGTAGGGAGGTGGGAATATTTTTTTTTTTAATTCAGCCTTTGAATATTTGTCCCTCTGCTCTTTAAATGCTAAAGTTCACAAAAACTCCAGTGATTTATGTAGAATTTTCGCCTGCCAGCACCTGGCAGACGGAAAAAAAAAAAAAAAAAAACCTTCCCCAAGTTTCCATCATAAACAGCAAGCGTACAATTTAATTTTAATGTGCTCATTAGTCGTAGCACATTTCAGATATAATTGTGAATGCGACACAACATTATAGCAAAAAAGACAATTTTAATGCGGCTGTAGAAAAAAAAAAGGTTATATGAAGAGTCGTATCAGGATGCCACATTGTCAACAACAGAACAGGGCACAGGGTGTATGCAGTTTGGGGTCTGTGCTGTTTACATGCCAATATTGTACACAAAGATTTTCATATGGTGTCAGCTGTCAGTTACTTCTGCAAATTAACCGCCAAAAATGGAGACGAACAGAATCACTTAGTGTGCTGGTAACCACGGGTTACCTTTCATATGCTTAAAGATAAAACTGCAGTATGAAATCTTGGGAGAATAATTAGGAAGAACAAAACAGAAAGTTAGCAACTGAAGAGAGAGAGAGAGAGAGAGAAGAGAGAGAGAGAGAGAGAGAGAGAGAGAGAGAGAGAGAGAGAGAGAGGGAGAGGGAGAAGGCATTCTAGATATGAAATAACAACCAAGAGTCTTATAAATAACTAAGAGGTTATATCACAGAATGCCTCATAACTTTTAAGCAAAGTATTACAGTACAAACGTTTTAAAGGCTCTCCCTCTCTCTCTCTCTCTCTCTTTTTTAATCAATGTTTAGGAAATACAGTACAAGATTTTTCTTCCCCTCCAATTCTCCCACCCCCAAATAGATTTAACCCTTTGAGCACTGAGTTGATTTTGAGCTTTCTCTTGAATTAATTACTGTTTAATTTTTTAAATTATTATTATTTTACTAATAAATACCTTTAAAATTTGTGTTGTGCAAAATAGTTTTAATGCACGCCAGTCCGTGGCTTCATTATCAGAATGTTAAAAAAAAAAAAAAAGAGTAGCAAATAACTAATAAATATGTATAATTTAAACATGAACCTCTATCAATATAGATGTACTGTATAGCAAATAAAACAAAACAATAATCATACTTTGCTTCAAGAATAATGTTTCTGAATACTTTATAAATGCTATCTGTTGTATCTTTCATATAATTTACATTGTTCAGATGTTAAAAGAAAACCCTTTGACCTAGAAAAGAAATATACATTATTATTTTATATATTTATATATATATTTATATATTTATAGGTACCACTTAGACTCAAGAGCATATTAGGTAGAAAACCCATCATTGATAAAAATGTCAAAGAAGAAATGCATTGTCCACAATCACATTTTTTTTTCATTAGTGGATTCTGAAATCTGTACAATATATACACACATGTTTCAATGTGAAAATAATATATTTTCAAATTTCAAGATGGGTGCCACACCCCTGCATAGACAGAGGATTATTAATTCCAACAAAGAACATATCCAGATATAGATATTAGGAACCAGATCTCAAATGAATCTTTTTGATCAGATGCAAAGGCTGCAACTTAGCAAAAGTCAAGCTTTCCTGGTGAGACACTAACCCAACCATCCATCCATGAAGGAAGTCAAATGGAAAGATTGGTCGGTCTATATTAACGATGGACCTACAAATGTCTGTGGGTTCAGTGGCCAAGTCAAGATCTCTATGATGTGCCTGAGGGACACATGGGAGAGGCAAGGAGGAAGTAGATTTGACCAAAGAAAAAGCTGAGGTGTTCAGATCCTCTTCAACTCTTTTGTTACTTGGAAATCTGCAGCAGATTCAACTGTGCCTATACCCAGGGGTGGGCTGCTGGGCGTTCGCAGAGGTTTGGGAGAACCTCTAACTAAGATTCTGTGCAGTTCGGAGAACCCCCAAATCCCACTCCTGACTGGCCCTGCCCTTCCCCCCGCCTCACCCCTCCCAGGAGTCTCCAGATGGCCCATTTTGGATGCAGGTAAGTGCAAGGTGCACATGGAGGCTTGGCAAGGGCAAAAACCGGGCCTACCAGGAGTTCGGGAAGCTGGAAACAGGCTCATTTTTGGCCTCCAGAGGGCCTCCGGAGCCTGGGGAGGCTGTTTTCGCTTTCCCGGAGACTCAAGGAAAGCCTCTGGAGCCCAGGGAGGGCAAAAACACCCCCTCCGCTGTGGTGCAGGAGACTGACTAGGCCACACCCACCATGGCCATGCCCACCCAGCAACCAGACAGAGAACCCCTTGCTAAAACTTTTGAAGCCCACCCCTGCCTGTACCCTGAATTTATTGGTGAAGCCTGGTTAACTGGAATGTAGAGCTGAAGGGGGTGTGAGGGACCTACTCGGAAAGCCTACGGAAAATGCCACATTCTAGTCTCAGAAGACATCCCACCTGATGTTGACCATGGGAACCAATGGAAGAAACAGTAGGATGAGCTAATGCAACTTGTAAAAAGATGTGTTATAAATATTGGCGGCATTGAAACAAGATGGAGAGGTAAAAAAAAAATGTTCCCTTAGGAAGAGAATGGTTCATAGGGAACCCCATCTCAATCATCCAATATCGGAATGGTCCCGTAATGTTCTATAAGTAGGTTTCCTAGACAAGGAAACTATTAGGCTCATCATGAGTCATTTCCTCTTCTGGAAGATCTTCTTCCAGAAAACTACAGGTTCTTCTACCTGGACTGGTGTGCCCTGGAAGAAAGACTGATAGTCTCACTGTTCCAGAACATTCCATCTAGAAGTAGGTTTTCCAGAAAAGGAAACAATTTAGATCATCATGCACCATTTCCTCTTCTGGAAGATCTTCTTCCAGAAAATGACTGGTTCTTCTTCAGAACATCTGGACTGGTGTGCCCTGGAAGAAAGACTGACAGTCTGGAACAACCGTATGGTTTATCCATCCCTATTTGGGATATCTCAAGAACTGCCCCCAATCTGCTGTTCAATTGGTCCATATGTCCAAGCGGTGACAGTTCTTGCAACATCTCAAGGGGGAACGTGTCCTTTCAAACATCACATGATAACCATGACTGGCTGCTAATACTTTTTTGTTCAGGCTTGTTGCCTTGACCAGAAAAAAAGGAATACTGGGATTTTTTAAAAAAAAAAACAAATCCCAAAAAGAAAACATGTCTATATTGTTTGTTTGTTTGTTTTAGAAAAGGAAACCAGATTAATGCAAAAGTGCTTCAAAGTACTCAGAGGGCTAAAGATTTACAGGTGAGAAACAGCCAGCACACTTCATTTTGCCATGAAAAGAGTGTGCCATGATTTTAGTTAATAAATGCTTAAGTAAACTGTCTTGTCAATGCATGCAGCTTGAGGCATCACAGTGACACACAGCAACTAAAAACCCCAATTTACACAAAGTTCCAAACACTTACCACTGAGTTTTTAACCTTCATATTTTACCAGTAACAACAGCTGATTATGTACCTCTATTAAACACTATACAGTTATATATAAAAAAAGAGACTTGTCCAGAATTAGAGTGACAACCCAGAGTTAAAATAACAATTATGTGCCAAGAACAGGGGTGGGTAAGGGGCAAAGGAGAAACTCAACAGCATGTCTGACAGTTTTCCTCAAAAGCCAAGTACAGTTGTTTGGGTAACTTGTCTGTTAAAAAGAAAGAAAGGAAAAGTTAACGCTACTGTTTTTCTAATTCACAGACGTAGAGAAGATGGTCCTCGGGAGATTTTCCATGCGTTTTACTGAGATGAAGCTTCACCGCATGCTTGCTTGCAAAAGTCCTGTTGCAAAGTTTACACTGGTAGGAAGTTCCCAGCTCTTCCTCTGGTGAAGGTGCCAACAATTTCTCAGAGGATGGCTTGGTTTGTGCTATCTGATTGTTAATCTGCTCGCTGGAGAGTTTGGACAAGTCTCGTAATCTGAAACCTAGATGGGACTCGAGGTGGCTGATGTACGTCGAAGGAGTTCTGATTTGAGAAGCACAATCGTTACAAAAGAACACCGGGTGCCCGGTGTCTAAATTTTTAAGGAATTTTGTCCCCCCTGTCCTTCGGAGTTGGTATTTCACATTGGCCAACCAGTGGCTAATGGTGGTCATCGAGAGTCCCGTAAACCTGGAGATGTGCATTCTCTCTTGAGGGCTCAAGTCCGACATAATGTATTTCCCTTCCGACGTCTGCTGCAAACTGGCAGCGAATTGGGCTTGCAGGATGAGTAAATGTTGAGGATTCCAGTTTGACTGGCGTCCCTTCCTTTTCTGAGCCGGAGTCGTTTCTTCCGGTTCCTCAATTGTAGTGCCATCAATGTCAGACTTCTCGGAGAGGCTGGAAGGTGTGGAAGATTTTGATGTGTGACTTTCTGTCAGGTTCTTGAGCATATCCGAGATATCTGACAAGGCATTCTCGCGTAGCGGCGAGTTTGACATAAATGACACAACCGCAGATGTCTTTGCGGTTGTCACTGTAGATGAAGAAGATGCCGAAGACGCTGATGTGGATGACAAAAGCACTGAACCCAAAGAGCAGCTTTTGTCACTCTTGCCTTTCGTCAAATCAATGGGCTGGTCGTTATTGACATGGTAAAAATAACGGTCTAAGTGATCTGGTTTTTTGGGCTGCAAGGGTGGTGTTGCTACAGCAGCCTTTTCTGCTAAGCTATTGCTCATTTTAAAAAGCATGCTCATGGGGTCTAGGGCAGGAAGAGAAGGCTTCGCCGCCTTCCCAAGATGAATGTTCATGACAGATTGTAATGCGCTTAATGGATTTACAAAGGGTTGCTCGGGAGGATGGTCAGTAATGATAGCTGCACTGCTGGTCAAAGTATTTGCAATTTTCTTGGCCATCTCCTTGCCGTTTTCCATCAGTTCTCTGGTTGGGCTGTCTCTGCAGCTCTCCCTCTGAGAAACTGGACTATTCTGATGGCTTTTGAACCCAATGTCACTGGAAGTGTCCATCTTGAGGGGTTCACTGACTTCGCTGCTGCACGGCGAAGGGGTGGCTCTCTTCATGGGTGAAAGCTTCCCCGCTTCGGGTTCCTTCAGTTTTTCTTCCACTTTGGCCACTTTCTCAGTGACTTTCTTCACCAACTCTTCCATGGCATGAAAATTTGTTTTGGACACAGGGGATGTTTGGCTATTCGGAGGTGAAATCAGGGTCTGGCTTTTAGTGGGAGAGACCAATTCAGCATTTCCAAACATGGGTTTCAAAGAAGTGTTTTTTGCTGATGACCCTAGGGATAATTTCATCATGTTGGGCAGCTGATAAGCAGCGTGAATACTGGGGTATCCACCCCAGCTTGGGGTTCCATTCTGGGCTTTGTTAATAGCTGAAGTGACCGTGTTTTCTAATGACTTTAAAATATCTAGTCCCCCTTTTGGGCTTTCTTCCAAGTCGTTTTCTGTCAGGTAATGATATTTGGAGGAGATGTCATATTTTTCCTCATCTTCGCTTAATTTGTCTTTGTCTTTCACCTTTTCGTCAGCAGTCGTCCTTTCCTTCTCAACTTCTTTCTTGACTTCCATGTTTAATTTCGGGGAGACACTGGATGGCATGTTGGAAGGAGAGGTGAAGGTTGTGGCCGCGAGAGGCACCGACTGTACTTTCTCGTCAAGCAAAGTTGTGATGGTTGGCGTGACAGGGGACTCTATGATGGTCTTCCCTTTCTTCATGGCAGAGTTGGTGACTTTAATGAAGTGTCCTGTCACCATCATGTGGGCCGTGAGTTCCTGCAAGGTGTCATGGGAACTGCCACACTCCATGCACTTGAGGATTTGAGATTTCCTCGCTTCAAAATGCCAGGCGTAGCTGGCACCGTTCTGGTGTCCATAGCGGTTATTCGGTGTAATGTAAGGATTGGAATTCTTTTGAAGAGGGTCGTTGACATCGGAAAGAGTTCCTTTGGGGTTCCCACCAGTAGAATCTGGAGAACTTGGCAGTTCTAATTCCAGCGAGGTTTTTTTTCGAGTGGCCGGTATGATTTTTGCTGCTACAGGGGTTACGGGTTCCTTCAGAGGCACTTTTTGGTAATGTTTTGTTTTTATCATATGCACACTCAAGTCTTGAAGCGATTCAAAGGAATGACCACAGTACATGCACTTTAATACTTTCTGGGCATCTTCTTTCCCTTCCATTTCAAGCAAGGAGCGTTTACGAGGCTTAGACCATCGTTTGGGATTGTTGTTATCTGTTTCGTGGTTGTCATCTCGATAATGCCCCGTTTCATTCATGTGCACCGTTAATTCCACCAAAGTATCGTAGGCTGCGCTACAGTCTTTACAGCGGAATTTGCTGGCTCCGGTAAAGATGGAGCCATAAAGTTTACTGCTCTGCCTGTACAACTGAACTGTGCTAAAAAGGCTGGGCTCGGGAAGGATTCTGTTCTGCGACACTTGTTGTAACGTTTTGGCCATGGCGGTCTGGTGCCAATCGAAGCTCCCACTGCCACAGCTGCTGCTGCTACTACTACTACTGCTACTGCTGCCGTTCGTTTTTTCAACGGTTGGTTGGTGGAGATTCAAATTCAGGTTGGACCAATAGGAATTGGAGAGGAAGTTATTGTAGACGGCCTTCATCTGCTCCAAACTGTCTGACACCACAGATTCTTCCAGTGCTATGGAAACCTCTTTGCTCTCCTCCTCGTTTTTGATAGAGCCACTCTCAAAATCGGCCATTCGATCACTCGTCTCACTGATATGGGACTCGCTGTCCATTTCATGGCTGGAAAATTCGGCTGCTGGAGAGTTCTGATAGCTCTGGCAATTCTTGCCAAAGTCCTTTTCTGGACAGGCATACTTTGCAGAAGGTTCTCCATCCATCGTATTCTCCTCTGGCTCCAAGTCATCATCCACCATGGCAGCAGCTTTCAGCTCATCCGAAACATAAGCTAGTAGAGAGAGATAGAGAGAGAAAACAAATAATAAAACACAGTTAGTAATAGCTAGTCTCCATTTCAATCAGCAGCTGGCATGTTTCAGTCAAAGAATTGCATTTATTTGTTAAAATTAAACAGTCAAAATTTAGCATTTCTTCCAAGCAAGAGGAAGAGGGGAAGGGGAGAAAAAAAATCTGCTCTTCAAACATAATTTGCCACCTTATTCTTCTCAAGGGGCAACAGCTTGAAATTAAAACTAAATTTGAAATTAATGAAGCACATTCTGGAGGTGGCATTCATTTCTAAAGTAATAAATTACTTGTATCAACCTCAGAGACAGCAGTTCCTGTCTGTCAATTAATATGTCTTATGCTTCTTCTACCCCTAATGTATTTCTTAACAGACAGATTCACAATTTAAATTAAGCCAGAATTTTCTTTTTTACTCATTAGATTTTTTTTCCCAAACCCAATCTTTAATAAAACATAAAAACCATCAACAAGAATAACAATAAATCCCACAAAGCAACCAGAATTTTTTTTAAAAATGTCTTCCTGACTTATTAGAAAATTAAAAGCTTGCATTTATTGCAAGAGCTGTTTAGCAATGCAGATACTAAACTGAGCATTGGGCTTAGCGTTAGAAACTATGCTCAATAAGTAAATAAGCTTCTCAAAATTTTGTAAGTGGATCAACCCTCTAATTAACAGGATCTTACAGACCACAATTCTTCATTCTCTAGGACAGGCAATTTATAAATAACATTTGATCTTACCCTGAGAAAATTCTGGAATTGAAAAAAACCACACTGAAACTTCGATAAAAAATTTGTTGATGAAACAGTACATTTTTTGGTACTGTTTTACTGTATGAGTATATAAAAACCTGGTTTTTATACTTCCTAACATACTTTTTAATTGTTTTTTTAGTTCTGTCATGCCCCATCTAGAGTTGCTTGTTTGCAAGATGGGCAGCTAGATAAAGTGGTTTAACAAATAAATGATAAAAGTAATAAAGGAAGAAGCTCCAAAGAATTAAAAATGCTATATACGTTCTAGATGTGAGTTTAGATATAATTCTGGAATTTATTTTATAATTTTCCTGGTTAAATTGGAGGCCATGAATAGCAAAATTCAGGACGGGCTGTATAGATGGACTCCATAGATTTTTTTAAAAAAAAATGTTGAAATTTCCTTCCAACTTCACCCGTTAGTGCACAAAAGGAAAAAAAAATATATTTTCGCTTGTGCAAAATGCTTTTCAATTTACAGTTATAAAAACTATCCTTGTGGCATTTGGAAATTTGGGAAATAACATTTCTTAAGGCAAAACCTGGGGTTAGCTCTCCCTTTTTTAAAAAAAAAAAAATCCATTAATTTACAGAGAGAAAATTATTACGGGGAAAACGGATAATCGACTTCTCTATGACTTCATGTGCGTACCAAAGACTTTTTGACATTGAGTAAGAAAAACAGAACAGCAACTGGTAAAAAAAAAAAAATTGACATTCTGCTCTTATTCTTCCAGGATAAATACACACAAGGTCTTCCAGTGGACATTACAAATGTCAAAGTGTTTGCTTTTAGACTATTTTGTCAATATTTCTTCACCGTAAGCTACACTGGGGCCTCCCGACAGAGGTTCGTGTACTGTATAAGGCACTAGACTTGGATTCAAGCGACAGAAAGGCCGAACTAAATTACGGCACTGCACAACTACTGGGTTATTTCAAAGAACTAAAGGAGCTAGACCATGGGTCTGCAACCTTAAACACTCAAAGAGCCACTTGGATCCGTTCCCCACAGAAAAGAAAACACCGGGAGCCACAAAACCTTTCCTGTGCCTGACTATTTCTTGAGCGGCCACAAAACTAGCATATGTAATTGAATTAAACATTCTGTTTTCTTCTGAAACTTTTCTTTTCTTGGATTTATCCATGGTTGGCCTGCTGGGGGTTGAAACGCTCAATAAATCATGTGCTGGTGGGTGTTGCACATTGGCGGTTGGGACACATATTTTGAGCAACAGGGAGCCGCAGCAGAGGGGTGAAAGAACCACATGCGGCTCCAGAGCCGCAGGTTGCTGACCCCTGAGGTAGACCCTGTTGGTTATGACCACAACTGAGCTCAAAATTTCTCAGTGAAATATTTGTTCAGTGAGCTTTGCCCCGTTTTATGACCTTTCTGGCTACAGTTGTTAAGTGAATCACTGCAGTGGTGAAGTTAGCAACATGGTTGTTAAGTGAATCTGCTTTCCTTGTGTGTATGGGCAGAGTTTTTAATAACAGGTTAACTTGGGGGGAGGGGTGGAAATGGGATGAAAGAAAGCAAGGACTAGGAAAAAAATGGGCTAGGGATACGAATGGCATTGTGTATTCCTACTCATGATGTACGAGCATTGCTAGACTGCACATGATGTGTGCAAATGTCAGCAACCAGAGCCACTCGTAAATAGCTAAACCAAACAACTTTATTGTTGACTACCTAGAATACAAGAATCTCCCCTTATTCCTTGCCTTCTCTTTGCAAATCAACAAGTGCTGATTTCCCCCATCCTTTATGTTCTGTTCTGTGGTTTGCAAAGTAAGCAGATTCATATTCCTTTGCTTGAATCCATGCTGATTCAGGGAGCTCACACTGTTGTGACCTAGGCTTATTTAGTTATTATAATACACAATTAGTCCCAAATAAACCTATTTTATTGTAACAGCTGAGAATTACGTTCATTCCCAGCTGAGTCCCAATTAGTAGCAAAACAAGTCCTTCAGAAGAAGTCCTTCGGGATAATCACCAACCTTTATCTTCTTTGACACCCTGCAAAAGGCCTTACTTGGCAAAGCCCCACTAAGTTCAGAAACAAAGAAGAGATGCTGACTGGAAACAGAGTTAGCAATGTTGCTTTCCTGCAAAAGGCCCCAAGTGCCTTTGTTTCTCTTTTAAACCTTATGGGAGGGGCCAATCATCTCCTGGCCTTACTCACAAGTCATCCCTTTTGCTTTAGCTGCTCTTGCCTTCTGGCAGCTCTGTGCATGCGTGCACTAGGAACAGGCTCTTCCTGTTCCTCTGCCTCTCTGCTGTCCGGCTCTGGGGGCTCCAGAGTCCATGCATCACTCCCAAATGGCCCTGACCCCATCTCTGCCTCAGGATGCAGAGCCCTCGTCCAGGCCTTCCCCAGACTCCAGGACTGGCCCATGTTCCTCCCCAGCCTCTTCACTGTCGGACTCCGCTGCCAACTCCGCAGGCTGCTGGCGGACCACAACACACACATATATCCCTATGCAAAACAACAGTTGATGACTATTTGAAAAGTTGCCACTAAATGGAGAAACTGCCTCCAATAGAAAACACAACACTTTGGGCAATGCAATACATTGTGATACAAAAGCTATTTCTATAACGTTTTATCATATTTTGCAAAGAATGGAGATGTAGTTTCTTAAATACACACTACCTAATGGTAGATTAGCATTCCCTTCACATTTGATTGGGCTTGAATACATTGGCTAGGGAATACGTACCTGATGCTTATCACATCCTAATTGTATCAAATTATTGGATTCTCTTGTATCTGTAACTGTGCAAAGTTTCTCTGGTGAAGGAGCAGTAATTCGCCTTCAGTCTTAATCTACGAGTGTGGCTTCACTGGTCTCAGGATCAAAAATCTTCTTATCTTGTTTCATTGTTAGTTTTGGGCTTTTCTTTTTTAAATGTTCTATGTGAACTTCAGGAAACCTTTTTTTTTTTTAATTTCCTAAATGCTGTCAGGTGCAAAGAACCAGGATCACTCACTGAGTTTTAAGCGCAAAGGATTTATTATTACAGCCTATACACAAGAATCCAGTCAACTAATGGTCAGCACTACATTGATCCTAATTAAGAGTCAATGAAATTCAAGGGGGGGATGGGTTTGAGTCTCTTGTGGAAAAGCAGGGAATCTAAACTGAGGATGTTTATGAAGATTCTCAACCATCTAGGTCATGGTTGTCCCAAAACTGCTTTTTTCCAAAAGGCAACTGGACTTTCTTGTTGAAAGAAAGTTATTGGTGGAGGAGTTAAATCTGACAATCAGTGGTGAAATTATTTTTTTTTTTATTACCGGTTCTGTGGGCATAGCTTGATAGGCATGGCATGGCTTGGTGGGCATAGCTTGGTGGGCATGGCAGGGGAAGGATACTGCAAAATCTCCATTCCCTTCCCACTCCTGGGGGAAGGATACTGCAAAATCTCCATTCCCTCCCCAATCCAGGGGAAGGATATTGCAAAATCTCCATTCCCTCTCCACTCCAGAGGCAAGGATATTGCAAAATCTCCATTCCCTCCCCACTCCAGGGGAAGGATACTGCAAAATCCCCATTCCCTCCCCACTCCTGGGGGAAGGATATTGCAAAATCCCCATTCCCATCCCACTCTGGGGCCAGCCAGAGGCGGTATTTGCTGGTTCTCTGAACTACTCAAAATTTCCGCTACCGGTTCTCCAGAACCTGTCAGAACCTGCCGGATTTCACCTCTGAGTTAAATTCAGGCTAGTAAATGAGTATGCCAGTCTTTCACTTGCTATCCAAGTTGGTAACTTTACAGAGATTTCCTGCTTTCTGTGTCTGAGGCCAAGAAAACTAATTCACAACAAATCCTCCAAATGTGTGGGACAATATGGCCCTACCATTTAGATCACTTTTACTGAACCTACAACCTAAAGGTCTAGTTTCCTTTTCCAATCATAGTAGAAAGGATTCTTTTTCTAGTTGCGGGTTTTCTTAAAAGTTTTTTTTCTCCCTTTTATGACTTTTTTTTTTCTTACAAAGCCCAAGCAAGCGCTTATGAACTGATTTAATGACTAAATCTTCGGACTTGCTCTCTCCTTTTTGGATTTCTGACTCAAATTGAGGACTCTGCACTCCCTGCACCATCAATTTACATGAGCTAGCGAGATTTGGACTCGGCTGAGAATTTGTGCCACGGGCTGTACATGCTAACTGATTAAAGTGGATGAAAGGATGCTATGTATCACTCCTTGTTCATTTCAAAAAAGAGTATTTGGCTGGGGGATTTTGTGAAGGTCTCCTGTCTCCAGAAAATACGGTGTGATATTTTCTACTATCTCTTTGTGAATTCAGTTATGCTTTATGGGGTTGGCAATTGTGGCTCCTAAGCAAATCCAAAACAGAATTGTGTGTGGCGGGGCGGGGAGGGAGGAGAGTAAAGGCCAACAGTAGAACAGAACTGCAAATAATCAATGATTTTAAAACAATTCTTAAGAAGGACTTATAGCAGTGGTGAAATCCAATTTTTGTTTACTACCGGTTCTATGGGCGTGGCTTGGTGGGCATGGCAGGGGAAGGATACTGCAAAATCTCCATTTCCTCCCCACTCCAGGTGAAGGATACTAAAATCCCCATTCCCTCCCCACTCCTGGGGGATGGATATTGCAAAATCTCCATTCCCACCCCACTCTGGGACCAGCCAGAGGTGGTATTTGCCTGATCTCTGAACTCCTCAGAATTTCCACTACCGGTTCTCCAGAACCTGTCAGAACCTGCTGAATTTCACCCCTGACTTAGAGCGAGATCTGAGTTGTTGGATTCTGTGATGAAATATGGGTGCTTCCATCACCTGCCATATGAATATATATGCAGTGATCCAGCTGTCAAAGGGATTGATCATGCTTTGTTTGACTATCAATTCCAGGTCTCTTTTAGGCTTAGATATTTAACAAGCTTCTGCTGAACAATTGATTGGGTTTTTTCAGCAGCTTATACTCACTAACCTAAAATACATAATGATTTAAATGTAATTCAGATGTATTAACAGAAGTATAGGCGATGACCAGGCTGAGCCCGAGGGAAAGGTCTAAGACGTCACCAGTCACAAATCTCATCGTGCTCACAAAAGATCTACGTTCAGCCCACCGTGAATTCCATTGATTCTTATCCACCGCCAATTTGCTTTGACAGTTAGTAGTTCAGATTCTTGTCGAGACCTTAAGCTTGTAATAAACCTTTACATTCATTTGAACTGCCTGGTTTCCTGATTTCCCCGGCTCTTGACAAAAAGCTCGCTCTATATAAGACTACAAGTTTTCCTCCTGCATAGAATTATTTGATTTTATAAAGGCAACAAAACCCAAGTTAACCAGCAGTTGAAATTTAAAGTTCTTTGAAAACGATTTTACCGCCTATGTTTATCAAACAACAGCTGTTTCCAACAGGTAATACAAACAGCCACCCATAACAAGGATAAGGCGGGGGTATTGTTTAAGAGAAAATAGTTGGCATGTGTAAGGAAAAATCATGTAGTTTTAACAAATTAGGAGTTGCATAAATGACTGTTTAAACGGTGTGATTTTGTGGTTTCTACCCTCAACCGGTGAATGTTTAATGGTCATTTATTCTGTGATTTCTGCTTTCAACTTTGTTCACCAGCCAGAGTTGCTGTGATAAGCAGGGTGTACACCCAGGGGTGAAATCCAGCAGATTCTGACAGGTTCTGGAGAACCGGTAGCGGAAATTCTGAATAGTTCGGAGAACAGGCAAATACCACCTCTGGCTGGCCCCAGAGTGGGCTGGGAATGGAGATTTTGCAATATCCTTTCCCCAGGAGTGGGGAGGGAATGAGGATTTTGCAGTATCCTTCCCCTGGAGTTGGGTGGGAATGGAGATTTTGCAGTATCCTTCCCCTGCCATGCCCACCAAGCTACGCCCACAGAACCGGTAGTAAAAAAAATTGGATTTCACCACTGTGTACACCTCTAAACAAACAAGCAAGCCATTCCATTTTATCCGGATATTGGAACATCTGGATATGACGAGTGAAAAGGGAGGGTAATTTTTCCATTTCAATTTCCTTTGATGCAAATGAAATCTCCCCTCAGTGCCAAGAATGTCCCTTGCGAACCGCAGCAAGGACAAAGCTTAAAGCACCCTTTTCGTTCATATGGAAACCCCCTAATTCACTCTGAGAAAGAACATGTCTTCTGTTCACCTTTAAAATGCGCTGTTTGTGCATTTGCTAATTATACAAATGTTGTCTCGTCAAACTTAGTCTCTTGGAAGCACCTAAAGATATTCTTTAAAACTTGGCCCTGTGATGTGACATTTAGAATTGGTAAACAAAGAAACTACATCCTGATGAAAATCAGTTGCCAGCATTTATCCATGGAAATCAAGGCTAACATGGCCAGGGTTTACACACCCACTCACAATCATCTAATTAGGTCATGGTTTTTTGTTTTTGTTTTTTCTTTCTTGAAATCAGCTTTTTTTCCTGGGACCTATTGAGAAGATTTCAACTCTGCTCATCTATATACGTTGAATAGTCTACGTGAAATGATTTGATGCAAGTCACTGCAAATCAGGGTGAGTTTTCAACCACACCGTTAGATTTATTTATTTATTTTTTTACATAAAAGGATCATTTATATATAAGCAGGAGTGGGGATGATTTTATCACCAATTTTAAAATTAATTTCTGTGAGCTGATGTGATGTAGGGGGTTAAGATGTTGGATCAGGACTGGGAAACCCCACATTTAGCAATGGAATTTCATTAAGTGACACTGTAGCAATTATACCTTTCTCACTGACTTAGGTGATTTGTTAGTCTGGAATTAAATAAAGGGAGAAAAACATAGAAGCTGTATAGAGATGCCAGACAAAAAAACTGGATGCAAATTTAACCATTAAAAAAAAAAAATCAAGTTTGAATTATTATAAGACAGTTTCCTTTGTTCCTATCATGCACTTGTCAAGAAGACTTCCATTTGACATGATTCTGAAAAAGGAATAATCAAAATTTGTTACCAAAACCATGAACTTTGAACCAAAACTAACCAACCCCACACAAATCCTAATCCTAACCTTAACCTTAATCAGTGGAATGATTTGCCTCCAGAAATTGTGGGGGCTCCAACACTGGAGGGTTTTAAGAAGAGACTAAACAACCATTCATCTGAAATGGTGTAGGGTTTCCTGCCTAAGCAGGAGGTTGGACTAGAAGACCTCCAAGGTCCCTTTCCAATTCTGTTTTTATGTTATTCTGTTAATTGATGGGTTAATGTTCAAATGACTGAATCCCAACATTTCTGGTTAAACATTGAGTCTGGAGATAGAAATATTTATTCACCTTTAAACCATGAAAGACGAATACTAGAGCTCGAGTCAACCTGAGTAAGCTTAAGTAGACCCATGTATTTAAGTTCTCACTATGTCATTCTCACTATGTCTCAAATAGCTCCTAATGGTTGTAATTCTTCACTGAGCAAGCAGGTGTTCAACGGAAACTTTAGGGGGTTTTTCCACCATGCAATCAAACATGGTCAAGCCATTTCCCTTCTTAAACTATCTCACTGCTGCCAAGTTTTGAACAGCAAAGCCAAAACTTGAAAGACAGAGGCAAAATAACCAATTAAACATTTCATGAAATTTGTGTTCCCTTCTCCAACCGAAGGTATGCTGCCAATTATCCCTCTGCTTCTGATGAAGATAACGGAGAGCAAAAATAGAGAAACAACTTTCGTTCCTAGCTGAAGAAATGGACGTCTTACATTTTACCATGAGAGGAACAAGGTCATTCAAGTCAACTTTCTGATATTGAGAGTGTAACATATAAGGTAGATTTCCAATATCTGCCTGTTAAACCCCATGCAGTTGGGTTAGGATCAAAGAAGAAAGAACTATAGTAAGTCATCTGGGAATAAATATAGAATTGGGAAAACTGCAAGAAGAATTTCCAACCTGCATTTATTATGAGCTCATTAAAGTGGAATCTTTTCAAACAATTTAAAATACTTTCTTCTCCGGTTTCTACTCCCCGTTTTTTTTAATTATTATTATTATTATTATTATTATTATTATTATTATTATTATTATTATTATTAATCATTATTATTATTAATCATTATTATTGTTTTAGTCTCCTTTACATTACTTTCCTGGCTTCCCCAAAATCTCTCACATCAAACTCCCTCTTTGTCGAAAGAGCGGTGACGGCACAGTGATTAGAATGCAGTATTGCAGGCTAATTCAGCTCACTGCCAGGAGTTCGATCCTGACCATCTCAAGGTTGTTTCGGCCTTCCGTGCTTCTGAGGTTGGTAAAATGAGGACCTAGATTGTTGGGGGCATAATGTTGACTCTGTAAACTGCTTAGAGAGGGCTGTAAAACACTGTGAAGCACCATATAAGTCTAAGCGCTATTGCTACTTCTATCATTCCCAACTGGCCTGATCTTTGAATATCACCTGGGATTTTAGATACAAAGGGTAGCTGTGTATATTAACGCTCTCCCCTCCTTCAGAAAAAAACCCACCCTTTCTGCCCTTCTAATCTCCTGAAGAAATAACAGAAAAGCACTCAGCAAACAGCAGCACCTATCAAATCTTAGCAGAGTAAAGAATTAAAGTCAGCCCCAGTTCATCCACAAAGGAGAATTCATATGAGAAGCCACAGTTATAAACCAATCTGGAGAGTCAATGAAGTATCTGGAAAGATGTGATGGCAAAGTATTCTCAAGAAATTTGCATGGTCTCAGTCCTAAAGTGTAAAGATCAACTTGAATACAATAGGCTCATTTGAAAATTGATAAGAAACTTTAGATAAATACACACTTGTGCCCTTCTGACTATTCTGTGACAATGGTTTTTACTTATGTTGTAATCACACAACATGCTAAAACAGGGCGGGTAAAAACTTAAGAGGTGCATATGTGGAATATATTAAGACTGATCAGTGTTCGTTTCAACCGAGATTGTTATGAGGCCTAGAGTAAAGCTGAATCATCAATTCACCTATTTGGTGAATTGATGATTCAGTGTACTACATAAACTGAGGGGCTGAATTTGGTTACCAGACTAAATGTTCAAAATCTTGATGTGTAAAATACAAAGTGGAGGGGTTCAACTCAGTGGTGGGATTCAAATTTTTTAACTACCGGTTCTGTGGGCGTGGCTTGGTGGGCGTGGCAGGGAAAGGATACTCTAAAATCTCCATTCCCACCCCACTCCAGGGGAGGGATACTCTGAAATCTCCATTCCCTTCCCACTCCAGGGGAAGGTTACCGCAAAATCCCCATTTCCTCCCAATCAGCTGGGAGTCAGGAGGCAGAGAATAGATGGGGGTGGGGCCAGTCAGAAGTGGTATTTACCGGTTCTCCGAACTACTCAAAATTTCCACTACCAGTTCTCCAGAACTGGTCAGAACCTGCTGAATATCACCTCCGGTTCAACTTTACCTCCCACTGCTCAAGTCTCACCAATGGGAGAACCAAGTAGGACCATCAATATTCTTAACCCCAAATATTAGCTCCCTTTAAGGATAACCAGGAGTGGTCCTAAGAAGGTGTCCACCAGATTTTGGCTAATTTTTAAAAATGTTTGTCCCAAACAGAGCACATGAAGAGAATAGTTTATCACTTCAATGTCACATAAGAAAAAGGCAATTGTCAAATGCCTTTTCCTTGCAAACACCCTCATCATGACCTGAGTTAATGAAGTTAATTGAATTTAAGATCAATAATGGTTAATTATTGCAATTTGACATTCTGAGATAAATGGCTTTAAGGTGGAGAAATGCATGGGTGTCTGTGAATTCTCACCAAAAGAAGTTGAAAAACCTTGGCGCCTAAGAGGGATCACGTAAGCATCCCATTGATCTCCAGTGCAATTGGATCGACTTAATCCCTTGATGAATGTGTGCTTTTTCACTGCTACAAGTAAATGTTCTACAAGACTACTCTAACCCTTGTCACTGACCAAATCTATATGAGCTGGAAATCCATGGAGATAGATTAAAGAAAGCTGGAGAAAGAAGACCAATGATTCAAGTAAAGCTGAAAGTTTATCGTATCGACTGTTTGCACAATGGGTATGCTAGGAATTAAGAATATGGGCATCATAGGATTGGGACACTTAACCATGTATGTAAGGTCACTTTGTGCCTTTCCTTCAAATCCTTCTTCAACATTCAACTACCGTATTTTTCGGAGTATAAGACGCACCTTTTTGCCCCCTAAAAGGGGGTGAAAATTTAAGTGTGTCTTATACACCGAATGTAGCCACGCCCACCCACTGGCCCCACCCTTTGGCCTCTACCTCACAGCAGTTACCTCCTTGCAAGCGAACAGCAAGAAAAAACAGCTCCTTTCAACTTCAGCACAGCCTAATTAGAACAAGTTGATTGGATCGGCCTCCCGACTCTCAGCTGATTTGCTCTCAGCTGTTTTGCGCAGGGCTCTGCTGCTTGCTGCAAAGAGGTAAATTGCTGGAGCAGATTTTTTTTTTTCTTGTGCTAATCAAGCTACGCTGAAAACAAAAATGAAAGTAAAGCAGGCTGTTTGCTGCAAGGAGGCAAAATTGCTCAGAGGCAAAGGTAGAGGGAGATTTTTTTTTCTTCTTTTCCTCACCAAAAAAGGTAGGTGCGTCTTACACTCTGGTATGTCTTATACTCCGAAAAATACGGTAAATCCCGGGTTTAACAGCTGAATCCTAACTACAACTCAGGGGTACAAATGTAGAGTTGCATAGTTAGCATAGCCAATTGTCAGGAATGAGGTGAAGTAATGCAATAGTATCTCATAAGTTTTCTACCTCATCTCAAAGTGCAGTATGTAAAATGGCCTTTTCCTACATGAAGTTTATAGAATTGTTTTTCCTTCTTCTCTCAAATCACTGCTGCTATGGAACAGCTTACTTGAGAGGTGGACAATCTGAAACTCCCAGATTTATTTCCTGCAGTACCCAAAGAATCTTCTGAATTGTTCTGTCAAAAATGAATGCTACAGTTTTTAATGATGAGAGGCTTATCATGACTAAAAAAGGAAACACCCCCAAACTGCCAACCACCAAAATTCAGGAGGAAAAGAAACCCCATTTTGGTTGTATTTATGTGCACGATACAGCATCATGATATAGCATGTGCCATCACTTGTCCAGTGAAACTGCTCTTCCCCAAAAAGGTCATGTACAGCCCTCGATCACCTGAAGATTGTCTATCCCTATTTAATTAGTTAAAGCTATTCAGTCAAGGTTGAACTCAGACAGTTATCACAGTATTGGGGAAAGAGTATAATTTATACTACTACCATGTAGGGATATACACACACATCTAAATCCAATTCAATCCATGTTAGTGCTGCAAAGACTCTCAAAGCCACACACATTATTTCACAATGCACACCTTTTTGTACGTAACCTTTTTAAATAGACCCTAATCCTTAAAAACCTCCCCTTTTATGACCCTGTAGTTTCTTAATTTGGGATAGAGTCCGAGTGGCTGGATGGAGCTGAGCATTTACTGACCTGATGCCCTTCCTGACACCACGTGGAGTCCACAGCAGATATTTTTTCTTTGCATCCTAACCCTAGCTTTATAGATGCTAAAAAAAAAATGACCCAGATCTAATTGATTGTTTCTTTCATGCAAACTTTGCAGTTACATTCTTATACACTGTTGTTGCTATAACTCTTCTGAACAAAGAATTGATGCTACCAGACTCAGCGCTTTGTCCCTTGTCTCTCTGACAATGAAATCCATTATGATGGATGATACCACCCCAATGTCCAATAAATGTTGATGACTCCTTAAGTTGAGTGACCTGCCATGAAATCAGCTAATAATTTTAGTTACCCAAAGTTCAGAAATCAGAGGAAGTCCACTGATGACTAGCACACCACTCCGTAAACAATTCTCACTTTCAGTTCCGAGTACAGCTACTTATAAATCAGATTGGAATATGCTGAATATACACAATTATCAAACGGGTACTGTTTCTCTCTTCCTTTCTCATTTTTATTTTTAACAATGATATTAACCTACTTTCTTTTGAGAGTAGCAAGGGTTTTTTTTTTTTTCTCCCTCTGACAGTTTCTTCTCCACAAAGAAAGATACTGCAAATGTGTTCCTATTGAGAGTTGTACATGCACACCGAACAAGTTAAATGACCATTTACAAGATTTATAATGACAAAGTAAATGTTGTCAAAGAAAAGAAAAAATATTCCTGATTGCAGAGCACTGACAATAAAGAGACGCTGAAGAGAACTGTCAAAATGTGAGATTATGCAAAAACAGTATTGAGAACACTGCTAATCATCTGCTCTTGTCAATTACTTGAAGGGTATCTGACAGCATATTTACATTAAACACATTTCAGAAGCAAACTCAATGCTCTACCGGATTTTTTTTTTTCCCCTTCCTTTTTCTTTGGCATGAAGAATCTTTCAAAGGATCCTTAAATGTTAACGGTGTCACACACAAGTCTTGGCAGTTGAATCCACTTTAGGAAATTACAGTTGCCTACAATAATGACAATTGCCCTCCACACACTCACAATTATTGTCCTTGTTATTACACTGTTATTAACATTGACATTGGCATTAGATCCTCCTGTGCTATGTAACATATCGGGCAGCAAGGACCTCCAGTATTTTCGGTTTGGGATGAGTAGGTCAGTGTATCCTCAAGCAATGTTTAAAGTCTTTAAGTTGTCTATGTATGTTCTTTGCCCTGTATTTCGAGGGCATCCTCTTGGCCAGAGGGGAAATCCACCTCATTGCCATCTTGGGAATTTGGTTATTTGCCATATGGAGTACATGACCTGTAAGTTAGAATTTTCTGTATGCAACTATGTTATGTATTTAACAGGAGAAACTCTTTTGGAGCCCTTCTTTGTTAGCAACCTGATCAAAATAGAGAATCTTTAGGATTCGACGAAGGCATCTTTGTCAGCGGATGTTGAGTCTCTTGTTAATACTCTGTACACTTATACTGTACAAATTGCCAACATACACTGGATCATGGAGAAAGCTAGGGAGTTCCAGAAAAACATCTACTTCTGCTTCATTGACTATGCTAAAGCCTTTGATTGTGTGGATCACAACAAATTGTGGCAAGTTCTTAAAGAGATGGGAATACCAGACCATCTTATACCTGATAATAAGCCGAATCGGGCTTTTGAGCACTTGGCAATAAAGCCAAGTGCTTATTTCAGGGTTCAAAAAAATATAAGACAGGGTCTGATTTTCGGGGAAACACAGTATCTATCTATCTATCTATCTATCTATCTATCTATCTATCTATCTATCTATCATCTCTGTTTGTCTGTCTGTCTATCTATCTATCTATCTACCTATCTATTTATCTATCTATCCATCTATCTATCCATCTATCCTGTTTCCCCCAAAATAAGACATCCCCTGATAATAAGCCCAATTGGGCTTTTGAGCGCATGGCAATAAGGCCAAGCGCTTATTTCAGGGTTCAAAAAAATATAAGCCAGGGTCTTATTTTTGGGAAAACACGGTATACAGAGCAGTATTTTATGTTCATCAGTTTTTACATCTCCCAAGTGTGCCACGTCATAATTTTCAGCTCAAAAATACACACAAAAATCTGGTTAACCTCAATTTTGGTAGAGACTATATTGTCAAACATATATATTAAAGGCACAGGTAGTTCCCAACTTACACAAGTTCATTTAGTGACCAGTCGAAGCCAGAATGGCAATAAAAAAAGTGAGTTATGAACGTTTTTCACACTTACGACCATTGCAGCGTCCCCATGGTTACCTGATCAAAATTCAGAAGCTTGGAAACTGACTCATATTTATGGCAATTGCAAAATCAATAGGGAAGCCAGATTCACTGTGTTATTAACTTAACAACTACAAAGAGTCACTTAACAATTGTGACAAGAAAGGTCATAAATGGGAGGGGGGCAAAATTCACTTAACAAATATCCCAATTATCAACACAAATTTTGGGCTCCATTGTGGTCATAAGTCAAGGACTAGCTGTAATTTAAATTTGAATTTCCGTGCTTTTTTTTTTTTTTAATGGAGTAAGAGAAAATAGCATGGTATCAACACATGGACAATAATGTAGAGAAAGAGTGGAGGCTATACATAGGTAAAGAGTATCTTTCAAATTACAGTAGCTTCACAATATTTCCATCTTTTAGGAAACCAGGGGGGAAGGAAGAAGAAGAAAAAAGGAAATCATTTTTCAAGGATCCAGACCTCAAGATTAATCATCAGATTGATCATACAATATTACACTTTTAGCAGAAGGGCATTGGATTTATAATGGTGTTTTTAAAATCTGCGTGAGGCTTGAATATTTCATCGCATCTGCAAATTAAGAAGAAAAAACATCTATGCAACAGCATGGCTATTTCTGTAGAGCAGTAGACTTTGATGGGAGGAGGGGAAAAAAATCTGTTTCTAAGGTAGTTTGTAAAAATTATTTATTTCCATACCAGTTAATTAGGATGGGAGTCTTTGTTGAATGCACAAGCATTAAAAAAGTGCTGATATTTTATGCATCTTTAACTGTAACGTGCTTCCCTGCAGCGCACTGGTAACTCCTTGACATTTAACATTCACTCACAGCAACCATAATAAGAGGTTTGATTGCTTCTTTTGCAGATGCAGAAATTTAATAACTGTGATCAGTTGCATAAATTTACTATACAACCATCTTAAGTTAGCCACATTAAAATAAAACAAAATTGTAATCTGCTGACAGATTATTTCAGATTATTATATTCAGCATTTCAGATTGGTGAGGACAAAGGAAGGAAGGATGGAGAAGGAGGTGAAGGAGATGGAGAAGGAAAAGGTGAAGGAGATGGAGAGAGAGAGAGAGAGAGGTCTCCCATCTAAGTCAAAGTGCCTGTATCTAAATGGTGCCTGTCAAGTGCCAGGAAAATCAGGAGATCCGGAGAGTTCACATGGATATAAAGATTGATTGTTAAGTTTAAACTCTCTCTACAAGAATCTGAACTATTAGTAGCCAAAGGAAATTAGTGGGAGATAAGAATAGAAGGAATTCAAGGTGGGCTGGTCTTAAATTCTTGTGAGCCAGTAGTGGGTTTCAAAAACCCGGTGCTACTGGTTTGCTCGTGGGCGCGTGTGAGCGAGCGAGCGCGCAACACTTCTGCACATGCGCAGAAGCATCTGGTGTGGGTGGGCGGAGCCTCCCGCTGCTGCCGCTACCGGTTTGCCTGACCCGGGGCAAACCGGTAGCAACCCACAACTGTTGTGAGCATGAAGTGATTCCAGATTGCTGATGCGTTTGACCCCTCCCTTGGGCTCAGCCTGGTCATCTCCTACAATTCCATGTACTTTGTTTAATTCTCTATTTTGTTTTGCGTATGTAGACTATTCTTACACTTTGCATTCTGGGGCACGATGAGTGTTGGGGGTTATGCATTGAGCATGCATCTGAAAAGACTGATCGTTGAGATGGCTTGCCTATCCCGCTTTCTCCCGGCTGTTCACAAGTCTGAAATTTCACCCAATGTTATGTTATATATTGTAGTATATCTCTGAACATACATTGAGTTGAGAACAGCATCTGAATGTCTGTGATTTGAAGTTTGGGATGTTTGGGGAAATTTACCTCCAATCAGTGGTGAAATGTAAAATTTGTCACTACCGGTTCTGTGGGTGTGGCTTGGTGTGGGGTAATGTGACTGGGTGGGTGTGGCCAACTTTTTTTTTTAAAAAAAAACTTTTAAAAGCATTTTTCCTACAACCTCTTCGGCCGAAGAGGTTGTTAAAAAATGCTTTGAAAAGGCTCTGATGATCCCAGCTGAGTTGCCTGATCGTCAGAGGTTTTCTTTTTTTCTTTTAAAAGCATTTTTTCTACAACCTCTTCAGCCGAAGAGGCTGTAAAAAAAAAATGCTTTTAAAAGGCTCAGGCAACTCAGCTGGGATTGTCAGAGCTTTTTAAAAGCATTTCTTTGGCAACCTCTTTGGCCTAAGAGGTTGTAGGAAAAAATGATTTTAAAAGGCTCTGAAGATCCCAGCTGAGCGCCCGATCATCAGAGGCTTTTTTTTTTACTTTTAAAAGCACTTTTTCTGCAACCCCTTCAGCTGAAGAGGTTTTAGAAAAAATGCTTTTAAAAGTTAAAAAAAAAAAGGCCTTTGATGATCGCGCAGCATGGGGGGGCAGGGATTTTTGCTACTGGTTCTCCGAACCACCCACCGCCATTGTTACCGGATTGGGCGATCTGGTCTGAACCGGGAGCATTTCACCCCTGCCTACTGAGTTTGTCAAGAATTGTAGCAACTGGATCTTAAACTTCATCATACTTCTTTGACAATGCCTGGCTTTAAAATAGGGGGAATTTAGTAGGAGTTGACAGATTGAGAAGAACTTGCTCTCCCCACCCCTGGCCAAACTACTTGATCGGGGTGTTGTTGTGTTTTTGTCTAGACTCACAAAAATAAAAAAATAAAAATTGCAGCAAACCAATTGTGATTAAATCCTGAACTGAGGTATTTCCCAATGCAACTGCTACCTGTTAATCTTTTATAATCAATTACCTTGCATAAATTGTGTTTGTTTGCTTCTAATTATAACTAATTATGCTTCTAAATATATTTCTTTAGGCTATCAAGAGAATGTAGGCTGAATGGAACCATGAGACAGGGGGGAAAAAAGAAGAAAGAGTCTATGATTAGCAGATCATATTCCAAAGAGAAGATATTGAAATACAAAGATATTTCAATAATATAATATAATATATGTTTCAATAAAAATAGGGGAAATCGCTTCTGCTTCAGATTGCCTCCTTGTATGTTCACTCGTCACTCTTCTGAATCATGTCTCTTACAAGCACAACATCTACCGTTAAATCCAGATTTTGAAAACTATTTCAATTTCAGCATAGATTCATAAATCTCCGGGCCCACCAGAGGTTGGCAAACGGGCCATTTTCAGCCTCTGGAGGGCCTCCAGGAGGGTGGGGAAGGCCGTTTTTGCCCTCCCCAGGCTCCTAGAAAGCCTCTGGAGCCTGGGGAGGGTGAAAAAGGGGTCTATCGGGCCCACCATGCCATCGCATGCCAAAAGTGGGGGAGCACAGGGGGGTCACACGTGCATGCAAGGGGAGGGGGTGGGGCACATTGAATTGTGGGTATGGGCACACACGGGTGCAACCCCCCACGCTCCCTCCTTTTGGCACACGACGGCAAAAATGCACTGGCTTCCGGTGGCCTTCCGAGTGCACTTCAAGGTGTTGGTTCTTACCTTTAAAGTGCTCCATGGCTTAGGACCTGAGTACTTACAAGACCACCTGCTGCAACCGATAACCTCCCACCAACCAATACGCTCTCACAGAGTGGGCCTACTCATAGTACCATCATTAAAACAATGTCGTCTAGTACTTCCAAGGGAGAGAGCCTTCTCTGTGGGGGCACCTACTCCTTGGAACAAAATACCCCCTGGAATACGAATAATCCCAGATCTTCGCACTTTCCGATGTGTCCTGAAGACCTTTCTATTTCAACAATCAGGGCTAGCATAAACATCTAAATTCTATGCCAAGGTCTTAGCAGATACACTAAGTTGACTCAATTTATTATTTACTGTTTATAAAAAAAAATATTATATGGTATATGAAATCTTATTCTGTTCACTGCCCTGAGTCCTTCGGGAGAAGGGCAGTATAGAAATTCAATTAATAATAATAATAATAATAATAATAATAATAATAATAATAATAATAAAGGTTAGCCATCCCTGCTCTAAAACAACCACCATTTCAAATGCAAAATGAAAAACTGCTAAGAATGATTCGAAAACCATGTTTAAAAAGATTCCGATGAGGGCATTGCTCAAGGACCACATGTAGCCTGAGGCCTCAGATGATATATCTCACAAGGAGAGAAATCAAGAGTTAAGCAGACTACGAATATAATTTAGCATAACGTGTCTCTCTATATCCTAATTTCAGATGGTTGGGCCTAATAAATTATATAAGAAATTATATAAGAATATATAATTATATAAGAAATTATAGATAGTCCTCGACTTACAACAGTTGATTTGGTGACCATACAAAGTTATAACAGCACTGAAAAAAGTGATTTATGACCATTGTTCACACTTACAACCATTGCACCATCCCCATGATCAAGTGATCAGAATTCTGATGTTTGACAGGTGGCTCATACTTATGACGGTTGCAGTGTCATGTGATCCCCTTTTGTGGCCTTCTGACACGCAAAGTCCGTGGGGAAGCCAGATTGACTTAAACAATTGTGTTACTAACTTAACAACTGTTTACTTGTGAACAAATGTGGCAAAAAAGGCATAAAATGGGGAAAAACTCACTTAACAAATTTCTCACTTAGCAACATTACATTTTGGGTTCAATTGTGGTCGTAAGTCAAGGACTACCTGTAGTTAGCACTAATATTTTTAAGCTTACATGAACATTTTTTTTCACAATGGATCCATTAAAAAAAATATCTAGTGGAGGTCTGGATTTATACATCTCTGCTTCAGAGGTGGGTTTCAGCAGGTTCTGACCATTTCTGGAGAACCGGTAGCGGAAATTTTGAGTAGTTCACCTCTGACTGGCCCCGCCCCCATCTATTCTTTGCCTCCCGAGTCCCAGCTGATTGGGAGGAAATGGGGATTTTGCAGTATCCTTCCCCTGGAGTGGGAGGGAATGGGAATTTTATAGTATCCTTCCCCTGCCACGCCCACCCAGCCACACCCAAAGAACCGGTAGTAAAAGATCTTGAAACCTGCCACTGTTCTGCTTCCTTCTGAACATTGACCTGGTTGCAAAATGGTCTTACAAATTTGGACAGCGATGGCCATCCTGGAGAAAGGAAAAGTCAGGGGATTTTTTTCCAGCACCAGAAGAGCCATGATTTTCATCAGTGGCAAACAAAAGAACATTCCGATTCAATATAATGAATGAAAATCTCTGGTGCCCATTGCAATGTTCACAAACTCCAAAGAACCTTGCCGAAAGGAGCCGGTTTTCCTTTCTCCGAGATTGGCTGGTCAGGCAAACAAAGCTTTAACAGAAATGTTAGGGAGGAAATAATAGCCATTTCCAATGATAATACACAATTTTAGCACCTACGCTCAGTTGATTTAGGTGATCGGGTAACATGTCAAGCAGCCTGCCTTGGTTAGGTAAGCCTTTAATGAGTAATTGGCAGTCTTATTTCTGTTTTAGATTTGGTTTGTCATTGGCTATCCATTACCTGCCATTCATCTTTGATCTCTTTGGACAGGCCTGATCAAAAGATGTCATTTGACCTACTCCGGTTGGCAGAAACTTGCATGACTCTCATAAAGGGGACACCCCGTCTATAAATAAAATGACATTATTATTTTTCTGTCCTATCATGTAGAAGAGACAATTATGATAATACAGTGTCTGTCACTAGCTCCTCGGCAAATTGCTAGCTCTCACGCAACTGTTTAGCTTTCTTATTTGTTTTTTGTCTGTTTTCCTCCATTTCAAGTGGGAAATAAAGCAGAATTGAAATCGCTAATGCCTTCGCCTCCCACTCTGACAGACTCGGGGGTTTCTTCTCTATGGTGCTGACATGCAGATGTGACCATCAGATTATCTTTGACAATGGAAGGCGGTGACCAAGAGTCGTATTGTTCAGGACACCGGGTAACAACGGAATGGAATTACAGAGTGGATTTAACCAACTGGCAGACAAAAGCTCAAATCTAGAGTCAGAAACGGTGCACGAGGCCACAGAGAAAACAAAATCACAGGTGTGATGTCTTGTACTTTCATGAAGCCACACCAGAGTTAGCGGTGAAGGTTTCAGAGGATAGAATAGACATGTGTGAAGCTGATAATCTGGGAAGTGTAGTATGTCCACAGGTAAACTACTAAAGGGAACAACAGAGAAAAACCCAGCAGTTGCTGGTTTTGTTTTATTAGATTTCTATACCGCCCTTCTCCCGAAGGACTCAGGGCGGTGAACAGCCAAAAGATAAAAACACAGAAAATACAAAATTTAAAATAGGTTAAAACAGATTAAACAGTAAGATTGCTACTTCCAGAAAGTTTATAGTTCCTAAATAGTAATAGTAGTAGTAGTAGTAGTAGTAGTAGTGTAGTAGTAGTAGTAAGGTAGAGGTAAAGGTACAGGTACAGGTACAGGTACAGGTACAGGTAAAGATAAAGGATCCCCTCGCACATATGTGCTAGTTGTTCCCAACTCTAGGGGGCAGTGCTCATCTCCGTTTCAAAGCCGAAGAGCCAGTGCTGTCCGAAGACGTCTCCATGGTCATGTGGCCGGCATGACTCAACGCCAAAGGCGCACAGAACATTGTTACCAAAGGTGGTCTCTATTTTTCTACTTGCATTTTTTTACCTGCTTTTGAACTGCTAGGTTGGCAGAAGCTGGGACAAGTAACAGGAACTCACCCCGTTACGCGGGACTAGGGATTCGAACTGCTGAACTGCTGATCTTTTGATCGACAAGTTCAGCATCTTAGCCACTGAGCCACCGCATCCCTTTTAGTAGTAGTTAGTAGCAGTAAAAACCAGGAGTATCTCAACACTCCTCAATTCTATTTCACAAGAGCCTTCTTTAAGATGAGTCCAACAAAACAAAAAGCAACTTCAAAAGGTAACAAACAGTCAATTTGGCCTTTTCACACACCTAAGGCCTCTTCTTAATTGATACTGGACCAGGTATCAATTAACATAGTAAACTGTATCTGACTCTAATCCACAATTCCTTTAATAAACTTTGCACCTGTTGTATCGCCAAAGGAAATTACATGTGCCCAAAGGTACCTGTGAAGACATACCTGTCACTCTACCTGTTTTAGGTTGCCAACCCCACATTTCCACAACAGTGACCCAGGACAGAGTGGGAATGTATACAGCACGTGTCATAAACCAACATAGATTGGTGGACCCATCTCATAATTCGGACGATTATTGCTTTTTATACTACCTTGTGCTCCTGGAAGAAAAGAAGGATACGCAAATCTAAAAAACACATCATAATGAATTATTTCTCAGATGCTTTTCAGCAATACCCACTTTTCCAAATATCATGAGGCTGTAAGGAACTGACTAATACCGGTACCTCTTTCTAAAGATGCAAATGGATTGTCTGCAGAGAACTTTTAAAATCAGGCAGAAGTCCCCATGGAATTAGCAGTAGGTAGACATGGTGCCACCCAAGTTGCTATTTATTTCTGCCAGGCAATGAACAAAATATACAAAAAAGACAACACAAACACTTAAAGCCAACAGAAAGTTGCAATGTGTTAAAATCAAAGTAAGGTGAGATGGAGCAGATTTTATTTTTGCCTTCAACCGTGACATATCTACAACATTGAAACAGAATGCTGCTTAATTGCAAATCCCAAAAGCATCATCATCATCAACGACAAAAAAGTGGAACTGTTGATTGTTTGGTAGACTTCCAATACATTTCCAAATATAGGTGAAAATTCCCACAGGTACATGCATGGATCTTCCACCACATTTTTACCTTGTGCCATGCTCATGTTTATTGCATGGGTTAAGGTTGAATATTCCTGGGTGAACTTATCAGGGCTTTTGTCATTTAGACAAAAGATCTTAAAAGCAGGAAAGATTATTTGGCTTCGATTATTTAAACTTCAGTGGAAAAGCATTTTCTGCAGTCCCTGAGATGAAGAAAGTCAGAGGATCATCAAGGATGATACATGGACTGCAGTTGGCATGATGGATCAAAAGCCTGTATAAGACCTTCTCTGAGCCATAAAAAAATGCTAAAAGTTTCTCCTGGCCAGTCATGTCCATCTCTAAGGGCCAGTGCTCATCTCCATTTCCTAGCTAAGAGAATCAACATTGTCTGAAGAGGCTTCTGTGGTCATATGGCCATCTTGACTATATGCAGAGGCTCATGGAACATTGTTACCTTCCCACCGAAATGGTATCTACCGTATTTTTCAGAGTATAAGATACACCTTTTTCCCCCCTAAAAGAGGGTGAAAATTTGGGTGTGTCTTATACACCGAATGTAACCTTGCCCAGCCTCTGAAACGGAGGTTTCAGAAGCTGAAAAAAGCCTCTTAAAGGAAGGTTTCAGAGGCTGAAAAAAAAGCAAGGCACAGAGCTCACAATCAATGAACTTGTTGTTAAAGTTCACCTCTGGGAACAGCTGATTGGGGGGTATTCTGTGAGGCCATCCACCCGCCAATCAGCTTTTTTTTTATTTTCCTCCCCAAAAAGTAAGGTGCGTCTTATACTCCGATGAGTCTTATAGTCTGAAAAATAAGGTATTTATCTAATTGTATTTGCATGCTTTTGAACTGCTGAATTGATAGGAGCTGGGGCAGGAATAGGAGCTCACCCCGTCACACGGTGCTTGAGTCTCGAACTTCCAGTTAACAAGCCAAGCATCTTAATGGTTAGGCCACCATGCCCCCCCCCACATTCTCATAAGTTAAGATTAAGAATGTTAAAGAAAAATGCCAAATTGTATGAGAATGAATGCTTTTGTATTGTGACAAAGAAAATAAGAGGTTTTTTCTTAATTACACAAAAGGCATAAGATTTAATGCTTATGGGTTACGTTCTTAGATGACAACGTGATAAGTAATTCCGCTGCATTTACATCTTCATCTATCCATTCTGCTGAGCGCAGCTCTAGCCTTCTGGTGTGCAACTTCTGCCTTGATGTTAGAGTACAACTATCTGAAGACACATTCTGACGCTACCGTATCCTGAAGCAGGTCCTTATGCAAGGTAACGATGCCTCTGATTTAAGTGCAAGCTAGAAACAATCTAGTTTGCAGAATTCTTCTTTTCAATAGCAGTCCCAGTTTGATACTTGTCACAAACAGTTCCCTGTGCATATAATTGTACTGCTCAGATAGATGTGCGCTCTTTTGTTAAGGGAGGCAGACAACTTTGAATGATGTTGCTACTCAGAAAGCTGCAAAATCCATCAGGAAACTTGGCTGAGTTGAGATTTCTCTAATTTACCTGAGCTCATTTCTTTCGGCTTCAAACTTAATAGAGGTACATAATCACATGTGAAGTAATGAAAAATAAAGGTTCACAACAGGTAATTTGGATCAAAGGCAGATTAGCCTGAACTCTTGTGTTTATTCTCGCTGAAACAAATAGAGATGCTTAGCTGCGCAAATCTAATCTGAAAGTGTGCTTCATTCACTGCTACTTCTACTACTTAACAATTATTTAGTGCCAATAATATGCCAGGTGCTACACAGCACAGATGTGATGCCCGGAGGGCATAAAATCTACATTAAGCAAACAAGACAAGGAGGAGGAAAGGAATCAGGGAACGTGCCAGCGAGTAGTAGATATGGAACAAGTGAAAGTTAGATGACAGTGGAAGAAAAAAAATGTAAGAAGGTTGAGGGATAACTATTCAGAACAAAGGTTTTGATGACTATCTAAGATTCACGAATGAAGGCAAATAGGATAATGTTGCATGATCCAATCTGAGTCGATCACTGGGACCAGTGGTTTTGTCTTCCGAGCTTTCAGACTCGTGCTGGAGCCCATCTTCAGGGAACTTCTCTCTAACCAACCTCTAGAGAGAAGTTCCCTGAAGATGGGCTCCAGCACGAGTCCAAAAGCTTGGAAGACAAAACCGTTTGTCCTGTGACCTAGATTGGATCCTGCAATATCTAAGGTTGCTGTTTTCAACGTAAAATCTTGCATGTGGAGTGGTTGCAATGTCATGCTACAGATCTTCTCTTCCATGTAGACCCCTCTTCTGTATAGGAAGAACTGCTGTATGTGGTTTTAGATTTCCCATTGGTTTGACCACAAGAGGTCATGTGGCAGTAGACCATCTTGCAGTAGATGGCAAAGGACAAGATCTCATGCCTTTTCACATAGGGAAGCTAACTAGATCAATCAGCAGTTGAATTGTTCTTCAAAGAAGATAATGGTTCACCACAGGTAAGAGCCATGGCTGGGTTAGGGAATATCATGACATATATGATTCTACCATCCAGCATCTCTTTGTAGTGGCATGGCACCCATTCTGTGTGTGATGTCTAACAGTAGAACCTGCTGAGGGAAAGCTAGCATCAGAGATAGTTCCAGGGCGCCAGAAGTAGCAAGTATAGGAAGGAAAGACAAACATAGAGAGTGAAGATATTCATATGCTACCAGGAAAGAACCCTTCATACAAGTCAACCAAGAAAAGAGATACAAAAGAAATGAAGATTAATTAACTTGCTACAACTTCACAAGTCAACATCCTGGAAGGAGAGAATTTTACCTTTCTTTAAGAAACATTGGATTCCTCAATCAAATTTACATTCACCAAAATTGTTGTTGTAGGAGGAGGAAGTTGCATTGGATATGTTTGTCCCCTTGAGTTGTTTTAAGGTGGGATACTAAGTAAGTAAATAAATAAATAAAAAGTAATTTCTTTTTTTAAAGGCCACAATTTTAAAGGCTAGAGAGTGTAAGCTCCAGAAATAGCTAAGGACAAGCCAAACGTCAAACAAATGACCTTTTTTCCTTGATTAGTACATACCACTAGAGGCTCTCATAACTACTTGTGTTAACTTCGAGAGAAGCACTATCTGACAAAATCAAAATTAAGAAACAATCGCTCCATCTCCCGCTAAACAGAGCCTTATCTAATGTATTCAGATGCATATTTCAACTGTCAACCTGCTGAGTATTTGTAGCAGCAGTAGTAACCTTTGTGTTATTGGTTGAAGACGGTTTCTCATTTTCCTCAGTTTTGTTCCCGGCTGTTCGGCATCAGACTGAATTTTGCAACAAAATGTCTATGCTGCAATTAATGCTTTAAAAAAAGGAGACGTTATTCCCATTGCAAAATTCTAAGTGGGGAGTTAGGACCAAAACTGCATAATAAAATATGCTCGCTCAACAATTATTGAGCGGCCTGCCTTTATGATTAATTGCAATGGCACGAAGATGGTTTCTGCATTGAAAAAGAGAGCTAAATGCCCTGAAAGAAAAGGAAGCATACATATGCACATAAAAGCATCATCATCATCTTCTTCTTCATCTTCATCACCAATCGCCTTGGCATCCTAAAACTCTGATTTCCGAAAGTGGCTTAGTTTTCTGTACATAAGCAAACAGGTCTGCATCCGAAGCCAGCCCTGAGAGCAAAGAATCTACGTTTGGCTCTCCCATTTCCCGCCCCTTTGCTGATTTGCTACGTCTTATTATTTGCCTGCCGAGGCTGCTGCTGGGATGGCGAAGGCAGTCAATCATTACCAAGGCTCTTGAGAAACTCCCAGTAACACATAAACCTTCATTGACTTTCTGTTGCTGTGGTGGAGGGCTTGGGCACTTGATGAATGTCAGGATGTGTTGTAGCATAGAGTTTTGGAAATGAGTAAAGGGCCCCCGACGCGAGAGACTGACTCATCATTTTATCACTCTTCTTCCCCAAATAGAAAGGACTCCCACTGAGTGATTTGGAGGTAGGAGAGCAAACAATAATGGCCCAGTAGCAGCTCTTCATTTATTGCAACAGGACAGTTGTGTTGGACTTAAGATCAAGGTGGGAGGAAAGGAGAGAGAGGGGGGGGGGAGGGAGAGAGAGAGAGGGAGAGAGAGAGACTGACTCTCCTCCATCTGTACACAGCTGGATTTTATTTGCTTTCCTTGCTAGGTTTCTGAACTGCATCCTTCATTCTTGCCAAGGATGCTGCCCACGATGGCGAATAGAACTTTTCCCCCCACGCATCAGGCTGCTATCGATGAGAGACACACCAGCAGACTACGATGCAAACTGCAAAATAAAAGGTGTGTAATAATCGTAGAGGACGTGTTATTAATCCACCAATAGGGTTGGGCACATCCCCCTGGGAAGATTCCTTGCATGGAATGTAAGTGCTCCTGTATTTCCATTGTCTGGTTGTATCAGATGTTCTTCTGTCCGTGTGTGTGTGTGTGTGAACACATGGACAGAAATGTGTGCCTCTCTCTTCTCGCCTTTCTCTAGGTTATAAACGTCGTTCTCTCAGCTGCCTGTCTTCTAATGAGATATTTTCATCCTCCTTAGTATGTCAGTTCATGGGGTGGAACTTAAACAGGTTTGGGGAAAGGTCTAGTATAATTCAACACTGCAGGACCTAGAAAAATCAAGACCCTGGCTGCAGAGTGGAACATTATGAGCCGAGCTGTCCCCACATCTCTGTAGAAGGAACGCAGCAAGCACGATTTCCCTTTCCCAAATTCTCCAGACTAGCCATACCCAAATCCTGCAACTGTTCTTCATATGTTTTAGTCTCTAGGCCTTTAAACCATCTTAGTTGCCCCCCTCCTGCGCGAGCTGCACTGGCTCCCGGTGGTCTTCCGGGTGTGCTTCAAGGTTTTGGTTACCACCTTTAGAGCGCTCCATGGCATCGGACCGGGGTATTTACGAGACCACCTTCTGCTACCAACAGCCTCTCACTGACCAGTACGCTCCCATAGAGAGGGGCTTCTCAGGGTGCCGTTGGCCAAACAGTGTTGACTGGCTGCCCCCAGGGGAAGAGCCTTCTCTGTGGGGGCACCTACCATCTGGAACGAGCTCCCCCCAGAGATACGGAGGATCCCGGATCTGCGCACGTTTCGTCGTGCTCTCAAAACTTTTTTATTTCAGCAGGCTGGCCTGGCCTAACTCTCCTCTTTTAAATTTTTAATTCATTTGATTTTATAAATTGGGTGTTTTAAGCTGTGTTTCGGCCAAAATATTTAATAATTTTAAGGGACTTTTAATATTTGTATTATCTGTATTTTATCTTGGCTCTCCACCACCCTGAGTCCTCCGGGAGTAGGGCGGTATAGAAATTTGATTAATAAATAAATAAGTTCAAAACCTCCCGCATTTCTATTCTTTCCCATCCTACACAACAGGCCTTCTTTTAAAGAAGCCCAGCCTGTATCCATTGGTTCTTTGTTTTTACAGTGGTCAGAGGCTTATCTTCCTTTTATTGACTGTTGTAAGAATTACCTTCCACATAAATGTCCAGAAGCCCCTGAGCCAGATACATTAGACCTCCTAATGAAGCGCCAGATCGAAGAAGGATCCCAGCTAAAGCATCTCCAAAACAAATACTCAAAGCTTGAGGTCTGGATCCCACATGCATATAGAACTCCCCATTTGTTTCAGTAGGATGGGGAGGAACCCCAAAGTCCTTGGTACAGCTAAATTGATTATCGTCCTTTCTAATGAATGAAAAACTATATTTTATTGGTTCGATTTATATGCCGCCCTTTTCCGGAGACTCAGGGCGGCTTACAATGCGTTAAGCAATAGCCTTCATACTTTTGCATATACCTGCTTAGTAGGGCTTTGCCCCCGCCCCCGCCTCAAAGCGGTGTTCTTTTTTTTTATACAAAGTCAGCTTATTGCCCCCACAAACCGGGTCCTGATTTTACCTACCTCGAAAGGATGGAAGGCTGAGTCGACCTTGAGCCTGGTGAGATTTGAACTTGCAGTAATTGCAGGCAGCTGGTGTTACTTAATAGTGCTTTAGTCTGCTGCGCCACCAAGGCTCTATATTAAATCAGAGCAAGGTTTCTACATTGGAGACTCTTTACTTAGAACTGATCCCAGGATCAGCCTTAAGCAGCACAGACTTGCAAATAAGTCCCACTAAAATCAATAGAATATACATTGGAGG